>OX411547.1:49017597-49617597 GCA_948146395.1 Fragum whitleyi
AATTATAGTTTCGATAACTGAAATTTCTTTTTACATTGAACTTTTCATATTATTTATCTCACGATCCGCAGAATACAATGTAGTTGAAACGCAAGAAAAAAATTAAAAAAAAAAAAGAAAAAAAAAACCCTCAAACGAGATTTTTTGTTACGAAAAATGGAACTGAATTCAGGTTAATTTTCGCGAGAACATATTTTATCCTTAAGACAGAAAACGGAAAATGATTCTTCAATTATAGGATTTGATTTCACAATAATCGCAGGTTTATTGCAATGAGCAGTAATAAAAACTGGTAACATATTTACAAACCTAGCCATTTTGTCACCGTCCGTATGATTGCTGAATAATCGAATCCGTCATTTGCTCTATGAACAAACTCTGTCAAAAATGAAGGTGAAAATTCAATTATTTTTCCTGTAAAGAAAAAGAATAACACTAGTTCACGAAAATATAGAATAACAAAACTTTGAAAACACATATTTCATTTCTGACTGTGAAATTAAATTCCGTATCCACAGTATTAAATATTATTCATGCATGCCTAGGAAAAACTAAATTAAAGATATTTCAATAGACAAAGAAAATGTATTTAAATACAAGTTTAGATATTTATATATAAGTTAATTTTGCATGTGCATTAAATAGCAATACACAGAGAAAAATGTAAAAACAAAACGCAAAAAAGAAATAAATTAATTATATAATTGTTTGTAATAAACCCCAAAAGTAAAATAAACGCATCATGGCAATCAACTCAATTTAAATTTATGATGTGTCTCGAGTCTTTCACCTTTGAGAAATCTGGTTACATGTATTATATTTTTTTGTCGAAATATTACAAAAATGAAGAAATAAAAATGTTTTAATCGGGAAATATCCGATTAAAACATTGTAATTTCTTCCATTATTGTCATGACTCGACAACATTGTGATATGAGTTTATTTTCATTTCATTTTTGTTCATATTTTTTCTTTGCGTAAATAAACGGAAAACGAGAAAATGTATTGACGAATAGTACACTACTATTACCTTTTTTATCTTTTCCGGTGTTCAGTTGAAAATATCTTATGTCCAACAAGCAATGAAGATATATCTAAAAACTGTATCTAACATTAACTACAAGATTGAAAGTAGTTTATATAATAAACTGAGTAAAAATTGTCTCATTTAATAACCCTTCATCGGTAATTTCTTTTCTTATTGTAATCAATTTATAAGAAATTACACAAATAAAATGCAAAACAGGCAAAGGACCTGAAATATTGAATTAAACTTTGATTTGTAAACAAATGATTATATTTAATGAATAATATTATTATATTTTTAGGTTATATTTATTCATATATACCAAAGAATAAAAAAGGACAATGTAAAGCTTCGGTTTTAAAGAAAAGTAAATAGATTTCATTATCGTTTTGGCAAGGACTTTCGTTGCTATTGATGGTGGCGGTTTGTGGTACTGTTGGTTCAATTTACAATTTTATAAAAAATGCCATGTCCTTGTTTTTTATTGTTTAATCTTTTTTCTTCGTTGAAATGTATAGTTTTTGCACTCTTAATACTGTAAAATTAAATTATACAAATTAAAAATTCGTGTACAAAGACTTATTGCAACTGCTACAATAAGTATTGCTCTTCGGAAAACAACAACAATAATTCAACAAAAATAATAGATAAAAACAACAAGGATAATAATGATATTACAACTACTTATAATAATAAGTAATTATGATGATAATAAAAAGAAGAACTGTGAATAATTAATAAATAATGAAAAAATATATACATAATACATAGTATAATATCTTCAAATTAGGACATATATATATAAAAAAAATAAAAAAATAAAATAAAAAAAAATCACTGAATGAAAAGAAATGACCAGAAGAGCCGAAATCACTCGTTACATGCACAAGCATTTGCCCCGTTCGATGGGATATTACACAGCGTAAATAATGAGATTAAACATGATTAAATTGTTAAGTATTGTTTTTCGATTCGAACAGTTTAAAATATTGTCCATTTCTTTCGACTCACTTTCTTTTTAATTCCGATATATGAATGCTTTCATATTTTTTTTTTTCAAAAGTAGAAAAAAAATCAAGCCACCCACCAAGTACATGTATCCATTGAAATATAAAAACTATGACATACATTCGCGAGATTTCCCCCGTTAGTCTTTAATAGAGAAATTTATGAATATTTAAAACAAAAGACGTCCTTATGGCCAAATAACGCTTCAACACCTGTTTCCACTCTTTCCCTCACGGATACATCATATCTAATACAGGCAAATGATATTTTTTGAAATTTATAGACAAAAAATAATGTAAACTGAGTAACTACTAATACAGCATTTCATTTCATCATTTCATTTTGTTACATATATAGTTATCTTCAACCTTTCAAACGCATAACGTGCTTTGGGTAAAACTGAAGCTGAATGTACAGTTACAAACCAGCCCTGTGTTCAGGATCACAAAACGATGCAAACATTTTTCCAATTATACCTCGCTTTGCACGCAAGTGTACATGCAAAGCGGGGTACAATTGGATGACTATTTTACACCGTTTTGTGATCCTGAACGCAGGGCCATAGCTACCTTTTTGGCGGAAAACCATATTCACAATAGTATAGACATTTGGTATTTAAAAACGACTACAAAAAGGTTTTGAGCGAAAGATATTAATTGCTATTTATAAAGCTTAACAGCATCAAAATGCATTGACCACAGGTTATTAAAAACAATGAAATTTGCAAAAAATATAAACTCGACTCAACTTTATTTGGCAATTGGCAAAAATAAATGCCATTGACCATTTTCAAGATTTATGTATGAAATTGTGGCTATGGCAGAATAAACATTCACAAAACAAATTCAATTAAAATAAGTGAATTATTAATTACTTTTTGAGATGTGCTTCTAAATTAGAATCTCTTAATTGGTATGTCTTTGGCTTTACAGTTTTATATGAACACCTAGAACAATATCGACAAAGAAATAAGGTATTGGTACTTATGAAATTGTGCCTTACGGCGGATTTGATCAATTCTTTTCTAGGAAATGGAATAAAAATCAGGTCCATAGTCAAAGACGTAACAGGGGAAATTTGAATAAAAGCATTTAATTGATTTTTTTGGAAAAATACTTGTTACCTTCTTTTCATTTAATATCTTTTTTCTCCCCATCAATATACGGAATTGGTTAGTTCGAGGTAAAAGATACAAAAAAAGAAATTGCTAATGGGTACCCAAAATGTCGTAACTACAGCATTTTCAAGCTGCGGTTACGACATTTTGTTCGCTTTTCGAAGAGATATTAGCGGAAGCAATATATGACTGACAGACATATTACCAAATATTCCCCATGTAGCCTTTGATATTTGGTCCTGCGATGGCGCCAAAACAAGGCGTCCATATTTCATGAATAATTGACAACATTGAACGATGATTTTGTACATTGCGGGAATAGGTACAGTAAGTAACATAGTGAAATTGACATTAACCACGATCAAAACCATTCAAAATGACTCGCTCAGCGCTCCAATCATGAATTCCAAACACTCACTCAAAATCGCTCCAAAATTGTAAAATAGGACGAAATTATCGATTACATTTTAACCCCGCCCCTAAAAAATCATTCAAAACTTACTCATCGCACTCAATTAATTTCATGAAAAAATCATTCCTAAACCACCGTACGTGTCAATTTCACGATATTTTTTACCGTAATAGGCATCTCATCCTATTGCAATATGCTTTGGCGGGAATCATTTCTGATCGGAAGCTTTGTCGAACGGCGACCATTAAAAGAACCTTTCTACTTGTGATCGCATCTTAAAATGTATAGAAATAGACGATTAAGATATTTAACCTATTTTTCGCTATTGGGCTTTTGTAAGGCACTTTTCAATAAGTAAAATGCTTCTTATATGGAACTGCAAAATTATCTACGAAGAAGGAATAATGAATCTTCTTATTTCAATAATCTTGCCCCTTGCCAAAATTTATATATTGAAGAAAGGGAGACAACTGGTGTATTGTAAAGAATTTATCGTGCATCATTCCCTCCCTTGTTATCACCCAATGCTTTTGATAGCAGCAAGCGTGATCCTTGTCAAACGAAAAGCATCGCTTACACAATTTGTTATTAGAATTGAAAGAATACTTTTACTAAAAAAAAGAAAGAAATGAAGGTGAACATCTTTAACATATCATCTGAAGGGTTAGAGTAATATTTGATAAATACTTGTAAACACGCACCTAACCTTTTAAAATTCATTTAAATCGAAATCGCATAAAATTGCCGCATCAAAGAGAATGAGTGTCCTTACAAATGCAAATGGCCGTTTTTAATTTCCCGGGTTTTATGATCAGGGGTATATAAGCCCATCCAGTGTGTAAGGCGGTTTATGTCCTTTTATGGCTTGTTTTCCGAATTGACAAAACTGGATATTTGGTGATAGGTTGTAAACCTTTATTTCATTAACCCTTCATCAAAATGGTTTCCGACGTTTGTGACCTCTAAAAGTCAGACCTGGCACATTCAGCCATTTCCTACTATAAGGGAAATATGACCCGGTATGCGAAAAGGATCCATTTGGAAATTCCTAGCCTCGCTAAGAAATTTTGAAGAAAATAAAAGAAATACTCCTGCCCCTTTACAGTTTTTCATGGATAAAATACAAAAATTGTTCTTAGATTTGAAAATGTGTGTATTTTTAGACGATTAAGAATGGCCCAAGGGCATTGGCACCAAAAACAACATACATTTGTATTTCAATAATTTTGTAACTTATTTTTTCGAAGCTTCATGGTCAGAAAGGGATCCAGTCTACTAATTTTGAGTCGATAAATTACAAAATCGTTATTTTCTGTGAATAATCTTTCATATTTGCTTGTATTGATATGAAGTTTCCAGCTGTCAAAAACTTTTACTATAATCTTTGATTGAATTAAGACAACCATGCGGAAGGCACATGCGTAAATAGTTGGCTCGAAATTTAAGAATAATTTATTAGGCGTTAGTAGTTGCTTAATTTTTCAGAATGAATTTTTCTAAATTCAGGTTATACGTTGGTCTTTCTTTTCATGCATTACAAGATTGAATATTATTATTTCAAAGTCAATCCTTCTATTTAAAAGTTGTAAAGTAAAAAGTTAGAAAAGGTAAATTATTACTCTACAAATTCGACTCTGGTTTCCTTAAGCATTCATCCAGATCTAAGTCTACACTGTCTGACCAGTCTTCATTCTTCACCCAGCATATAAATAGGGTCTCAAAGTGTCTTTAGAAAAAAAAAAAAAAGATTCTTGGCATTGCACATTGTTTCTGTCTAGGCTGCTAGGCCGTTCGACACCCATGCTTGTTTCAAATAATTGCAAATGTCACAAATAGGATTATTTTTTGCGTTGGCGAATGAATTTAATTCAATTGAGCGAGACATTTCCAACAATTTCACAAGTGCGCATAGCATAGAGTATGGCCAGCCTGTGCATCCACACAGGCTGACCAGAGTCTACGCCGTTTGCACTATGGAGATATATAAACTGTTAAACCCTCTTCAGGCTGTCAGAAGAATATTCTTATTGAAATGTGTGACTGTTCACGTTGCTCAATGTCTCCAGATGACGCACACATGAAATCGTTGGAAATGTCACGCATATGCTCAATTCTTCCTGTTACGAGTTCTTTTTTTTTAACACTTACAAACTAACATACTTTCAAGTATGGTCAAATACACTTAACTAGAATTTTATTGACAAGAATTTCCCATATGTTACTCGATAAGGGACATTTCAAGAAGCTATGGTTAGGTGTTCGAGTCGCAACCATATACCTACAATGAATTAAAAGTGGATTAAAATCCTATTCAATTAAATAGATGAATTGATATTGATGTAGAAATTACTTGAAGGGAGATAACTAGATCCAAGACTGAATTTAGACACATTTCAGTTATCTTTCTTTAATACCTATGTATACCTATATAATACTTATGTATTATTGGGGAACCTTTCAATAGTCGTAAATCAGTGCTACTGTTTGGTTACTTCGGACTCTTTGGCTCGTGTTTTAATTCGTTGTGAGACTCTGCCTTGTAAAATCTACGGCATTGCAGAATTCATTCCACATTTGGTTGCTTCCTTTTGACTATTGCAAAATATGATCATAAGATGCTTAGTAAAAATAGGCCCCTATTCTAAACCCCGTCGCTGCGAATTGTCTATCGGACACTTGTCTGGCACTAATCGGTGCATAGTCGTTAACCCATGTGGGATGAGAATGGATGTAACAATAGTATTGATGTTAGAAATATCAGGACACCATGGCGCAATCATAAGACTAAAATGTGTTCAAAGTGGGTTTAAAGCCTATTCAAACAAACAAATCAACCAAATTGACGCAGACCTATTTGAAGGGAGTTAACTTGTTCCCAGATACAATGTCGGACATATTTCGGTTATCTATCTTGATAACCAAAATTTGTTACAAAGTTTTCTCTTTCGCTTCGCGGATGCTTTTTTTTTCTTTTTTGTTTTATTTGAAAGGGTTTTGGTCTTCCAGGTAATTTCCCATATAGTCCGTGGGCCATGAGGGGTCACCATGCACCCCCCTAAGGGCTCTCCAAGAGTGGTATGTAAATGTTCATAGGACCTCCCTGAGTGAGAATCAAGATGTTAACAGGCGGTAATTTGGGTCCCGACTGCCATTCCGAGTGGTTTTCTATATGGCAGCCAAGAATAAATTCATTTTACCTATGGTACACTATAGAGGTTTTTTTTTTCATTTTAAATATTTTTGAGGGTCTAAAACGTGTATATCTTGCGTTCTGGTAAAACCCTTAATCACTTAAAATTATTTTGAAGATCCCAACTTATGAAATGGGAGATGGCAGCCAGTTCTAGATAAGAATTTTGCTATTTTTTCGATAAATGCCGTGAGATAAAAGTGTTCACCATGTACCACACCATATATCATATTGAAAAGTGCTATGCTATTGTGATTTGACCTTCCCAATTTCAAATGAAGTTGTTACCAGTCGATATTTTGGGTCCTGGCTGCTTTTCTCTGTGTTTTTCTAAATGGCAGCCACTAAGAGTACCAATTAACCAGGAGATACTATAAGGATATTACTTGATTTTAAATCATATTTAATGACCAAAACATGTATATTTTGCGTTT
This sequence comes from Fragum whitleyi, assembly GCA_948146395.1. NCBI lineage: Eukaryota > Metazoa > Mollusca > Bivalvia > Cardiida > Cardiidae > Fragum > Fragum whitleyi. The sequence continues at coordinate 49,024,786 of OX411547.1, forward strand.
CTTGGAAATATCTATAAGTTAAAGATAATTTGGATATCCAAAGATGCTTTATGAGAGATGGCAGCCAGTTTAAGTTAGAAATTTTGATCTACAAAAAGACATAAGCTATTTCAGCATGTAGCAAGAACACCAAATGTTTATGCTTTGGGTCATTAAAGATTATTAAAAAAAAAAGTTTGCTCAAATACAAGTTGTTCCAATTTATCTACTTGTATTTGCATTGGCTGCCATTTAGAAAAACACATCAAAAAGGCAGTCTGGACTCAAAACATCTACTGTAAACAATTTCATTCAACATTGGGAATGTTGAATTAACAATTCGGTGGTACAATCAGAGAGAATAGTTTGGCAAAGTACATGGTGACCCCTCGTCTTTCACAGATTGCAACAAAAAATAACAAAATTCCTATCCTAAACTGGCTGCCATCTCTAAAAGAGGATGGTTGGATATCCAAATTAACATTAACTAATAGATTATGTACCATGAACGTAAAAAAATACATGTTTTGGTCTTCAAATATGATTAAAAATCAAGTAATATCCGTACAGTGGCTCCCGGTTAATTTGTATTTTTAGTGGCTGCCATTTATAAAAACACCGAAAAAGGCAGTCAGGACCCAAAATATCGACTGTTAACAACTTGAATTGAAGTTGAGAAGGTCAAATCAACAATATCATAGCACTTTGCAATATGATCTATGGTGTAGTACATGGTGAACACTTTTATCTCATGGCATTCATCATAAAAATAGCAAATTTCTTATCTAGAACTGGCTGCCATCTCCCATTTCGTAATATGGGATCTTTACAATCATTTCAAGTAATAAAGGGTTTTACCAGAACGCAAAATATACATGTTTTAGACTCTCAAAAAATATTTAAAATGGAAAAAATCCCTCTATAGTGTACTTCTGGTAAAATGAATTTATTCTTAGCTGCCATCTAGAAAACCACTCGGAATGGCAGTCGGGACCCAAATTACCACCTGTTAACATCTTGATTCTCACTCAGGGAGGTCCTATGAACATACTCATACCACTCTCGGAGAGCCCTTAGGGGGTGCACGGTGACCCCTCCTGGCCCACGGACTAATAAGAAGGCACACATAACGCTCAAGAGTATACATACAAATACACATCATAAAATGGAATCTAATAAAAAAGCGAAACGGATTATCTAAGGATAATGTTAAATTAATTTTTATCCTTATAAGTCAAAGACATTCTTTTAAAAAGCAAGCGTTTATGCTAAATACTATTTCACACACAAAAAGGCATTATCTTCTGAACCTTCGATTTCGCTGTCTGTCTTGCTTCTTGTCTGGTCAAAGTTATTTGTATAGTTTTTTCCTAATTCAACCAGGATGCTTATTATATAATTAGTTTGTTAATTTGTTGGTGGTTTATTTCCCATCTGAAGTAATTAAAATGCATTTTTGAAGCATTAACAGATCAAAACCCCAAAAATCTTATCTTTCACAAACGCCACCAGAAAATGAAAACCAGTCTATACGACTTGTGACATGGCATTAAAGGGTATGTCTTTGTAAAAGGAGAGATTACTTCAAATTTGAAGCCAAAGTTTTTAAATTAATCCAATTTAGATCTATCATCTGTAATTTCTTAAAATCAATTGTGCACGACTTTTAGTAGACTAGGTGCATAATTCGTGAGAGTGGACTGCATCATGTCCGGCACACTGACAGTATCTCTCCCTCTGCAGTGCGTTACTTCGATGGATTGATTGAGGAACTGCTTGAGAGTGTGTTAGTGTGATAACTTTGGCAAATCCTCCTCGTATCTTTTTCCTAAGCTCAAGTTTACAAAGCAGATAACAGCGCCTCAGTCATGGTTTCCTACATTATTACTCCAGCGTATTAGCTCTTCTTGCGCTATCTTCGGCCAATGGGGCTACTGTTGTGTCCGTCTGTGCGCCAATCTGTTCGTTAGCACGCCTATGTTTAAGCGACCACACAATTAATGTACTACATGTAAGACATCTTCACGTGGGCAGACGTCGGAGAGTTTGGTCTTTCAACGACGATATGTTTCGTCCTTTCAGAAACAATATATTGAAAAAAAATGTTCTTTACGTTTGCTTATTTGTTTGTTTCTAGGGAGTTTTTCGATCCTATAACAGTTGACTGATTGATTGAAAGGGGTTCACACCGCTTTCAATATTATTTCAGTCATATCTCGGTGGCTGGAGCACCTAACAATGGATTCCTGGTATTTCTCTCACTAATACTACCATCACATCCTTTCCTATAATCCTTAGATCATGCTTTTTTAAAATATCTCAACGATCGGAGTCTTAATGGGTTCAAATGGAGTCCAAAGGTCAAATCTTAAAAAAATCCTCTGCTCTGATTCTTCTAGTCAGACTTGACACACTTTCATATAGACTATCCTCGAGGAATGTTTTATTTAAAAACTTCAAAAGTTTTAAATCTGGGTCAAAATTGGGTCGAAAAAAGGGACCGAAAAACGGCCAAAAGGTCCTTGCTCTAGAGGTTATAGTTTTGGCTCAATTTTTCTCAAACTTGCACAGGACTTTGTCTAGGGTTCAGGAAGATTCCTAAAAATTTCTGCTGCAATCGGACTTATTTCAAGGAAAATGGCATCTTTTAGACAAATATCTTGTTTACGCTCTACAAGTCACAATTTTTGGCTCTATCTTTCCCTATCATTATCAAACTTGTTCAGGATGCTAATCTAGTCAAAAAGAAGATCCCTATTGATTTTGGTGTCATTCCGACGTACGTCATTGGAAAAGAAGCCTTATAGTCTTGTTACTACTCTAGACATCACATTTGAGCTCAAACTATTTCAAACTTGCTCATTATACTGTCTGGTAGTAAGGTATTGCCATATTGTTTTTGGATTTATTCTGATGTATGTCTCGGGAAAAGGAGCCTTATTGACAACGTCATTATTACCAGTCTAAAGGTTAAACATTTTGGGATATGTCATGGGAAATTGGCCTAATCAACAATGTCCTTATTACCATTTTAGATGTCACAGTTTTGGCCCAATCTCTTTTAAACTTGCCAAGGATATTTGTCTTGTCATAAGGAAGGGCCTTATTGATTTTTGATACATTCCTAAGTATGTCAAGGAAAAAGGAGCCTTATGGCCCTGTCACACCTCAACGTTTTAGCCAGCGTGTGCCTAACGCGTTTGAGAAAACGACTAAGTCCGCAAAACGTCGGCATACGCTGACCTACATTTTCTTTTTGTCAATTCACGACGCGCTTGCAGCGTGTTCATAGCGAGTTTGAACGTGTGAGTAACGCGTGAGTAACGTGTCCAGAACGTATTGATAGCGTATGTCAGCGTATACCAACGTTCTTGAGCGTGTGTCCAACGTTCTCGTAACGTCCCCAGAACGTGCTTAGCGTGTTTGTAACGCGCTTCTAGCGTGTTATAACGTGTTCGCAGCGTGTTTTGGATGTAAATATAAATTCTGTAAGGAATTACCACTTTAAATTCATTCTTTTAATATATAAACAGGCAACCGGCCACTTCACATATTCATATTCAAAGTATGTTGGTTCATGTATAAAAGAAAAATAGGAAAAGGCGAAAAGAAAAATACACTGGCACCTGTTACATATGAAAACATGCATATAACAAACTTATAAGATTACAGGCTGATTAAAGCTTCTAGTACTTTTCACTCGCAAAAAATTGCGAAGGGGTAAGGAACTACTTGTCATAATGCACTCCTTTCTTCCTCCATATGCTCTACCATGTAGGGTGACTTTCTACAACCTCTCTTAATCTTGAATAACTAGTCCTATATTAAGGGGAAGAAGGTGTACCAAATATCAAACTTGTAGTAAATATTATGGAATCAAATATTCTGAACAGAGCAGAATAGAGTAAAACACGTATTGTATTATGTCCACTAGGTACAACGATATACTTGTCTTTTTGGCATATTGATAATGATCAAATGAGACGAATGAATGTTTGAATTTTCGCGAACGTATTGTTATTCTAACCAAAGAGCAGACGCACTTGTAAAGCTATAAACGCTATATGTTTCATACACATTTAGGCTACATTCTCCACCTCGACAATCTAAGGAATTAAGAAAATCCGTAAAGGATTTATATGGAAGAAAAGACAAGCAGCTTATAACATAACAAAACATAACATAACATAACATAACATAAGTTTTATTTATATGACTTGAACGAAATCGTTCATCGTCAAATATAGAGAATGCTACTTAAAATCGCGTTTTCAAGTCATTCTTAGACTGGTCATGATGAAACATGCAGATATGAACATGTCAAAAGGGTCATACACATGTACATGCACACATTTATTTATTTACGAGAAGTTGGTGGTAGAAATCCAAGACAAACATGCAGCGGAACTTTTATATTTTCATTGAAAACTGAAACGCTGTCATACGCCAGAAACACGTTGTGAACTCGCTGGCAACGCGCTAGACACACGTTCAGTACGCTGAAGACACGCTATGCACACGTTCCCAGTACGCTGGAGACACGCTAGAATCACGTTAAACTTTTGGCGAACGTGTTTCTAGCGTGTCCGTAGCGTAAAAGAACGAGCTCCTAGCGTGTCTCTAGCGTTCTGAGCGTGTTCGGAACGTGTGCGGAACGTGTGCGGAGCATGTTCCAAAACGTTCGGCACACGCTGAGAAATTTTAAGCATGCACAAAATTTTATGAGATACTCAGCGTATCGCAACGTGTGCCAACGTGTTACAGCGTGCCGATAGCGTGTGCGGAACGTATCCATAGCGTACCCGACGTGTTCGCAGCGTGTTATAAAAATTCAAACACGTTCCGCACACGCTGGCTAAAACGTTAAGGTGTGACAGCCCTATTACAGACTATAAAGTCACAATATATTCCTTTATTTGATCTGTGGAGCTAGATTTTGATCCCACTTGACCCGATATGAATTTTGTGTAAGGTTTTATCTTAACAATCAATCCGAAGGGTTAATTGGGCAAAAAGCAAGGTCTATATGGAAAAGGAGCTGTAATCGTTCGGCCGATGCATGTATATATACTGAACATTGTATATATACATTCAAAGTATTTTTCAAGGTGGCTGCACAGTTAGAATTTAAATTGTAATTAGAACATGGCTGTGTATCATTTCTTGAAAAAGGCACTTGTTGAATTATTTAGAAAAAAGTTTATGATGGTATCAGTAGTGTAGTAGGTACCAGTTTGATAAGGTAGGAGCCAAGAACACGAAGGTGAGCGATAGAGTGCCATCATGGTCCTCTTGTTATATTTGTGATTATGCATACATTACGCCCCTAACCAAGGTTTCTGTCAAAGGAACTACAAAAACAAACTTTCTTAGGCTCTTCTTTCAAAGATTTTACATCCATTGATGGGAAACGAATTATGTAAATGAGCCTTGCGTGACATTTCCAACAATTTCATATGTGCGTGATATACAGTCTTTGAGCAGCATAGAAAACGACAAAATTCAATAGAAATACATACTGACCACCTGAAGATGCATTAAGACCATATGTATATATGTATAGCGCATAGTAAAAACTCTAGTTAGACTGTGCGGCTGTACAGGCTGATCTGAGTCTTTACGTTGCGCACTTGTGAAATTGTTGGAAATGTCACGAACAGTGACAAAAGATAGAATCCAGGATCCTTTTACTTATGAGTCCTTCACGCTATGGTCGCTCTATAATCGTAATTGTAAAATATCCATTTACAAATGTAAAGGGTGACAATATGGGTTGTTTTAGTTCTCTTTCAAAATCGTTTTTACCTCCCTTTAGTTAAGATAGTACATAGACGTATTCTATTTCTCACCATCGCTGCATACGCCCGCGTTTCAATAACTGATTTGTTCGCCAGAAATATAGATATAGTTAGAAGCACACGCTTATTCTGACATTTCCCTTTAATTTTTTCGGTCTTTTTTTCAAAGAATAGCGGCAGATTATCATTTTTAAATCATCGAAATCTTACACCCCGCTTTCGTTCATTTCACCCCATCTGACGTCTTCTAAACGGAACTCAATGATCGACGTCATCATGAATGATGCATAGCAATCACATGCAAAATGACGCGCTTTAATAAATGTTGTCACAATTTTTACAATTTGTCTCATTTATGCATTAAAAAATAGAATACTCGTTTGTTTTTCAAGAAAGGTAGATTGATATTCGATTTTGTAAACAACAAAAGAAAACAACAGAATATATGAAAAAGTTGTTATTTGTAACTACTTGTGAATATTTTCTTTCATTTTTTATATATTTATTTCGATATCACAACAAAATGTAAACTTTAAACTCAGTCTGAAATCAGAGAAAATCTTATTTTGAGCAGAAGAAAAGTTTTGTAATCTTGGGCCCAGAAAAAAATAAAGATGAATGATTCGGCATTATTTCGGAAAGAAATCGAATAAACGTGTTTAAAGTATCATAAAAGGGAAGTAAAACCATATCAATAATTTCGTCCAAAATGAACGAAATTATCGAAATTCTATTATCCTCTTTTAATAAATTTTGCCTGCTGTTCTATAAATAAATTTGTGTCGCTTCATTGACCAATAAGCTTCTTAAAAGGAAATCCTTACCAACGAATGTCAAGGTCGTAAATGATAAGGTCAGTGCGTTAACAAACATGGCTGATTCATCTTCTTAACAGATGACACTTCATAACAACATTATAGATAAAAAAAAAACTTTCTGTGGCTTTTAGTTCACTTAAGTAACCATTGAAACAGAAGTGACTAATTTCAATATTCGCATTTTCTAAAAATAAAAAAAAAACATGATAACATATTTAAGCTTACTTTCTCTTCAATTCTAAGAAAATTTTATTTAAAAAAAGTGAAAACGGGAAAAACGAAGACAAAATCAAAGACAAAAGAGAGATGGAATATGATTCAGTATTCAGTAAAAATAGGGAAATCTATTGTAAAAATGTAAAAAAAATCTAGCTAATTTATTTCGATCAATTAAGCTTTATATTAACAAATAATAACAACGTACAGGAAAAATAATCGTTGGTGACTTTTCCCGTTTATTATAATAAAAATAGCTGAATATCGAGGGGTCAGTGCAACACTATTGTAAGTGCCTTTAAATAAAGAGGCACTTACAATAGTGTTGGACTGACGCCTTGGTATGCAAAAAAAAAAAAAAAAAAAAAACCCCATACAGATGTATGCCAAATGATGTGTAAACAAAAGTATAAAATATTTTGTTTTAGAATTATCGTGTCATGCACGGTGCTTATTTTACTTAAATTTCGTTATCTTCAATTTCCAAATATATGTTCTAGTTTTTATTGCCATAAAAGTTTTGTCTAAAGTACATTTTAAAAAACACGAAAACTCAAATAAAAAAGTGGAGTCGGTTAATTTTAAGTTCTCTGAAGCGCCATTTTACGCTTTTCCCCTGACCTTTGACCCCAGGAAGTGAGATATTTCGGATTGCTTTCGTTGTTTAGGTAATATTTATGGCGGATTACGTTTCGTATATAAGTAATATCATGTGTGTTTCCTTGTCAGAAAAGCCGTAAATCATTATCAGCACATTTTGGTTTATGACTTTTTCTCAATAAAATTCAATCAAAGCTCCTACCCCGCGTGTATTTTATGCATTTTCACTCTGTTTTATGTATATTTTCAGAATGCTAGCATGTGGGAATTATTCGCTCAAAAGGAAAAGCTTTTCATTCACGCTGAAAGTAAACCGCCATAAAACTAGGGGCAAACACACACCACTTGCTTCCAAAATGCGAGTGTTAACAAAGGGAGATAACACTATATTACTTATGTTCATAGACAGCTTCGTTTGAGGTAAGGACTTGATTGTAGAGTTATTCCCATTGTGCAATTAAGAGATGAGTACACTCCATCTTGCTTTAGCGACCACGTCTATTAAGCGACCATTTTTATTAAATTGCGACCGTTTTCAAAATCCCCTTCTTTAAATCAAATATCTAAAGAGTAGATATTATTGGTCCAAAAGGTGTTGTAAATGAATCCTATTTCGTTAATCGAGACAACTCTATTGAGTTTTAACAACATAGGATTATTGAAGAATTCGCAATAACATACATATTCAATTAAAATTATGTAGCAACCATTATTTTTAGAAACCACATTTGGTGACCCTGTAAGTGGTCACACAATACACGCTTATACGTAACGGCATAAGTTGCCGGTCACGTCAAAATAGGCGATACGTAAACATTTGAAATAATTATATTCGCTACTAATATGCATTCACATACATAAATTTAGTATCAAATTAAAGATCTTTGAAAGTGGATTATTCTAATTTATCTGAAATTGATTTTACGCCAAAGAAAGGTGATATTATAGTCAAAATAACCAAAAATATACACCAGAAATGACGCCGTCAGATGTAACAAAAAGCACTACAGCGTTTCACTGAAATTGTAATATCTTTAAGAACAATGGCGCTAGAGGCAGGAAAATTTGCCTTGTTACGTGAATTACGCTAAATGGAATATTATGTAAGTCTTACGCCTTTTGGATGCTCCAAACAAAAGATGACAACCACGTAAGAAAAATGTCAGTAGCGTCAGATTGCTAAAAAACGTCGTTTTTTCAATAGTCATTTTTTTCAAATGACATTAATTCGGTTTTTCTTCGGACTAGATTAATAAGAAATTATGTTCGAAATACGTCTGAACTGGAATTTATGCAATTATATTTTTGTCGAAATTCGGCTTGATCTAATGAGGTTATTATTGAGTTTTCTCAGTCTTAAAATTGTCCCACTTTGCGTAAAAACGTCATAAAAATGCCGGTGAAATTTTTGATGCACATCTGTTTTTACAAACATCAACATATTCTTAATTTAACTTCATATTCAAAATACGTCTAGAATATATTTCGCAAAAATAAAAACATTCGCCAATATCTCTTTAACTAACTGAAATTTACATCGTAAAGCTCGTCTTAAAATTTTCCCACTAACGCGTTTTTTCGACGTTTGAACGTCAGGTCAATATATAAATATTGTCTAAAATAGTTCTCGTTCACAGAACCAGTCAAAATCTTGTGTAAACGTTTAATTTCCATCCATTCAACCTTAATAAATTCTAACACAGTTGTTTGATTGGAAACTTTCATGGTTTTAATTCTAATCAAATTCAGTTTCGTTTCGGGTTGGATTTCGCTTTCAATAGTTGCCGTCGTGCTACTCTCGCAAATTGGTTGTATATTGAAGGTGATATAAATCATATTTCTATAAAATGTAGTCATTTTTACTTTGACTGGATTGTATATTATTGTATATTTTACAAATGAGTAACTGAATATAAACTATTCTCGTCGCTTTTCGTTGTATTTTACTCGAAAATCATCAATTTTACGTTATATATAAACGGACGTCATTTGTTACAGTAGTGACCGTAAACTTTGGCCGTTACGTCTTAGTATTTTTAGAATTTACGAGCCAAACACATTATTGAAATGTATGGCTTGTTATGCCGAAGTATTTAATATATATTAATTTCATTTTATCAATTTTATGTAGTTTTCAAGTGAGTTTATAGTCATTTACATGCTTTAGGCCTGGACAAGTTTTAATAAGCTGTTTTTAATTGGGTAAAACGTAAGCATGAGACTCCTTTCCCAGTGACGATTGTTTATTGTGCTTTGCCATCGCAAGAGCAGCCCTGCATTCAAGTTAAAAAAACTTCCGTGAAACGTTTTAGAAATAGTTCCCCATGTAACACGTGAACACATCACTTACAGTTAATAACATCGTGAAATTGACTCTCAATCCGATCAAAACCCCTCTAAATCGCTCACATAGCGTTCCACTCGTTCATTCCAAACAATTACTCAAACCATTCAAAAACGCTCCAAATCACTTAAAAATGTTCAATCAACAGCTATATTCAAAATAAAAATAAAAATAGTTGGGGAAAAATCACGAATTCACTGAATTAATTGAAATTGTAAGCGTCTGATTGGTTCTTGGGGCAATAGGAAGCTTTTTATAGAACTTGTTAGCATATCTCTTCAAAGGGAGATAATCATTCCAAAGTCATTCTCCTTGTCAATTTCCAAATATTATCAATTGTACTTATTGAATTTTTTTTCAGTCATTATGCGATCAAAAGTCACCACTATAAGCACATTTTTGTAAATTGGAAATATTCATGTTTTAAATTCAAAATTTAAACAGAATGCCATACCAAACCTGCCATGCGTTCAGGATGACAAAACGTTACTAACTATTTGCAAATTATACCACGCTTTGTACGCAGTTTGCACGGATTTGTCACCCTGATCACAGGGCTGATCTAGAATCAACGTTCAAAAAAGTGTCTCTTCCGGGGGCCGAATTCTGCCAGCACTTGAGATCACCTGAGCTTATAAAAGGATCAGGTGAAATTAATACTAATCTCGATCGAACCGATTAAAAATCATTCACCAATTAATCCAATCAATCAGTCGAAACACTAATCTCAAACACTCAAACAAAAAAAAACACTTTAAAATTGTTCAAAACGCTTCGGATTTGTTGATCAACATTTTTATCAAATCGATCAAATAAGTGTGTGACTTTATTGACTGTTGATTCGTATGCGTCTGATTTGTTTGTGGAGACAAAATAAGAAAAAAAAACGTAGATTTTTATTAAAGGGAGGTAAAACAATTGGAAGAAATTATCGATTATATTTTACCTCCCTTAAAAATCATTAAAACTCACTTGTCCCATTCATTCAAATCCGAAACCATTTCAAAGTGATTCACCATGTTAATTTCACGATGTGCTCAACCGTTGGTCATCTAATGTCACGGCGAGCTATCTGTCTTGAGTGCTTCAGCTATTTTTATTCCCTCTCTTTTCTTTCTCTTTATAAACTTCCCGCCTGATCTCAAAAATATTTTAAAGGATTCTTCAGTACATAGCCATCTTCCAGAATTTTCCAAGCGTTTACATTCCTGTAAGAGGTATCATTTCCATGGCAACTTCGATTATACGACGTATGTCCATGTACAACTTGATCACTACTCGTACAAATAGGTGTTCTATTACATTAACCAAATGGTCTAAGGGAGACAACCTAATAATTTGGGCAACGATCACGGACATGTTTATTTCCTTATGGAATACATTTTGAATGAAGACTCGAGTAATTCTTTACATTTGGAATAGTCAGTTGATAATTTGGTCAATTAGTCGTGAAATTGACAAGGTGGTTAATTTTGGAATGATTTCTGAATTAAATTGAATATGTGAAACGAGCGAGTTTTGATGAGACAAAAAAGCTAGTACTATTGCTAATTTCGTTAAATTGGACGAACTAAGCTATGTTTTATTTGCTCCATTCAATAAAATCTACGTAGATGTACTTTTCTATTTGTGCGTCTTTACGGATTAGCTTTAAAATCAGCTAGGAAAATCGCGGAATATTTTGATCAGTTTCAATGAAATATTTTTTTTATCGTTTTGAACGATTTCGAAGCGATTTCTTACGATTTCGGAGCATTTTAGAGGGATAATAGTGTTTAAATGTATTGAAAGGAGAGCTGAGGGAGCAATTTAGAATGCGAGTGTCAATTTCTCATGTTAGTAAATCATCATTGTCACGGTATCGAGAATGCTTAATTAAAAGTCCTTTGCACAAAATAGTACATCGGTATCATGGTTTATTTACTTTTCTATTTATAATCTAATTTTAAAAGTAATTATCAACATGTGTATTTCGTTCCTTACACCACGAGCCTATTATTTTAAAGATTGTACCCCTACCAAAAATCTCGAAAACAGGACGAGTTGGGTGATTCCTTGTTTGTTTTTTTTTTGTTTTTTTTTTTTTTTTAATATTATCATTATCATTATTATCATTATTATCATTATATAATTCTGCAAGTACTTAAACATTATTTGGACACTGGCTACATTTTAGAAACACGAGGAAAAGGCACCAAAAAGTGTTATGGTCCGTAAAACCGAACTATTACGAGGAAACCTTGACACCTGGGCGATTTCAAAGTATCTCGATGGGGGTGTATAGCCTCAAGTAAAAAAAAAATGTTGATAAAGTCTGGGTGAACGAAAGCTGCGGTAGGGCCAAAGGAAGGGCAACCGTAAATTCGAAATCGCAACGCCCGGATGAGTTTTCTAATATAGCGGGTGTTACAAAACTAGTAAAACGCTCACTTAAAACCGTGTTAAAACTTATTTATGACTGGAAACCTTCCGAAATGATGATGTGCCTTTTTCACAGTGATGTGAAGAAGAATTGCGATTATTTGGTGATAAATATGTTACTTTACTGCCTTTGATTTACAGCTGTTTTGTGGTAACGTATATCTTAAAACGGGGTATAAAATATCGACTTCAATCGTTCATTTCATCAATTGTGTAACGCTTATCATCTCCCATGGTCTATATATATTTATGAATACACCGTCGATTGGGGACCAAACTGTCGAATCTACAGCAAGCTGTAGATTCGACGGTTTGATCGCCCATCTATGAAATATCCCCTTCTTTGACGTATATACAATAGTTTCGGAGTCAGCCCCGCTCAAGCGGTAGAGCACCTGACTTCAAAACAATTGAAGTTGAATATCGTGGGTTCGATTATCGGATTGGTACACTTACAAAATAATTGTCTGTCTGATGAGAAGTTGAACCGTGGCCTTATTGTGACGTTTTTCTTCTTTTTTTTTCACCGAGCACGTTGATGAACCATATGAACCATGGTCGAACTCAGCAGTAGTTGCGTCATATTCATCAAATAGCAACATAGGTATAAGGTCGACCAAAGGATGTATAAGGTGCACCACACTAAGACATTAAAAATATAATTAAATGACGTAAAAATGCTTCTCCGACGAATTGATTACATTCAAGACAAAATATTTCAATGTAACCATATCATAGACATACTATGAATATTTAGTTGTTATTATTTAAACAGGGTAAATTTGAATGGTTGTTGGTTTGTATGGGATTAACGCACTTTCAACAGTGTTGCATCTATAAGGTGCACCTATCCTCGACCTCTTCTTGTTTTTCACAGAAGTACAACAATATTTCACCCAAATTACGGCCTGCTCAACCTACTTAGGCGTATAACTGACCATTTGTCACTTGGTCGGAGACAAATGAGTTTTGTCAAAATGACCGTCAAATGTTGGAAGAACGTCGGCAAAATCTGAGATAGAACTCGTGTCCTTCCCTTGTGTTCGAATCAAAAAACGGTGCAAACAGGTTTCCAATTGTATCCCGCTTTGCACGTGCACTTGCGTGCAAAGCGGGACATAATTGGAAAACTGTTTGTATCGTTTGGTGATCCTGAACGCAGGGCTGTGTAAGGAGCCCTACGCGTAACATACTGAGCTGATAATGGTAAACAGGCAAAGACGGTGTTATTCCTCAGCTTAAGGGTAAAAGCTATAATAAGACCTGCTAAATTTTCGTCGAATTAGTTTTAAAATCAATAAACCATTCGTCAAACAATAAAATCGATCGAGGAAACAATGAAAGTTGCAATAAAAACGACTTAAGCAATTTTCCGAATCATAAAGTTTAATAATTGCACATAGTCTGTATTTGAACAAATGCATTAATAGTTTTACTCATCGTGATAGGAAACAAGCGGCGTTTGAGGCACCTGTCCTGAAGTCAGACACTCAAAAGATTTTTTTTGGTCCCAGTAAGAACCCACTTTGTTCCTTACTTCGCAAGGAAAGAAGTGGAGTGAAGCATATTTGTACTAATGCGTTAAAAGTTTTATTCGTCAAGAAAAGAAACTTGAGACACCTATTTCTAAGTCTGAAACTCAAGCGATTTTTTGGGTCTTAATTAGACAAGTCTTCGCAGACCAAGGTTCAAAGTTCCCTTTGTTCCTTCCTTCGCAAGGGACAAAGCAGAGTTACACATATCTAACTGATTGATTGATTGAATTGAGTTTTACGCTGCCTTCAACAATGTTTCAGTTATATCGCGTCGGCTGAGCACCTAACAATGGATTCCTGGTATTTCTCTCACCAGTACTACCATCACATCCTTTCCTAGCCTTTACACATATCTGAACAAATGCGTTAACAGTTGTATTCGTCAAAATAGGAAACTTGGGGCATCTGTTCTAAAGTCAGACACTCAAAAGATTTTGTTCGGTCCCAGATTAAGCAGTCTTCGGGTCTTCAGCAGTCCAAGGGTTCCTAATCCACTTTGCGAGGAACGACGGTATGCGACAGGCCTTCAATTCTAGAGTCGAATCTTCAATTTCGACAGAGCTACAGCTAGTAACATCGTGAAATTGACATTCATCTCCATCAAAACCATTCTAAATCACTCGCTCAGCGCTCCATTCACTCATTCCAAGCATTCCCTCAAATCGATCGAAAAAGCTCCAAATGACTGAAAAGTATACAATCAACAGCTATGTCCAAAATAAATATAAATGGGAAAAAATCGCGATTTCAATGACATTTTTAAATTTGTTAGCGTCTGATTGATTCTTGAAGAAAAGGGAAGCAATTTACAGAACTTTTATGCATATTTTATAAAAGGGAGGTAATGAAAATCGCTAATTTTATTCATTTCGAACAAAAATTCGGATATTTGTTTACCTCCCATCAAATTCACGCAAAACTCGCTCCACACACTCACTCAATTTCATTCCAAAATCATTCATCTTGTCAATTTCACTATGTTGTTAACTGTAGAACTTTTTACAGTATAAGTGTGATACATGTCCATTGTCTACAAATAGTTTTCTTAACCCGATCTAGATTACAGTTTACATAGAAGATAATCGATTGTTTCAGTGTAACATCGATTTATATTCCATTGAGTGAACAGCAAAAGCTTTGTTTTCACGTGTGGCAGAGCCACGAGCGAAAATATACCTTTTGTTGTTCACGAAATAAAATATTAATCGATCTTACTCGAAAAACAAACGATTTATCTATTTCTATTTCTTTAATGCAAAAATGAGATAAAATGTGAAATTTCTAGAACATATTTGCGTAAAGCGGGTCATTTTGCACGCGATTGCTATGCAACGTTCATTGTGACGTCATTTATTCTTCCCGCATTGATGACGTCAGTTAGGGTGAAATGCACAAAAGCAGGGTATAATATTTTGATAATTTCACTGCTTTTGCGGTGAGATTATCAAATTATAATCTACCGTTATTTCTCTATAAACCACCAAAAAGCATTAGAGAAAATGGAATATTCACAAACTTACCTACACTGAGTTTAAATTCATAAGAAATAATGCTTTTTATCTTATAACTATACAAATATCCGTGTGATGACATCATTATATTACATGGATATTTTAAGAACAGTGACACAATGCGGTTATTTTTAGAAACTTTCATTCCTGTTAGAAACATCGACGAAAACAAGGCAAATAGAGGTTATGAGATAAATATAATACGCACTAAGTGTATTGAATGAAAAAATTATCTTACTCGACAGTGCTTCGACAATAATCGATCCCGCAACCTCGTTAGATTTTTTTTTCATATAAAACACTAAGTACGTATTATACATTTAAAAAAAAGGCCAATTCGGTCAAGGTCACATGGGTATCCAGACACTCGCAATACTTAAATATCGTCTAAGCGTCTCTAGCTTTTTTTTATAATATGACATACGTCGCGGGAGTGAAATAACCCCGTTGAATAATTTTGTTATTACACGGGTGTTATTACCCTAGTGGAATAACTATGCAAATGAGCTCAGATCGAATTACAGCGCTAGTTTCTTACTGCGAAATTGACGTCATAAGCTATGCACTGTGACGTCAGTTTTAAACGGCGTTATAAGTTTCGCGGAAAATTAAAACGTTGAATTTCAAGAATTTTGACGACTTTTCGCAAAAATTCGTGTCATATTATAAAAAGAATATCAAATTTGTGCTCATAAAATACCGGATTTATTAAACTCGTCATCTCAAACAGATAAAAACTCGGCGGAGCCTCGTTTATATCTGTTTATAGATGACTCGTTTAATAAATTCGGTATTCAATGTCTATGCATTCAATATTCTCTTAGTAATCAACGCCTTTAGAGGCGTTTATTTATAGAAAGTCAGATTCTTGGGACCTGAAAGACTCGACAACCCGTTTTTTTTTTATTTATTTTTTTTTAAACCTTTCCTGTTTTACAAAATTTTGGAATTGTCCAAATTCAAAGGTTTTGCAGACGAAAATTTAAAGTGGATTTAATTTGAAAAATAACCATTCAGTAGGGTAGAAAATATTGTGGAAAAGGAAGAAATTGCTTGTCAGAAGCAATTTCTTCTTTTTTCACAATGTTTTCGCAATCATAAAATCACAGGCACGTAAAAAACAGGTTAAACCGACATTGATAATTGCCATACTAGAATTAGGCAAACGGATAGCTTGTAACTTTTACAGGGATGCTGTCAAAGCCCTTTGTGTCTGTTGAGGGCCATCAAAAACGTACGAAATAAGTGAAAATTTGCATAATTAATCAACCATTGATCGGACGTTTTATGTCGAACGTCTCTGGTGAGCACTGCGTCTTTAATTAGAAACAAGAAAAAATACTGTAGGAGCATGTCAATAGTATCTCGCATAACATCCGACTAAATGAACAATGACAAGTGATTTTACTTTTTTCGAAATGATGCGATGCATGGACAGATATATACATAGCACCTAACGTATTCTATTAGATACAGTAAACAACATGGTAAATTGACACGATGGATGATTTTGGAATGATTTTGAAATGAAATTGATTGAGTGAGAGGTGCGACTTTTGAATGAAATTAAAGGGAGGTAATCCGATATCGACAATTTTGTAAAGGCTGAACGAAATTGGCGATGTGTATTATATCTCTTTAACAAGACATGTATACAAGTTCTATAAATAGCTTCCTATTGCTCCAAGAACCAATCAGGCGCTTACAATTTAAATTAATTCAGAGAAAACGTGATTTTTTTTTCTAACTATTTTTAATTTGATTATAGTTTTTGATTGTATATTTTAATTGATTTTGGGGCGTTTTTGAATGGTTTGAGTGAGTGTTTGGAATTTATGTATTGAGCGCTATGTGGGCGATTTAAAATGGTTTTGATCGGAATGAGAGTCAATTTCCCGATGGTATTTACTGTATTTTTTCATGTTTCAATACATGTATCTGTCTATCCGATATTCGGTCTTTCGAAAAAAAGAACTTGTTGATTTGATATCTTTCTTGTTCAAAAATTATGTGCAGGAAAAAGCACTTACAGACATATCTGCAGCTCTTTTACATCGGTCAATACCTGCCAAGGTAATTGCTAGAGGTCAGTGTCATTTGACAAATGACAAATGGCAGGATAGGGTTTAAATATTCTAAATATCTGATATGACTCCATATTCAATATTTCAGGTTCGGAAGGCTATAAAATATATCTTTTACCTCATGGATTATCTGTTTTGTACAATTTGTAAATGTATTGGGTATATGGGCCGGTGGCTTAATACATTCCAAATAAACTATGAAACTATGACAAATGTGCCTAATCTCCTTTTCTTTCACGGGTCAAATGAAATTGCACTATTAGACTTAACATGCGTAATCAAGGGACATAACACACAGTGTTAAACTTTACAAAAAAAAGTTGCACTTGATAAAAATTTGATTAAATTCACTGGTAAGCAAGATACCTTGAACAAAGTCCACTACATCGTATGGACCTGAGGCAAGTTTCATCAAAACATTTAGGACGCTTTTATGTCTTGCCGATGCCTTACCACCTATTTAGGTAAAAAATCACGTATCATTAATCTATCAATACCTATGTAAGGTGCTTGTAATTGTTACTTTTTCGAAAGTCACCACAGTAAGACAAAAGTACGTCTTAGATATTTTGATGAAACTGGCCCCTGGACTCGAGGTTATAAAACTTTTCTCATTCTCAAATCAGATTTAATTCTAATTTCGAAGTGAGATTAAAGCTGCAATTCTGTAATAATATAGGTAAGATAGGCTACTTTGACATTTCGTTTGTAAGATATTTGAACTTTAAGTTTGAGAAAATTCTCAGTTGAGAATGAGAACAGTTTTATAACCTTGGTCCCTGATGTATTATGTCATCTTCGGTACCCCAGTGGCGCCCCATTCCGTAGACTATATTTATCAAATGAATGGAGGGTGAGTAACGTAATGCTTTACACCAGCCCAGCGTTCTGAATGCCAAATGATGTAAATTGTTAGCCAATCAGATCCCGCTTTGCACGTACACTTGCGTACAAAGCCGGGTGACATTGGCTAACATTTTACGCCATTTGGTCATCCTGAACGCAGAGCTAGGCTCGGAGGGTGGTATTATGTAAGAACGATGCGATTTAGTTTTCTTGCTTCAATGATAAGCGTTGAAATTCTCTACAACAAACTACTGGTTTGGATTTCTGAAATAATATTATACAGTCAATCTTGCTCGAGCGACCACGTCTATAATGCGACCATTTTTATAAAGCGACCGTTTTCAAAATCCCCGTCTTTGAATTATAATACCATAAAAAGTAGGCATTGTTGGTCTTAAGATTATTGAAAAATTATCCCATGTTGTGAAAACTCACCAGAATCGACGATTCTTTTGAATTTTAACATCAAAGGATTATAGAGCATTTCGCAATAACATACGTATTTAATCAAAATAGTAAACAAAACGTGCATTAGCGGACATTTACTTTAAGACCGCTGTTTTGTGGTCCCGTTATTCGTCGCTAAAAACAAGTTTTACTGTAAAATGAAAATTGCTTCCTTTTCTTTTTGACCATGAACAGATATATTCAAAATGCACAATTCATGAGCATGCGTGTGACTTTTCCAACATTTTCACATGTGCACAAAGCAAAAGCTTTGTCTTCCCTGTGCATCCACGCAATAACCAGAGTATGTGGGCTCTGTAGAGAAGGAAAAATCTTAGTATTTTTATCACGGGATGCCCTGTTTTTGTCTCATTTTTGTTGGTTTGTTACTGTTTGATGCATAAAAAATCTCTTCTCATTAACAGAACCAAACAAAATCAGTTTTCAGAAATACAGCATCGGAAATGGGTAAGTTCGTTAATTTACGAACTGTGCCATTTTTAATGCTTTATAGCTTCTATATTCCTTAATTTTTAAATATTCTACATTCCAAAGAATAGTTGTACTATGTATATGTTTCATAAAAATGGTATAAATAAGGATTTGTTTTTGGTTTTATTAATAAATAGGTTTTTTTGTTTTTTTTTTCATACAGCAAAATGTGAATAACAAACCGAAAAAGGTGAAACAAAAGAAGTTCATTTCATGAAAAAATTATTATTTGAAAAATAACGAGTTGTCATCAAATATTCTTGTGCGTGTGCTTTTATACTGCTCTATAATTGTGGTACTCGCACCTGTGAAATTGTTGGAAATGGCGTGCAAGGTTCAAATATTTACTTTTTCTGACTAAAGATTTGAAGGTAGATTTCAGGTCGGGCTCAATCGACAAAGTATTTTTTCCAGCGTTCCCATGTGCTCTGCGTTTGGAATGTATACGTTGGTAAAAGGCTAAATTCTTTTAAAGAAACTGACAGCTGTAAAGCTATGTTCGAAATGTTGCCAAAACATATCCTTTGTGGTATTTGCTATACTTTAATATTACAGGCGTTCAAATGTAACTATTATTCAGTTTGCACCAACAATAAAGGACTGTTTATGACCGACATTTCTTTAAAATACTTACAGAATTCTTTTAGGAAGGAAAGTACAGCTGGGTAACATGTGATTCCGAAGACAGACTATCTTTTACTAGAATACAAATCCCTGTTTAGTGTAACGTTTTCTCATATTAATCATTCTTTGCATAAGTCAAAAATTAAAGTTTCTTTTAAAGTAGTAACTAAATATTGAATTCTGCTATGCATTATCTCATCGGAATCGTCTTCTTAAGACGATTCCTTTGAGATATTGCAAGGCAGAATCTAACAATGAATGACAACACCAGGGACGATTTGTGATTTTGACTTACGATAATTTTTTTCGTAAGAAGTTCATTAAAACGGGCCCCAGGTAAACATATTCTTTCGTGCAGCAGAATATGTACAAAAACTTTCGGTACGAAATAAGTAAAGGTTGAATGTTGATATATGGTTGTGGAAGATGCTTAATTTTCATATTGGTAAACAAAGCAGTTACGGCCTATTCACCGGTGAAGACTATTTGTACGGAAAAATAAGGTATATCAAATTTATCATCGAAGTAGAAAATATTACTTTTGTATGATTCTTTTATAAAATATGTATGGAACATTCACCTTCGAAAATTGAAGATTCTAGTCCATGTAGATCTACTATAAGTTCGTTCATATGATTTTGGTTTGGTAAACGATGACAGATTGAATCATTAATGTCTTGAAAATAGACTGATATATTAAAGTATTAAGTAATTAAACCAGTATTTGTGACAAACGATACACATCTAGACTGCAGTGAATGGTAATTTTATGCATTTTTTCTAACATAGGTCTGCAATGTCTTGACATCAATGTTGCAGTGTCCCACTTTAACTTGTACGCAAATAAAGACTATGCTCATGTAGCAATACGCCATACAATAAAACGTGTTTTGCAATAACTCAATGCAAAATTAGACTAATTGCAAAACTCGCTGCTGCAATATTCAGTCATAATAGACCCGGCAACTATTTTGGTTTCGTATTTCTTTCTTTTTGGTAGTAAGAGCGTTTTTCTTATCGAAATTGATGGCTATTATTGATGTTATGACGTATTGATACATGTAGAAAAGATAATTTTTGTATATCTATGAGCCAATCAGATGCTTTAAATCTGCATTGCCGACAAATACAATTATTGAATAGTTAATTAGCATTTCTGAACAATTTCGGAGCCTTTTTGGTTGGTTTTGGAGCATTTTGAAAGAATATAAACTGTTTAAGTGAGTGCCATTGAATAGAGCACTGAGTGGGTGAATCAGAAAAGTTGAGTTAGGAAAATGTCTATTTCACAATATAAGAAGCCTGGTTTAAAAGACCATGTGCGCACAAGATCATTTGCCTTACATACATGTGTCGATGAGAAAATTTGTGACTTCATAGGTGAAACAATTATTATACTGAGTAAACAAAGAGTCATCGATTGTTTGTTACAACGTATACAAAAAGATATTGCGCCATCCCAAAAGGCATATTATACGTATTTTCAATATTCTAATTCACTTCTTTCATTTGATATATTGAACTTAAGATCTCAATTACAATCTTTAAAGGCTCTGGCTGATTCCATGTGCTCTGGGCAGTTACTGATTAAATCGGCAACCCTCGGCGATTCTATGGTTTAGGTTTTTTCGGATTCTGGTGGTATTTCGAGCAATACGCTTGAAGAAAAGAACATTTTTTCTATGTTTTTCCCATCGTCTATGCAGATCTTTTGAAAAAAATAAAAATTGATAACAATACGCAGTGATTTACTGCGTTTTGTTTTCAAATTACATTATGACCGGCTTAAATTTAAAGTTGATTTTTGTTTTTCTCAAAGTCATCTTGATGCTCGTGACGTCTTATAAATAGATGAATAAGAGGTCATTGAATACAGAATTTATTAAACGAGTAATCTATAAACAGATAAAAACGAGGCCTTACCTATTTTTTTTTTTGTTTGTTCAAGATGAATAGTTTAATAAATTCGATATTTAATGAGCACAAATTTGATATTCTATTTCAAATATGACGTTAATTTTTGTAGTGAAACCAGGAAATTACGATATTTATCAATTCAAGTTATTCCGCGAAACAAATAACGCCGTTTTCAAAATGACGTCAGCAAATCCATTATGACGCCATTTTCACAATGAAAGTATAGCGTTGATATTCGTTTTTGGCTTATTTGCATATTTATTCCACTAGTGTTATAACACCCATGTAATATCAAAAACATTCAACGGGGTTATTTCACTCTCGCGGCGTAGGTCGTATCATAAACTCACGTTCGAAATGACTGTTTTTCATGGCTGCACCCATTTTATCCCCGAAGAGTATTCCGTAGAATCATTGAGGGTTCACGATTGAATCAATATAATGACACGTACAAAGAACATATATGTACTTTGGGTTTTTTAATCGTGTTTACTAAAAAGCACGAAAAAGTATTTTGAATTTCTAGATATATATTTTTTCTGCATTAATTCGTTAACCGAAAGCCGTTCCATTCTTTAAAATATATTTATCATACTGAATGGAAAGATTTGATTTAATTTGGTTACCAATCAAAAGCAAGGAACAACATATTTGCCAAAGGATGCACCTACCGAGAGAGCAGTTTTATTTAAGGCAAATCAACGTGTGTGGTATTTTATCATGAACACTTTTCTGTACAATCAAACATTTATTTTATTCTGTTAAACAATGTTCTTCTGGCCTTTAGGCGGATTCTCATTCATATACAAATCTTCCCTATGGGATGTTCATTTTACGACTTTTTAAGAGGTTTGTTTCTTTGCCTATAAACCCTATCCCTAAACACACAGTGGGGTTTACTCAAATACTCGTGTGAATGTACTTGGACAATACCTGCTTTAAGATTCAAGTGTTTTGGGCCAAATTTTAAGGGCACTTCATTTGCCAAGACAAAGCCGTTTATCCAGGTATATTATTTATCAAAATGAAGCTATTTATGAGCACAAGCAGACGAGCAACATAAGACTGTCATAGTTGTAGCGGTATAGCCAAAACATTGTGGAAAAGGGTCATTTTGTACAGAACAAGCAACTGCATGACTGTTGGATAAAATTGGCTCATATTTTAACAAACAGTCTACAGTACTACCCAGGTACTACTTCAACCGTTGGTATAAAACTCTGGCTCAAAACGTAGTTATGCAAGCATTTTATTTTGACTTATTTTATATACACATTGTCATATATGTCATTCTAATTTTGTAAACGTGTAGATCTGTGTAAGTTATGGTGTGTTATCAAAACATTAATGGACATTAATAATTTATATACCTGTAAAGCTGCATTTCTATTTCATAAATTGATAAATTGTATTATAGAGCATTGATTTGAAAAAACTATAAAAAATCGCAGAAAACATTTCACAATATTATGGTGTGATGTTACAACACCATACCTAACATCTATTTTAAAAACAGATTAAACCGGTTTGACATGTATGATGATAAAATTGATGGAAATTGGTTGTTTCAAACGAGCCTTTTGAGGCTGAGTTTTATATCAAAAGTTGTAGTAGTACCTAGTAGAAACATTTGTCCACATTCTGATCAAATTTAGGCAAATTTTATCCAGCCGTAATGAAGCTGTTGGTTTTGAGCAAAATATCCCTTTTCCCTAATGGGTTTGGCTATTCTGTTACGAGATGGGTCCTCTTATGTTTTGGAACTGCTTGTGCTTATCTACAGCTTCAATTTGATATATTGTTTAGCTGGGCAAACTGTCTATCTTGTAAATAGAAGCCATTATTTAATTTGGTTCAAAAACTCTTTTCGTGAACCTAAATTTTTGTTTAAAACAGGAGATAGTCCGCATTCACCAATTTAATCTATTACCCGCTTATAGGTTACGTGTAAGCTCGGGATCATGGCGGATGACGGTTCCATTTACTTGCTTGGGTCCATGGTTTGGCCTAGACAAGTCTATTTCTCAGCGGAGACTCGGCAAATAATATTTTTTTAAACATATTTAACTTTATAAAAGTCATTAAGAGGCACACTTAAAAATTGCTACATGTTAAATAATACTCAATATAAATAAATCAATATAACTTCTTGAGATGAGTTTTGCAGCGATTTTCACCTCGAAGACGTTCATTTTCAGTCCGTTGGTACAATTCATAGAAATGATTATTTCCAACGTTTGCAGAATATTTGTTTTCTCTTTGTTCCTTAGAAACAACACTGATTGGGAATTCATTCACAACAGTATAAAATAAAACTTCTTCTGAGCGTATGGAGATATCGCCTGCGACAAATCTTGTTTTAGATTTCAATTTTTCATTATGACGTATCGAGTAACAAAAGAGACGTTAATACGCGAGTGCGTAATAAATAATTTACAACCATTCTACCAAAAAAATGTTTCCTATGCAAACGCGGCAAATTTGAGAATTCATGTCATCACAAAATTATAAAGATACGTTAGGTTCAAAAATATATTTATCATGCAATGAGGCCTGTATACCCTGATAACACCTGCCTTATAACATAACATGATATCAGTCAGTCTATTTTTAGTAACGATTTGCATACACTTTCACCTGAATTTCTTTGATTTTTAAGGGTTTATTATAATTAAGGGCTGAAACTGGTTGCATGATAAATAGAATAACTCGTTAGTGTCGGAAAATATCAATGTTATCTGGTCTCGGCTGCGAAAATTTATCATGACTCGGCAGAGCCTCGTCCTGATAAATTCTCCCAACCTCGACCAGATAACATTGTTATTTTTAGATACTAACAATGTTATTCTCTATGTACCGCGAAAGCTTTAGGTCTACAATAATCGGGAGTGCAGAGGAGGGGTCACATGATGCCTTTTGGCGCATGCTTCCATCTATAAAAGAAGGGTGCGATAAAGGAAAATAAGTCAGCAAAGGTTTAATCAGCAAAATTGATGATTTTAAAATGGCTTATATGAGTTTAACCAGCAAGCCTTTTACAAGAAAAGTTAACAAATATAGACGTCGTCTAATCTTATGTAATTTTGAATGGGCTTTATTCCTAGGTACAATTAATAATATCGAAAAAATGACAATGTGAATGATTTTGGAATGATTTTTGAACGAAACTGAATGAGTTTGTGGGGTTATTTTTGAGTGAATTTAAGGAGGGTTAACCAATATCGCAAATTTTGTTCAGGATTAACAAAAACGTCGATATTTTTTACCCTCACTTTAATACAAGATGCATACAAATTCTATTGATAGCTGCCTTTTTCCAAAAGAACCATTCAGACATTTTCAACTTCAATTTTGTCAACGAAATCGCGATTTTATCTAGCTAAATTTATTTTGAGAGTAGTTGTTGATCTTATTTTTGATAGTCATTTTTGAGCATTTTTGAATGGTTTGAGTGAGTGTTTGGAATGAATGAATGAATGAATTAATTAATTAATGGAGCGCTGAGTGAGCGATTTAGAATGTTTTGATTGAGTTGAATGTCAATTTCATGATGTAACCAACTGTAAAACATTTGTATTTTGTATTCTAGATTAGCTTAGGATCGGTTTAACACAACGAGAATCTCATAAATTTTTCTGAGTATCCTATACAATGTTTTTTTTTCATAAGAATATAAGAATGTTTAAACTCCTTTTTCTAGCAAACATACCAGTTAAGACATGAAAAAGAATAAACGCTTGTGTACAGCACAATGGTATAAGACCATTTAAAGGGCAAGCGTGTACTCAAAGAACAATGTGCCCCTATTCCATAATTATTGATGCAGTCCATCATTTTGTATGGCATGTTTACATTCCGCAGAACCCAGGAAAGCAATTGCGCAATACAGATTTTACGACCTCTTCCCTTCATGACGACCTGCATTTTCGCCACTGTACTTCGCGTCAAAATCTGGACATAACGCTGTTGTCGTAATTGTTAATGACCGCTTTACGATCGTGAAGAACGCTTTACGACGTTAACTTGAAGAAACCGGGCAGGTGAATTCGTGTCAGGCATTCCGTTGTCTTGGAAACGCATTTTCTAGAAATGAGTTCATTGGATAGCGGGGTCGTATATGTCATGTTGTTGAATTAAAATCGATGGAATTTGTTACCTCCGGAAGTTGCTAAAAGCTGTTGTCAGTAAACACACAGATTTAAACCCTAACCTTCTGTTGAAAATTGAAATATTTAGTTAAAATATTGAGTCTATGCAATGTTCCTTCACCATCAAACGATCAAAATATATTATGTTGCTTGTATGCAATACCAAACATTAGAATTTCTTATATGTATACACTAACAAAATGTAGTAATGAAAGTATCGAGTTAAAAGTCGGTTTTTGAATAGCATTTCTTCTTTTACATTTATTTTGAGTTCTTGATGAATATACCACCGAAAAAGGTGTTCAAATACATTTTCATTTTTCTTATTGACCAATACAAAACGCTTGCTCTAAAGTTAATAATATGACTTAACAATAAGATCGTTTCCAAGAACGTTGTTATATAGAGAATAGAGAATGATCGTTTGTTTCAGTGTAAGATCGATTTCTATCTATATAGTGAACAACAAAAGCTATATTTTCACGAGAGTGAAAATAGAGCTTTTGTTGTTCACGAAATGAGATATTAATCGTTCTTAATCGAAAAAACAAACGATTATTCTATTTCTTTATCACAAAAATGAGACAAAACGTGAAATTTCTAGGACAAATTTTCGTAAAGCGCATCATTTTGCGCGTGATTGCTACGCAACGTTCATTGCGACGTCACTTATTTCGCCCCGTATAGATGACGTCAGTTGGATGAAATGCACAAAAGTAGAGTATAAGTTTTTGATAATTTCACTGCTTTTGCGGTAAGATTATAAAGTGATAATCTACCTTTATTTCTATATAAACCACCGAAAAGCATTAAAAATGTTATGATATGTCGTCATTTTTTTTACAATGACGATAAGCAGTAGACTTCAACCAACGTGCAGCCGCCACCATAGCGCAGTTGGTTAGGCATTAGACTTCCAATCTGGAAGTCGTGGGTTCGATCCCCGGTGGCGGCAAATATCTTTTCCGACATTTTTCTCTCACGAATGGGTTGATAATCGTAAACCTATGTGAGATAGCAGTCGGCTAGGAAAGGGTGTAATGGTAGTACAGGTGAAAGAAATACCAGGAATCCATTGTTAGGTGCTCCGGCCGCCGCCATATAACTGCGAGATTGTTGAAAGCGGCGTTAACCCATTCAAGCAAACAAATCAGCCAACGTGCATAGTGATTATTCTATACATATTCATTAAAAGAGTTCACGGGTTTAGTTTAAAGGTATGAATATTAAGGTTCATGTAAAGTGTTTGAGTCCAAATATTTAGGGCACTTCATTTGCCAAGAAAAAGCAGTATGTCCAGGTATAATATTTATCAAAATGAAGCTATTCGTGAGCACAAGCAGTTAGGCAACATAAGACTGTCATAACTATAGCGGTATGATCAAAACATTGTGGAAAAGGGTCATTTGGTACAGAACAAGCAACTGCATGACGGTTGCATAAAACTGCCCCATTTTTTAGCAAAGTACAGTTTGAGGTACCATCCAGGTAGTGCTACAACCTTAGATATAAAACTCAGTGACAAAAGTCTCTTTTGAAACAATCAATTTCCATTTATTTTGTAAAGATACATGTCAAACCGGTTTGGTCTGTTTTCAAAATAGATGTAAGGTATGGTGCAACATCACACCATAATATTGTGAAATATTTTCTGCAATTTATTTCAAATTATAGTTTTTTAAATTAAATGATCTACAATATTACTATATATTTATCATTCTGTGAAATAGAAATTGATATATTGCTAAACAACCTTACAGGTATATAAACAATGAATGTCTATTTATGTTGTGATAACACACCATACCCTAAAAAGATCTACACGTTTACAAAATTAGAATGACATATTTGACATATGTGTTTATAAAATAAGTCAAAATAAATTGCTTGCATAACTACGTTTTGGGGCTGAGATTTATACCAATGGTTGTAGCACTACCTGGGCGGTACTTTAGGCTAGACTTTGTTAAAATATTGGCCAATTTTATCCAACAGTCATGCAGTTGCTTGTTCTGTACAAAATGACGCTTTTCCACAATGTTTTGGCTATATCGCTATAGTTATAACAGTCTTATGTTTTTCAACTGCTTGTGCTCATAAGTAGCTTCATTTTGATATATAATATTCCTGGACATACTGCTTTTTCTTGGCAAATGAATGCCCTTAAAATTGGGTCTCAAACACTTTACATGAACCTTAAGGTGTGTTATATCATAGTCATTCTTTATTAGGCTATCCGTTGAACTAATGAACCACTTTATTGTGAAATTTTATGTCTTTTATCAAAGCCAAATTGTCCCCAATTTGACGACATTAAACAGACCCAAAGACAAGCACGTGGAACCCAGTGTTTGATTTGTTTTTATGAAACATTAATATTGCATAAAATCGTGTTCCACTTTTACAAAGATCAAAGGCATCACCGATCCTGGGTTAAATTTTTAATACGACTTTGACAGGTTTATGTTTCATACCATCAGAAGTTAGTAATATCGAAAATGTACCATGTTTACTTCTTTAATTAATGTGTGCCTAGGTTACAGAATTCAAACTCAATTTGTATTTAAAACAGTTCTGAAGCGCAGAGCCTAAAGGAACATGTATTTCACAGTAAAAGTGGAAAAAAACCACGTCTTTGGATAATTGCGCATTATTGAACATTCAGTATTTCGTATCATAATTAAAGAAACTCTCTTCATTTTTATCAAATACATGTTACATATATTCAAACCTGTTTTAAGCAAGCACCAAATGGGCATTATTCAAAAAGGTGATTGCTCAATACAGGTCAATTTAATACCAAATGGTTCATTTGGGAACTCGGTGGCTGCTTGCTTAAGACAGGTTGCTTGCTGAATAAAGATGGCTGCTAAGACAGGTTTAACTGTATCTTTCTTAAAGGACTGGCCTAGACATTCTCTTCACTTTACAATAGTAAAAGGGATAGTCTTCAATTCAAAAACAATATAACCTGTTTAAAAGGTTGTTAAGTGTAGAAAATATTAGGGCGAAAAGTATGAATGGAATGTTGTTGGGGTTTTTTTGCTGGTCGACATTAAAAATCAACGTGGATGAGTCGGTTGTGTGGTACAGCTTTTCCTGCTGAGCTGTCTGACCTCCAGAAAAATCAAGGAAAGAAAGGGGAAAAGAAAATGAGAGAAGAAATGGGTATATTATACTCCTTTCTGTTCTATTTTTCTTTTCCATGCACCAATACTAGATATTTCTTAGAAATTTCTTAATAGTCAGCTGATAACTACTCAACTCGTATCAAGGTAATACGTTTTTGGAGGTAACGGGCTCGCATGATCAGGAAAATGCTTGTTCATTGTGTTGTCAATTCTATTGAAAGGGTTATGGCTTATGAAAAACACAGTCACTGAATGCACGGAAAGAACTTTTCTCTTTGTAGCTGAACAAATGGGCCAAAAGTAAACCTTCTTTTTTAGCTAACCATCCGTCAAGCGATCGCATAAGTTACAGTCAAGTGACGAGACTTTCAGCGGAATTTAAACATTCGACCATCTGCTCAATAAGTAGACGCTTAAAACACTACTGCTTCTTAAACGGTACTTTGTGATATATCATTGGTCGAAAAATCATGACATATCATATATGCTTATGATTACATCAAGGTTAATTGCATTTATCCCAATGTCTCCAAAACATGCTTTGTTACATTTTATACCCTCCAAGTATGCTCTCTTCAAATATCAAGCAACAGGACGGCATGCATTTAGACAAATAAAAATCTATTGTGTAAACATCTAACATTTATTTATCTTATATGGTGTGGTTCGGCAGAAAAATATAAAGCAAATGCGTTTTTAAAACGTTTAAAGTATTTTTCGGACCATGCTCTCCGTTTACACGTATATTGTTTAGTAGTATCTTTTCCTAAGGGAACTTAACAATAGCTTTGGCTCAATAAATGTTGTAATTTTCTTGTTTATAGCCATCCAACCTTTCACTGTAGCGGTCCTTCAAGTTTTAATCTCCACTAAACTAGCTTAATCTTTATATCTAGAATACTTTTATCACAACAAAGAGTGGTTTCCTTACAGAAGCTTGATAGAGCTTTGCAAAGACTTGCATTTGTTCAGTTTGTACGTTTAATTTAATATTCAAAAGCATGATTTGAGTTTACATTTTGTCATCAAAGTAAGATACACTATATTATAACAAGATGTGTTTCATAATCAACATAGAACATTATCATGATTCATAAGACATTAATATGATGCCAGAGCAAATGATGGTAGTTCAGT
Organism: Fragum whitleyi; assembly: GCA_948146395.1. Taxonomy (NCBI): domain Eukaryota; kingdom Metazoa; phylum Mollusca; class Bivalvia; order Cardiida; family Cardiidae; genus Fragum; species Fragum whitleyi. Next base: position 49,054,834 of record OX411547.1, read on the forward strand.
TATCGTAATATAATAGCAAACAGTTACAAAGCAAGTGACCTGGTTTGATGTCATGATTTAAACTAGCGCGAGAATGCGACGCGTTTCTTAAAATTGTTATGAACTTTGAAAGTAATTACTTTTATTTCTACAAGAAAAAGAGGAATGCATGGTCCTTATGGTGATAGATGGTTGCAAAAATTCCAATCGGAGCGGAAACATTAATCCTTTTTTTATCACTTAGGTTCCCCTGGTTGTTGTGGGGTGAAGAGTAGAAAGGTGTTACGCTTCCTTACCTTTTCAAATGGGCAGTGTTTTTGCACTTCTTTGTGAACTAAGTTATCACTTAAAACTAGATTGGACTATTGTGTTTCTTTGATATAATCTGAGTGTACTATTTGCTGTCGTTTTATATAAATCGAAAAAAATGGGTTTTTATTATTTCTGCAATTGTATGTAGAAATGTAGATATAAATGAAATTATAATCTGTATTTTACTCGAAGCTACGAGTAATACACTGTCAGTCTTTTTTGTGTCTCATTAACGATTGCAGACTATTTGGCAGAAGGGTGACTAACCTATCATCAAATGTAGACTTACCCATAGTAACACTGACAGAAAATAAGTAAATATGAGCTTTCTTAATAATCTACTCTATATGAAACTAATGCCGGTGTTACACGGTCACATACTTTTAATGTCCATCTGTTGCAGCAAAAAAGATGTGTAGATTCCATACATGAAAATCGAACAATGTGTACAATCATAGTTAACAGCAACTGTTTTTTTTTTTCAAATTTGTTCAAGTCAGGTTTTACTAGTACCCGTTTTTTTTTCTCTCTCGAATTTGCTCAATATTTCGAGAGTTTGGAACAAAAACATTGTATGTGTCTTTAATCTCTCGTTTTGTACACAAACTTGTCGAAATTATAGCTCCCCTCGAAGGAGAAGCGATTAGATACCAACTGCAGGCACTCCTTTTCGAACAATATTTGATGTTCTACTTTTTTAGAAACTTTAAAGCGTCTGACTGATTTTTAAGGATTGAATGCTGAATTCTTCGGGTTCACATACGTACATTAAGTGTGAACTCTCGGATTTCCGTGTGAGAGCAGTTGTTACGTACCGTCGTAAAACTAGTACAAAGCAAAGAGAACAAACACACAAATAAACGTAAAAGGAAATAAAACTTCAGACAATTTGTTTGATTAAACACATGAACTTTATTTCTTTTACATACACCATGATAATGATGGAATCATAAAATATATTTGCTCTAAAGAGTTTTATGTCCTTAGGAAAGGCGACCAAGCATGCGCGCGGCTATTAGTCTATTTGTCTTCAAGCTCTCTTACGGCCGAGAAAAATATGTGTTCTAAAATTGTAGTAAATTGGTTATGGATGGTTAGAAATGATATAAAGCTTGACGGAATAATAACATATAAATATTTTTTCGTAGATATATAGAGCGGCGATTTGATACGACTTTCATATTTGTATCATATGTATCTACGGAATAGGGCAGATTAGTTTTTGTATAAAGGTTAGTTTTTTTATTATCATTGTTATTTTACTCATCGTTATTTTTAATTTTGAAAACAACTTTCTTTTTTGGAAGGTGTCGGAATAACATAGTCGGTGTGATGGGACAACGGATAAAAGTGCCAAATACCGTAGGTAGTGATCACATAGCTTCAGACAATTACTTTGTTATTTTTTGATGCACGCAACGTTTGAATGACGGATGTATAAAACCATGGTGTTTTATTACTTTATCGTCTTAAAAGCGATAGTTTTACAAATACAGAACCCTACAGTATTGGACAGCGTGATTAAAGTGTGTCGGTGTGTTCCAGTTGGATGGGGTCACCTTTTCTTGTTGAGTAATCTTACCCTGTTAATCGGAGAAGTGTCCGTTTTAAGTCGACTTCTCGTTTCACAGGGTATATTTACTCCAGAAATGTAAATCAACGCAACTTGCAGACGACATTGGACCAATTTCTAACTCCGGTGGCAACAGCAGAAGTCAATGTAAACAAACAGGCGTCCACCATCTTGGATAATGACGCGGGGATTGACACGTGAAACGGAAGTGGCTAACTCGAAGAAATTCGATCGTTCTTTTTTTCAGGAAATATGGAAATGGACATCGTTTGGAATAAAATTGTACTTTATAATTTATGTACAAGATATATCAGGTAAAAAGGTTTTTTATTTTGTTTGATTATTATAAGTCTTTGACTAGCTTTTCAATGGTTATATACTTAATTTTTATGCCCGAAAATCACAGGCAATTGTTTCTTAATCCATTTTTTTCTTGCTTGTTATAATATAAGTATTTCGTTATAATCTATATGAAAAAATTGAGATTTTGAAACAAATGCAATTGTCTCAAAACTAGTAAAAGAAGATTTTAATATTCTCGTTTTTCCTTGTACATTTTTTATTTACAAATATTGCCATCCGCTCATTGTCGACAAGTGTTTACCAATACATATCAACCGTGGATGATCAAAACCTCGAACTCCAGCTTTCAAAAGCTGCAGTTACGAGGTTTTGGTCACCCATTGTCGACATGTGTCATCTTTTTCCCCTTATTCTTATTTCTTGTTGTATTTTAATCAAATGCTCGAGTTTATCTCGGTAAGAATGATTTATTTAGCGATTGTGCGAGAGTCAAAGCACGTGAATTGGCTCAAATTTCGCTGGATGAAATAGAAAAGCAAGTTTAAATGATAGATTTATAACTCGGTCGGGACCACACAGATTGAGGTAGCGAACAAAATGTATCTACATCAGTATAAATTAAAACCCTTTATAATTGGGGAACAGGTAAATTCGTCCCTTTGTTTATTATTGGGTTTGTTTTTTTTTTTATCAAATTCTAAAATATAGAAAAATAGACAAGTCCGATTTAATTTAGAGACGCTGAACAAAATTTCAGTTGGCCCAATTTTTGAGAACTAATTTTTCTGGGTATAAAACATCGTAAGAAATTGAGTAATGGGTTCTCGTACAAAATAAAGGTTGATTTGGAATGTATTAAATATAAATTTAATATTTTTGTTTATTTAAAACGGAATAGTTTGACAAATAATCCGCACAGTCCTGCCCATACTCTATACTAGCTATTTCTTTACTTTTTACGGCGAATTCGCGCAAGTTACATTACAATTTCATATATCTTTTATATTCATATTTTTTATTATTATGATAATATTATTTATTTCTTGATATCTATCTGATAATCTTGTCGACCCATATAAATTTACTCTTAACGTTTATCTTTGTCTTCACCTTTTTTCTCCGAAAAGCAGAATGACCATTCTACCATTCTTTATATACATATATTTTCGAAATATCAAATTTGATTAAAATTCGATCATACGCCTTATCCAAAAAGTTGTGCATTGAATAAGGCGGATAGATACTCCTTGCGTGACGGAATACAATCATCCATTTTCAATTATCAGATTTATTTTTCGAAAAGATATCTCTTGCTATTTATCAAATTTGTAAATATTTTTACCACGCTTATATTTGCATGTACAGCGTATTGGTTTTTTTAAAACTAATTATTTGAACTATTTTTTATGGGTATTTGCAAGTGTTTGCGATCGAGATAAGAAAGTTTATAAACATTTTTTTCGTTTAAGAATACTTTTTGCATATATAATGATAATTCAGATTAAAAATTACTTCGAGTCAAAAAGTGGTATTTTGTACAAAGGTGTGAGAGACCGAGTAAACCCCTTAAGGCAATAAATGTGAACTGACAGTACTTGTTGATTGTCAGATAAAATATTAAATGTGTATTTGTTTAAAATTTGCAAACTAAGCTTAACTATTTCATTTCATTTGTTCGTTCTATTTTGTTTGATAAATCCTCTTTTGAAAATATAGAATAGAAGAAAAAATACTTAAATTCGAGAAATCTATTTATTATTCATTTTGTTTATTTATTCTTTTTTGTGCAATTACTCTTCAAGACAAGAAAAGAACAATAATGGTTATTCAATTAATTAGCTAATTCATATATTTGTTCATTTTATCTATTTATTCTAAAGAGTATCTAAAAAGAAAGAAAGACAGAAAAAAATATTTATTTACTTGGCTATTGTTTTCACTGTCATTTTTTTTTATTTGAAGAACAAAAATCAATGTATATATTGATAGGAAAAAAGAGGAATTGAAAAAAAAAATATTAAAGAATAATAAAAATTAGTAATTATGAAAATAAATAAAGGATATAAGAAAAATAAAAGAAAATTGCGTGTTGGTGGTTGTTTCTGTTGTGTTAACGATATGTTTTTTCACAATAATATTTATCTAATTTCCCACCTTTTAATGATACAATGTATTATCTCCCAAGATTTTCTTTTGACAAATGCTTGGAGGCATCATTCGTTTGTAAATACGAGTATTATATTTAAGAAAATAGCTAAAACGGATTCAGTTAATTTAAGTATTATTTTTATTATTATTATTGCGATATTATATTTAATGCGAAAGAATTTTGATAATTATACAATTATCAATTTCACATTTATATCTAAAAACATGAAATCTACTGTTTTACCATACCAATCGCGATATTATTCCAAAGAAAACAATATTAAGATTAGCTGTATATTATATCCGATATTGTTAGTCATGTAGAAACAAATAAACAACTATCTTATATGTTTTTATGTTTCATCTATTTATTAAATGAAAGATAGTTGTGTATATGTATTCAATCACTAGACTTCACAATTTTAGACTGGTCCAATTGCAGAGAAGTTTCTGACGATAATTTAAAGTTGACTTTTTTTTATACCTTTTAATGGTGAGTAAACCATTGTTGACCATGGAAAAATGCTTGCTTCAAGCACTTGCTTCATCTTCCACTATGTTTTTTTTTTTTCAGAAATATATGTGAGCACTCAGGATAGGAAAGTTTGAGCCGAAAAAGTACAGAAGATATTAACTAATTTTATATGTCCTATCTATATTTGTAAATTTGTTACAAGCGCGGATCCGGGGGGTCGTTTCATCAAAGGCTCTACGACGTACAAAAATAAATAATAAAAATAAATTCGCATGCAAACCGGTCGTACGATGTTTGATAAAACAAGCGTAGGGGTCGAAACATGGAATGGGTAAAGGGATATTTTAAGCTAGTTGGAAAATTTAAAAAAAAATTAAAGTGGGCGAGTAATTTGCTGTAACTACAGCTTTTTCAAGCTGTAGTTACGATATTTTGCTCGCAAACTGGGAAATATAATAAGAAAATTAAAAATCGGTTGACACTCTCTTGAAAAAATCTGGATTCGCGCATACGCTACACTTCATTTCTATGGTATAGTTTTATATCTTTAGATTGTGAAAAGATAGAAATGCTTGCTTTAAGTTATAAAAACACAATAAATGTTCTTTCATTAGCTCATATTAATAAATTACAAATATTTTAGAAAGGCCATTCTTTCTCCTTTGTATTTTTTTTCTTTATGTAGGCGAGCAAATTTAACTTTTTTCTTCAATTATGATATTATTTTCAGTTTATAGCCGCTTCAATTGTCATTATTATGATTAAACATATGGAATTCAAGGAAAGGGCATTTTTATAGTTTTTATCGTTTATCTATCTACTTGAGTTAGTTAGCTTTTATTTATTTTCTCATTTATTCACTCATTTCTTAGTTGATTATTGTACGAGTACATTATTACATGTATTGTTATTATTCTTTCAAGTCCATTTCTCCCTATTATTATTATTATAATTATTATTATTTTTATTATTATTACTCATGTATTTATCTGATCGTTATAATATGGCGTGTAATCGGTTGCAAAATTATATGAAAAAATAATTGTTCTATAATACGAATATTTATTCCAAAAATAAATAAATTATGGTAAAAAGAAAATATATATTCAATAAATTAAATTATTTGTTCTATAGTTATTTATATTTATTCTATAATGATAAATATTTATTCTATAATTATGATTATTTCTTTATAAAAAATAAATAATTTATTCAATAATCAAAATTATTTATTCTATAATTGTAAATATTTGTTGTATAATGAAAAAAATATTTATTGTATAATTAAAAAAATATTTATTGTATAATTTAAAATATTTATTGTATAATCTTAAATATTTGTTCAAAGATTGAACATAAATAATTATTTTTATAATTTAAAATAATTTATTCAATACCTCACACAAAATATTTATTCAATAATTAGCATTCTGGGAAGGAAGTGGCTAGCCATAGACTGGGAACATGATCGACTATCACGATAGACTGGAAATCTCCCCAATCTACGTTACTTCTCGGAAGAATTTAACAGGCTCAATTACGAAGTTGACTCTGATATATCTTTCAAAGAGTGAAAAACTGATCAAAATTCATTTACCCTTCAATTACATTTAACCGATTTATTGATTTTCGGCGGAACTCCCCTTTGGCTTGTCAGCTGTTAAGAAAAATCAGTTTGGCGAAATCGTATATCTTAAAACTGTTCCTAAATAAAAGTCTTTTTGATGAAATTCATATGACAGTACTTGAGTCTCGAGAGACAATGTGATGAATTGAACAGGAGGACCATAATGGTCCTATATCGCTCACCTTCACCTTCCTCCTTTTTACTCCCCACTTTGCAAAATTAAATGCTTTGATAATCATTAAATGATCACTAAATGTTTTAAAAAAAGAGATTATTCTGTTCCCATGATCCCTGCATAAGTTTCTAGCCACTTCTAAACAAGTTTTTCCTTGGGGGGGGGGGGGGGGGGGAGGGGAATCAACCTTTGACAAGATAAACATATTGAAATACTGATAACCCCTAGAGTTGATAAAGAGAATAAAGGCTATTTTTCCTGTATTTTCTCATATGACAATACATTTCTCAAAAGGGATTATCATTTTGACTATACACCCGGAATACATTCTGACCAAATTTTGTGAAAATATTGCCATCATGTGTGGCCTCTAGAGTGAAAGCAAGAAAGTTGTCATTAGACTCCTTTTCTCGTGATATGGCATGGATCCTTCTCATTTTCAATAGGGTCCATTCTTGTGACCTGACCAATATTTTGACCAACGTCATGAAGATTGGACCATAATTATGGCTTCTACAGTGTAAATAAGAAAATTTTCATTAAGAACCCTTTCCCCGTAATATGACATGGATTCTCAATGGGGTTCATTCTTGTGACCTGACCATTATTCTGACCAACGTTCATTAAGATTGGGTCATTAATATGGCTTGTAGAGTGTAAACAAGAAAATTGCCAACAAGGCCCCATTCCTCGTGATATGGCATAGATCCCTCCCATTTTCAATAGGGTTCATTCTTGTGACCTGGCCAAAGTTCTGACCAAGTTTCATGAAGATTGGGCCATATTTGTGGCCTCTTGAGTGTAAACACTTAAATTGTTGATGCCGGACGACACACAACGCACGAAGGACATTCATTGGTCACAAAAGCTCACCTTTCCTCCAAAAGACTTTCATTTAGGAACAGTTTTAAGTAATACGATTTCGCCAAACTGATTTTTCTTAACAACTGGCCAGCCAAAGGGGAGTACCACCTAAAATCAATAAATCGGTTAAATTTAATTGAAGGGTAGATGAATTTCGTCACTTTTTCTCTCTTTGAAAGTATTAACACAGTCAACTTCGTAATTGAGCCGGTTAAAATCTTCCGGGAAATAACGTAGATTTGCCAGTCTAGATCGTGAAAGTCGATCATGTTCCCAGTCTATGGCTAGCCACTTCCTTCCCAGAATGCTAATTATTGAATAAATATTTTGTGTGAGGTATTGAATAAATTATTTTAAATTATAGAAATAATTATTTATGTTCAAACTTTGAACAAATATTTTAGATTATACAATAAATATTTTAAATTATACAATAAATATTTTAAATTATACAATAAATATTTTAAATTATACAATAATATTTTTTTCATTTTACAACAAATATTTACAATTATAGAATAAATATTTTTGATTATTGAATAAATTATTTATCTTTTTAAAAAAAATATTCATAACTATAGAATAAATATTTATCATTATAGAATAAATATAAATAACTATAGAACAAATAATTTAATTTATTGAATATTTATTTTCTTTTTTACCATAATTTATTTATTTTTGGAATAAATATTCGTATTATAGAACAATTATTTTTTCATATAATTTTGCAACCGATTACACGCCATATTATAATTTTCATTATCATTATTATTTTTATTATCGTCATCATTATTATTTTCACCATTATTCAATGTTGTTTTCATTGTTTTTCAAAAAAGAAATTGAAACAAGAAAGAATCCTCATAAAACAATGTCAGACAAAAGGTTATTTTCGGATTCCTGCATTTTGTACCAACATGTTTTTTTTTCTCTATTGTTTGTAAGTATTTTTCTGAACATTGGACATCAAATGCTCTTATTTATTTTGAACTAATGAAACCTTTAAAGCCAGTTGCTGGATCGTATGTCTTCATCAATATAGCAATTATGCTTCTCGAAATTCTATAATTATTCTTATATTTTTGCATATCCTTATTTTCAGATACAAAAAAAAGCTTTTTTTCGGTGAGTATCTGAGAAATTCGAAAGAATCGATCCCTGTGAGTCAGCACGGGTGGCAGGGGTTGATTTATTTCGCTCTTATGAATTTTCTCAATCTTAATTAATCATTGTATCTTACAGTTAAGAACGTCGTGAAATTGACAATATGAATGATTTTGCAATGAAATTGAATGAGTGTGTAGAGTGTAAATAAAGGGAGTAATCCATTATCGCTAATTTTGGTCAACATGAACAAAATTAGCGATATGTGTTACCTTTAATAAAATATACATACTTTCTGTTTTTGTGTCCTCGTAGACCAATCAGATACTTCAAAATCTACGCCACCAAATAAATCATTGAGTAATTTGATCGATTTGAATTAATTGCTGATCGTTTTGAACGATTTCGAAATTTTTTGTTTTCTGATTTGGGATCGTTTCTGACCGATATGAGTGATTGTTTGGAATGAATGAATGGAGCGCTGAGTGAATGATTTAGAAATATTTTGATCGAAATGAGAGTCAATTTCACGATGTTTGTATCTTACGATATCTTCATTTTCAAAAAAGAATGTCTGGTTTATTGATACCAAACATATTTAAATGTATATTAAACGGAATTCTCGGTATTTTCCTTTTTGACGTGTAAGGTAACATGGTTTTTGCAATAAAAATATTAAACAGATAAGTACATTTTTATATTCATTGGATTATGAACAAAATATTCTATTTATTTTTTAATTTTCAGACATAAATAGAGATAGTAAGATAATATTTCTACTTTTATACGTAAAGAATTCATGTGAAAAAATTTTTGCACGTAAACATGAAAAGTAGCATCGAAAAATAGCAGGACATTTATCCAATTTTTCGGCCAATCAGACCTCTTTAAAGACAAGATCAGAAAAGAAATATTGGTAAAAATTTTGTAAAGTAATTGTTGGTGTAATTTTGTTATTATTAATATCATATTATTAACATATGTCTTGTCCATGTTGATAATGCAAGATTGCGAATTGGAGTGGTCTGACATCGAACCATTTATGCAATATTGTATATTCCTTTATACCATTTTTATAAGTTTTGTCTCGTATGGATACATGTTTGTACATTTATAGATGCACAAGTTTTGGTAAATAATCAAAGGTCAATTTTGTCTATAATTGTATACACAAAATTGACCTATGGCCCTTGCCGAAACTTGTGCTTTTATACATTATAAGGTACTGTAATAATGATAATGATAATAATAATAGTAAAAATAGTGTTCTTTTAATTACTACCATTTAAATTGAAATTATCATTATTTTGCCGTTTCTAATTGATATAGTTGTTATTCTATTGCATTATCTTTGGTTTTCTTTTACCTATTGTACCTAAGTGCACTTTTCTTACTTAATATTGTCAAGTTATATGTTCTTGACCTTTGCCATTTGGAAAAATATATAAATCCCATAATTCTCACTCATTGCACCTGCTTTCAGTGTAATATACCTGTACTACCAACGGTGTTGGCTGTGATATAAAACTTTACAAAATTGAGCAAAAGAAACAGTCAATGGTATTTTTTTTAAATTACATTTTCAATAAAGGTCAAACACAGGTCAAAGAAAACAGACTATACTACATCTTAATTGGAAGTTGTATTTTTGTGCAATAAAGTTTCAAATAAAAATAACATTATTATTGAAATACAGTCTTTTCTCTTTTTTGTTCTTTTCGTTATTTTCACCATCGACCAATTACATGACTCGTCGTTTGGTGATAGAAACTTCGTAACTACAGTTTAATTCAAGCTCAAAATGCAGCATAATTCAAGCTGTAATCACGATGTTTTGCTTGCCGAGCATGGTGTAAAACAAGCTCTATACAAGAGTTGCATAAGGTAGTGGGCCCGCAAAAAATCCGCAACGTCTTAGAAGTAATGAGCTTTAACAGTGTTAACCGAGGTTTCCTAATGATTTTCATTAGGAAACCTCAGTCAACAATGTGAAAGATCATGAGTTTTGACATGTTGCGAAACTATTACGGTTCCAATACCTTAAGTTGTGACAAAAAAATCATTCGCCTGCCCCTCCCCCCTTTTATCCAACAGGGGAAGGCACAGTTTGTTTTCTCGAGAAACTCGCCGACCGACGGATCGCCGATGATCAGTGAAAAACATATCGACAGCGAAAATAAAATTATCACAACCTTTGAGCTCCGCCATTTTCAAAAAAATTGTCTTTCAAATAGTAAATGGGCGACTTATAGATACGTCGTAATGGCAGATCATCTAAACTCGTTTTATGACGTTAAAGTCGATGTTCGTTTATTTGTGTGTTCGTTTGTTCGACCGTTTGTTTTATCTCCACGACGATATTCATGAGTTTTGCAGACAAATGATGTTTAAGTGTCTTGGCGGAATACCGTGTCGGAGACCAAATGTTGGGATCAGCGATCCGTTTATTGACAAATTGTCGAGGTAGAATTAAAAATAAAAATTTGACCAATGAAATGATAATCTCTGACACTGGAAGGCGACAATAACGTCGTATATACAGCTTACCCAATCTTCCATTTCGATATATATGTGACCCGTCACGCGAAAAGGGACCTTCTTGGAATTCTGTGAGATAAATATTTGAAAAAAGAGATTGGGTCCGGCAACCAGAGGTCTCTATTCAAAAATTAGTTCACGGTAAGGCAGATTGATAATTCTAGATTCAGAAAATAAGCAAAGTGCGAAAAGTTTTGACCCTTGTCAGTCTGCGAAATCAACACAGTCTGAATGGGGTCGACACTTTACGCACTACCTAAATGGTTCCTTTTCGCGTGACGGGTCACAGATATTCATATATTTTTCTTTACCGAAAACAATTATTGTTTCCCATCTTCGACTTCACGTCACATATAGGTGAAATTATTGTAAATGCCTCACAGGTCCATTTTCTACCTCCCCTCTTGAAAATGAGAAAAGTTTGCTTGGTTCCTCAACAAAGAATTGTCCGGGGATTGCGTTATATGGCGGTTACTCGTAAACTATTCCGATCTTAAGCCCACCCCAGCACGAAGTGGAATTGACCTTTTGTTACCGACCGGTGTCCATAGTTCGCAGTTTCTTGAATAAAATGCCCATAAAACCACAGAAATATGACCTGTTCCTTGGTTGAAAGACAATTAAATTTATTATTCAATAAAAAAAAATCCGTCTGTCGTGGCTGCAGAAATATTTCATATGTGTTACAACGAAAATAAGAATTTTCCATGTGGCATTACCTAATGACAAAAAAAAAACAAAAATGTTACGACTTCCACGGGAGTTCCAAGTGAGCTTTTGCCGAGTGCACCATTGTTTACAAAGAAAAAAAAAGGAGACTAATTTTACGAATCATTTTTAACAACCATCAGGCTAAGAGCTTTATATTTTGCACATGACATAACCTGATGACCCTTTTGTTGATTTTTTTGTAACGCACCATTCTGGTCGAGCCATAACGTAGCCTTTTTTATTTGCGATTGTCTGTGTCAATCGCTTAGTTGGTCCTCAGCTTAGCTATCAATGACTGCAATGTCCCTCTTTCTACTATTTCTTTGCATTCTTGTTTGCAAATTAATATAAATGAAGAAAAAAATCGTTTGCTGATTAGTGAAATCGCAGTACGTTTAAATATTATGTTAAAATTATGATCAAATGAATCACGATTCATTAAACAGTAACACCGAAGTGACGATACAGCCAGCAAAAAGACCGAACGCAGTGACCCTCGAAATTTTAAATTACGATCTAATTTAATCTACGTTAAGACTGTAATAACTGTGTGCTCCTAAATCATGTAAAATGGCGTAAAAATGTCATCGAATAATCTATGTGGCCCACACATGAACCGACATCGTTTTCAGTTCGAGAATCAGTTCCTGGGGGCTCTAGCTGCTCGTAAGCCAAATTGCTTGTATCGGTGAATTGCATAAAATTGGCGTCGTCATAGTAAAAGGTGGCAGTTGTTGAAACTATCGATTTCTTTCTTTGGCAACAAACAACTTGGTCAGCATGCGATGTTTGGTTTTGGCTATGGAGACATACAATCAATTTGAGAGAAATAACTAGTTGCAAGTTTGAATCCGAGGCGCTTTTAATCTGGGTATTTCGGAGTAATTGCAGAAAGTAAAAGCGAATAAAAATACACATATCGACGTTTTACACCACGAACTTACAAAAAAAGAAAAAAAAACAACAACAAAACACAAATTGTTTGCAGCATGAAATTGAGTTTATCATGAAATTGACACGATGAATATTTTTTTGAATGAAATTGAATAACTGGAATGCGCGAGTTTAGACGAGTGTAAAATGATATTGCCATTTTGTTCGAGATAAACGAAATTAGCAATATTTTAGTTACCACCCTTTGTTACAAAATATATAGGAACTGTTTTGTTTTGTGTCATATTAAGAGGTGGTGGTTAGAGGTGGTGATTTTTGAAAATAGCCGCCGAAGTCATAGCGCAGTTGGTAGCGCGTCGGACTGTCAATCTAGAGGTCCCGGGTTCGAGCTCCGACGGCGGCACTCATTCTTTCCGACTATTTGTCTGTCACCTATGGGTTAAAAATCGTAGACCTATGTTAGATAGCAGCTGGAGGCTAGGTAATGATGTGACGGTTGTACTAGTGAGGGAAATACCAGAAATCCATTGTAGTCCAGCCGCCTGGAAAAAATATTGAAAGCGGCGTCAAACTCCATTCAATTAATCAATCAATCAATCAATTAAATGAAAATACCCTTTTCGTCGGTTGGTGATCAAACACTTCGTTAAGCTTTTATTGGTCGTCAAATGACGACATTTGTGACGCCTTAGATTGGGATGGCGGAGTAAAAACTGAGCGGTATTGCGGAATGTGGCTAAAAAGGGGTCGTTTTTCTTGTGATGCACAAATTAAGATGGATTTGATCACTACAATGAAGTAAAATGGATACAGAGGGGGTTCACCCCCCCCATCCCCCCAACCCCATCAGGATCCGCTACTAAATTATACCTGCTTTGTTTTGTTCAATTATCCGACTAATAATACCAATACTTAAAAAAGCTTTCAATGAAAGAAGTCCAAAAAATAATGGTACAGTTAAAAACATCGTGAAATTGACGCTCATTCCGATCAATATCATTCTAAAGCACCCACTAAGCGCTCCATTCATTTATTCCAATCACTCACTCAAATCGATCATAAACGCTCAAAAATCATTAAAAACATTTAAAAATCGTTCAAGACTCTCATCAATAAATTCAAATCGATCTATATATTCTATGATTTTATTATCTTGCGTGGACTTTTAAGTGTCTTATTGGTCCACAAAGACGTAAAACCAGAAAAATACGTTTATTTTATAAAGGGAGGTAATTAATATCGCTAATTTTGTTCATCTTGAACAAAATTAGAGATATTGGATTATTCCCCTTTCATTTAAAACTCGCTCCACACACTCATTCAATTTCATTCCGAAATCATTCCAAAATCATTCACCTTGTCAATTTCACGATGTTTTTAACTTTATTGACTGAGATATAAAAATAAAAAAAAAACACTAAGAAACCGGGACAAATATTCGATGAAAGGGGGCGTGATTTAGTGCAATCATCGACAAAATTTATCGTTTTTCATAAATGTAAAAAGGATTCATGCTTACTTGCCTTTGAGAGACATTTATGTGCATTTTGACGATTTGTTTGTTGTGCATAAATAACCTGAGCTCATACAAATCTAAATGTTGCATAATGAAGTATGCTTTGCCATGCATAAGAGTCATTTCAATGAGGACAAACATTTGGAAAAATGAGGAAGAAAATGGCAAAGAAAGCCCAAACAATTTCTGAACGTAACGTTATTCAAACAAGCAATAATCCTGAACGCATGACATTATTTAATTATTAGTTTCATCAAACCGATTGAAAAGATTTAATTATGCATCTACGAATTCAATTTTACTACGCGACTTTTTAAATCGTTTTTAAAAGAAGAAAAACTGCTCTCAATTGTTTAACGCAATCATTTTGCGAATTACGTGATACAGTGTGGGTAGGCTCTATGTTTCATAGCTCCATGAAAACTGAAACTCCAATGTCCGGATAGTACATGTAAATATGTTGATGGTTGAAGCCTATAATTCTATGAAATATGATCATGACGTCTCTCGCGTCTGTTCAGAAGCGAAACATTTATAAATAATTTATATATTTATAAACAATTTCTTAATCTAAAATGGAAATTCTACTTTCCATACAATTAATTTCGAAATTCGAGTTCATGTTGACCTCAGCAGGATCGAATCTGTTTTTTTTAAAATCTATATAACAAAATCTGCAAATGGGCTCTTTCAGTGGAACGATTCGTCAATAGTTGAGATGAACATTAATCCTTTCTTCTCGAATCGGGGTTCATATGAAAGCACTTATACGAAAATGGAACATAATGAGAAATGCAAAAATTGTTGTGATGACTCCCCTGATTCTTATCTTCACCCCGACAGCAGAGTATTTAATCAAAAATGATCATTTTATTATACACTTTTCTACCTAGTTGTGTCAATCTAGAGGTCCCGGGTTCGATCCCCGACGGCGAAATTCATTCTTTCCAACTATTTGTCTCTCACCAATGGGTTAATGATCGTAGACCTATTTGATATAGCAGCTGGAGGCCAGGAAAGGATGTTGTGGGTGTACTGATGAGAGAAATACCAGGAATCCATTGTTAGACGCTACAGCCGCCGCGTGATAACTGAAAAGTGTTTAAAGCGTCGTAAAACTCTGTTGAATCAACAAATTCTACCTATTTGTATTTATGAAATAATTTCTCAGTTCTAGTCTTTCATTTCCACTCATGCTTAATTATGGGCCATAGATTTCGTGAACGGAAAACAGATAAACAAATCTTCGTTGGCTGGCAAAGTTATCGTATTCAACAGAATAAAGCTGTCGATACGTGCTTTGGTCGCTCACCTTACGAACCGTTGTTTCGATGTAACTTGGAAAGCCATCGACTCGAATAAAATACCAATTGCCAAAATTTTAAAGAATCTATTTTTATCGCAAAGATTCGCTAGTCTTTGTCGTTACCAGCCCTGCGTTCAGGATCACCAAACGGTGCAAACAGTTTTCCAATTGTACCCCGCTTTGCACGCAAGTACACGTGCAAAGCGGGGTACAATTGGAAAACTGTTTGCACCGTTTGGTGATCTTGAATCAGTGATGTTTCGCGATGGCGTGGCAATATTGTAAATCATATAAAAGAGTAAGTAATTTACATGATCAAAGTAGGTTTAGAGACGATAAAATAGTTCTACGAATGGCCTCAACATGTGTCTATAGCAATAAACTGGGGACCACCGGTAACGAAAAAGACTCGTACCCTGTGAAGAAATGATATTCATCAAATATTAAAGAGGTAAAGATCGGATCTGAATATTTAATAAATATACATTCGTGTATACATTCGTAAAGAAGAAACTGGGTTTTGTTATCCTCGAATTCGCTCTGAGAGCCAGTTGAATATTCAGTAAAGATTTATCTACTTAAATTTTGATCTCCTTAAAAAGAAACAATATGTGACATATATATAATACATACTTAGTGCCAATAGCGTCGTTGTATCTAACTGAAATGCAAGTTTCTAAAAATAACTGCATGATAACATTGTTCTAAAATAATTATATGATATCATAAAAAATATCATATGGGTTGTTATCACACAGATTTTTGTATAGTTATAAGATAAAATTTAAATAATGTTTGCTTGATACGTGCATCATGGAAATCAGTAGAAAATTAAAGTAAGCCATACATCTCTTGCTTACCGTATTTTTTAAAATGCTGCGTTAATTTTACAAAAAAATGACATTGAAAAAGATCTTAACCCTGAAAGTTGGCCACAAAGGCGTTCCAACACATAGGAATTGTCAAAAGCAAGGCCTATTTATCGATTGAAATTTCATACATTTTTTAATAGATAGACTTTGATAATGTGGCGTTGACTGATGACCACAAAACAGTTGTGGCCAATGCTCAAGTTTTAGTCTTATACAAATTTGAACTTGTGAACGGCTTTAACATTGACGCTTACGAAAAAGTCAAAAGAACCAAGTACATAACCATATGTCATTGAAACCTTGTGTCTAATATAGCAGTCCCTTTTCTTGCTCATTTAGCTTCTAATTAAGACAATTTGTGTGAGTGTGTTGCTTAAGGAAATGTAGAGGCATAATGTTTGCCTATTGTGTTGTCTTGCACCATTATATGGTATCTGTATGAAAATAATGAATATGTCACTGTAACCTCTTCATCAAAACACAGATTGCGCAAATGGAATTTCAAAAGATATGCCCTGCATCCAGGATGACTAACCGGTGCATACTCTTTGCAAATAATACCCCGCTTTGCACGTGTATTAGCGTGCAAAACGGGTATAATTTGCAAACCCTTTGTACTGTTTTTTTCATTCTGAAGGTAGGAATGGTTTCAGTTTGAACTTGAAAACAGTTACCCGGCTGTTCATCAGTATATCAAACATTGGCATACAGTATCGCTGGCATTTATGCACTATGACATGACATGGTACGTGTTAAATGCCGATCTTATCAAAGTATATCAAGATATAAGAAATTTACGCTTTGGTTGCAAAGTGCAATTAAATGATGTTAAAACAACGAAAAAAAAATCAAAAACGATTTAATGTTGTAAAAAAGGGGAATTATTATGAATTACGCATGTATGGTATATTCAGTTTCAAAAAAGCTTTTGAAGACACGTTTTCTATATATTAATTTGAAATTTAACAAAAAATATCTTACAAAGAACAAGGTCACTTGTTATCTAATCAACACTTACGAGATGTATTTAGAAACATATTAATGAAACATTAATGCACTATGTATGTTCGAAATTGTATCGTACCCAATCAACGGATACGGTCTGTCATAGTGATTCTTTACGATCTATCGGTGATACCAAAATTGATATGGTTTTTCTGACAATGTACAGCTAGAATTTTATTCTGCACAGATTCGTCAACTTTTCTTATCTATATGAGACATTTTTGAAATCTTTTGTCATTATAGAATATAGTAATACTTGTCTTTATGATGATAAATATCTTTTAAATCCAATGACTTGGGGTTGGGTTTTTTTTGTGTGTGTGTTTTTTAAGATAATCGGTACGCTAGCTAAAACACGTAAGAAGAAAACGTGATCTTGACCTCACATAAAAATGAAAATTATGAGCGCTAGGATCGTTAAATAATATTTATATCCTAGACACATGTGCGCAAAGCAAAGACCCAGATCAGCCTTTGTATCCACACAGTCTGATCAGGGTCTCACTATGCGCCTTGTAGAAAGCTACTGACCTGAAGTTTTTATAGATCATCAACGAAAACTTTTTTTTTTTTCACTGTGTCTCTTCCCGTGCTTTTCAATATATGAACTCCACGCACATATGAAATTGTTGCAAATGTCGCGCTTAGGCTCAAATACTGTAGCAATTCCTACATATTGTTGTTATAGACGCATTTCTCTACATTTAGGTCATTTTATGTATATTTACTCGTGTTATTCGTGTCTCCGTATTTTTTAAATATTTTTCTAAAAACAGATTCCGAGATGGATTTACAAAATCGAATTTTCTTAATATTGTGGAATAACTTTTATAGAGTCTGGGTCAACACGCTCTTACAAGGAAATGATTTCTATGTGCAATGATTTAAACATGCAGAGCGATTACTTGATATGAAATTAAAAGATACCATTCTTTCAGATAATCACCTAAAGGTAATAAAATCGGGCGATTGCTTTATTTCAAACCAAGCAGCCAAATAAGAAGCGATAAACAGATCTTCTGATATTAGCGTCCTGGGGTATTTAGTTTAATTAGTTTCGGAGTTTGAGAGACTACAGTCCTGCCATGCGTTCAGGATACGAAAGCGCTTGTTTTCTTAAGTTGAACGATGTTCTTGCCTGGGTACTCGCGCTTACCAGCCCTGCGTTCAGGATGAAAACGTTGGTAAAGCGCTTTCGAAATGATACCTGGCTTTGCACGTATGTGCACGTGCAAAGCGGGGTATCATCTCAAAGCGCTCGCGAAACGCTTTTACATCCTGAACACAGGGCAGACAGCGACATCAAACAAAGATAGCGGCTAACTGAAGAGTTATCGAATTATGGAAAATATTGAGCTCTGAGCCCAGTTGGACTTACATTCACCGGACTTCCATTCAAATGGTCCCGGGTTTGATTCCCGAAGACGACACTCATTCCTTACACATGCATTCAATTACAATGCATGATCAAAATACATATATAGATACATATTTCATAAGAATCGAAACTGATCAGATATAATTCACCTGGTAAGAAGATAAAGAGAAAAAAAGAATACATTCAATATACATGTAAGGATCTTATTTAACTGTTACAGCGGACGTATTATCTTTAATATTTATAAGCGTACTTGCCCCTGTTGCTAGAATATTAATATCTAGGAAATAATTTGTTAAATGCATACCACATTTGTTGATGCAAAGTAGAATTGATGTTAACCCTTTCCTGTTTTACAAAATTTTGGACCTGTCCAAATTCAAAGGTTTTGCAGACGAAAAATTAAAGTAGATTTAATTTGAAAAAATACCATTCTGTAGGGTAGAAAATAGTGTGGAAAAAGAAGAAATTGCTTGTCAGAAGCAATTTCTTCTTTTTTCACGATGTTTTCTCAATCATAAAATCACAGACACGTAAAAAGCAGGGATTAAACAGAAAAGGGTTAAAAGGTCAATATGACTTGCTTTCAGCAATTGTTGAAAACACGGAAGAGGCGACATTGACTTTCTTCACTTAGTTGACAAAGCAGTAATAAATAATTTCTCCATGTTACTGTAATATTTTAATATAGATCTTACTCCTTATACATTTCAAATTTTTGGAAATGAATTTGGATCTTGAACGCAGGGTTGTGTGTTGTAAACATGACATAGAATTGATTGACAATTTCCGAAAGCTTTCATATGATAACTGTTTCTTCGACTCACGTATCGCTGGACAACATTCCTGTAAAAGGTATAAAAAGTATTTATATATCTTATCATATATATTAGCGTACTTTCCCTGTGACAAGGAATGGACAATAACGTAAAGCTTTACAACTTTGGGTTCGAGATGGGATAAATATTGTTTATCCCTTTCTCGTTGTATTACAGTTAACAACTTAGAGAAATTGATATTCATTCCTATCAAAATCATTCTTAAACATTCACACAGCACTCCAATCATTCATTCAAACACTCACTTATATCGGTCAAAAACGCTACGAAATCATTAGGAAACATTTCGAATTCGTTCAAGACTTTCAACATGAATTTCAAAATCGATCAAATTATACTTAGATTTTATTGGTTAGTGTGGATTTTAAATCGTCTTATTGGTCTACAGACACACACAAAGAAAAAAAGAATGTATATTTTATTAAAGGGGTGTAATAAAAATCGCTAATTTTGTTCAGAATGAACAAAATTAGTGATATTGGATTACCACCTTTAATTTCACTCAAAACCCGCTCCCCATACTCCTTTAATTGCATTCCAAAATCACTAAAAAAACACATTCATATGGCCAAGTTTATGATGTTCTTAACTGTACGGGTCATGTGTCATTTAACCCTTTCCTGTTTTACAAAATTTTGGACCTGTCCAAATTCAAAGGTTTGGCAGACGAAAATTCTAAGTGGATTTAATTTGAAAAATAACAATTCTGTGGGGTAGAAAATTGTGTGGAAAAAGAAGAAATTGCTTGTCTGAATTTCTTCTTTTTTCACAATGTTTTCTCAATCATAAAATCACAGGCACGTAAAAAGCAGGGATTAAACAGGAAAGGGTCTAGCAGGTGGAAAATGCAATGGGTTCCATATCCTTTTAAGCAAATATATGTGCATAAATCTAAAATCCAGTAGAACTTCGAAGATTTTTGCCAATCTAAAGATTCGAATCTAAATAAGTAAATATGTTATATATTCGTTTCAAATTTTCGTTCAACACATTTTCAATTCTTGTTACTTTCCAATTAAAAGTACCGTTTCTATACTATTCATGTTCTGTAAATTAAAGCATTGTTGTTCCTGCGAAAAATGATTAAAACGGACATTTTATTGCATTTTTATTATACAGTCGATACAATGGAATTTATTCACTCAGAAGAAACCGCATACAATCAATATTTCAGGTGTTCTAAATGAATTATTTAGTATTTACCGCTATGCCGAACAAATTCTAAACGTCAATAGTTTCGTGTGTTCAGGTTAAATATAAATGGTAAACACTTTCCTTAAAAAACAACTAATATGTTTGGGAAATAATGCTAATAATTGTGTATTCGACGAAATGTAAATCAAGATGACTAAGATGGCCCTAAATAGCCTCTGGCTCTCATTCAAAGAGAAATGTGCATCTATAATCCATGACAAAGTGCCTAGTAGGATGACATCCAGCAGATTCGACCAACCATGGATTAACAGAAAAGTGAAACGTCTGTCTCGAAGGAAGAAGAAAGCATACACCAAGCTCAAAACTAGTACCAACCCAACTCAATTCAACTCAACTCAATTTTATTTGCAAATCAATGAATAAATGAAATGCGCTCAAAATAAGCAGAAAATGACTATTTTAACAAACAAAAGTATAAACTTTTACTGTACCGATCACCGACCAATTCCGTAGGATATCACGAAATTGTTCGAGAGTTCCCGTACGCCTGTTATGTACCGGTAGCATCCAGAGGATATCACTAAATACCGTCACCTTCAGAGGGATACCTAGCAATCGTGCAAACCTGGGGCCGTATTCACCAACCTATTCTAAATTTTAGAATTTAGTCCAGGCTAAATTGCCAAGTCTGGACTTTCCCAAGAATGGACTAAAGAGCGTATTCACCAACGCAATTTAGAATAGACTTAGTTTAGAACGGTTTATATAGCACTTAAGCGGCCACAGACTTACGATGGTTCCCCAAATTTGACGAGGCGCAAATAAAAAGAGTAACCATTGCGTTTCTGCCCTTCACTCTTATAATTTCCCTCCTTGCTAAGAAATGATATTTAAATGTATATATTTTTTGTAGTCGAAATGAATCGTCATATCTACTTCATTTCAATATTCAATATTTGATGAGACATTTGATCGGCTGAATGCAAAGTTGAATCAAATTAGCAATATCTTCGATCACAGTTGACAGAAACAATTGTATTTATTTGGCAGTCGAAGAACCGTAAAATTACTCGCTGTAGTTACGGGGTTTAAATTTTCGATTGACAAACTGTGTATCATTTTGATTCTACAGTAAATACCATGTTTATTTATTGGCAGTAAGGCCAAAATTAGACTTAATTGGACCGAAAAGAGCAATAAGAAATAGAATGTTGAACAAGAAAAGAACAACAACTAAATTCAACTCAAACTTTGCAACGAGGTCAAAATGATGCCTACCTAAATCTTTCACCGAGAGAGCTTTCTAACTTTTGACAAAACACGTCTATTTCGAAGATTTGAGATTCTCCTTTAACTTGTACCATGTTCAATGTGTTGCTTTGCAGAAAGTATAGGCACCCAAACAAATAAAATCTTGAGTAAAAATGCACCAAGCTTTCTATTGCTCGAGTTGAAATGACAATCTGCCTTCGTCTTCTTTCCTCCATCTGTCTTGATCCTATCCATACACAAGCCTGAAATCTTTACTTCACTTGAATTATATTACTCCTTAACCATCCCTTGTAAATGTAAATCCAATGTGAAATCCCTGAAAACTCGTCGAGAATATTGTAAAATTAATATCATTCTGTCGAAATGTAAACATACACTTCAAGGTTAAATTGCGTCACAAATGGGTTTGACGTCATTCGGTAAATAATTCGAACGAAAACATAAATTATGTGTCATAGGGCTGTCACACCTTAACGTTTTAGCCAGCGTGTGCGGAACGTGTTGGATTTTTAATGACACGCTTCGAACACGTCGGGTACGCTATGGACACGTTCCGCACACGCTATCGGCACGCTGTAACACGTTGGCATACGTTGCGATACGCTGAGTATCTCATAAAATTTTGAGCATGCTTGAAATTTCTCAGCGTGTGCCGAACGTGTTGAAACACGCTCCGCACACGTTCCGCACACGTTCCAAACACGCTCAGCACGCTAGAGACACGCTAGGAGCTCGTTCACTTACGCTACGGACACGCTAGAAACACGTTCGCCAAAAGTTTAACGTGCTTCGAGCGTGTCTCCAGCGTACTGGGAACGTGTGCATAGCGTGTCTTCAGCGTACTGAACGTGTGTCTACCGCGTTGCCAGCGAGTTCACAGCGTGTTTCTGGCGTATGACAGCGTTTCAGTTTTCAATGAAAATATAAAAGTTCCGCTGCATGTTTGTCTTGAATTTCTACCATCAGCTTCTCGTAAATAAATAAATTCGTGCATGTACGTGTGTATGACCCTTCGACATATTCATATCTGCATGTATCCTCATGACCAGTCTAAGAATGACTTGAAAACTCGATTTTAAGAAGCATTCTCTATATTTGACGATGATCGATTTCGTTCAAGTCATATAAATAAAACGTATGTTATGTTATGTTATGTTATGTTATAAGCTGTTTGTCTTTTCTTCCATATAAATCCTTTACAGATTTTCTTAATTCCTTAGATTGTCGAGGTGGAGAATGTAGCCTAAATGTGTATTAAACATTGCGTTTATAGCTTTACAAGTGCGTCTGCTCTTTGGTTAGAATAACAATACGTTCGCGAAAATACAAACATTCATTCGTCTCATTTGATCATTATCAATATACCAAAAAGACAAGTACATCGTTGTACCTAGCGGACATAATACAAGACGTGTTTTACTCTATTCTGCTCTGTTCAGAATATTTGATTCTATTATATGTACTACAAGTTTGATATTTGGTACACCTTTTCCCCCTTAATATAGGACTAGCTATTCAAGATTAAGAGAGGTTGTAGAACGTCATCCTTCATGGTAGAGCATATGGAGGAAGAAAGGAGTACATTATGACAAGTAGTTCTTTACCCTTTCGCAATATTTTTCGAGTGAAAAGTACTAGGAGCTTTAATCAGCCTGTAATCTTATAAGTTTGTTATATGCATGTTTTCATATGTAACAGGTGCCAGTGTATTTTCCTTTTCGTCTTTTCCTATTTTTCTTTTACATGAACCAACATACTTTGAATTTGAATATGTGTAGTGGCCGGTGGCCTGTTTATATATTAAAAGATTGAATTTAAAGTGGTAATTCTTGCAGAATTTATGTTTACATCCAAAACACGCTGCGAACACGTTATAACACGCTAGAAGCGCGTTACAAACACGCTAAGCATGTTCTGAGGACGTTACGAGAACGTTGGACGCACGCTCAAGAACGTTGGTATACACTGACATACGCTATAAACACGTTCTGGACACGTTTCTCACGCGTTACTCACACGTTCAAACTCGCTATGAACACGCTACTAGCGCGTCGTGAATTGACAAAAAGACAATGTAGGTCAGCGTATGCCGACGTTTTGCGGACTTAGTCGTTTTCTCAAACGCGTTAGGCACATGCTGGCTAAAACGTTGAGGTGTGACAGGGCCATCAGAAAGGAAAATTAATAGAAAATTCTATCTATTTTGACATTTTATTTGTCACTACGTTGATATAAAAACCATGTTTTCCATCCGAAGCGAGGCGGACATTCGCCATTTTTTTACATTTAGCACGGTAGGTATTAGACTTGGAAAAACGACTTTATTCTTAAGAATTTAGTCAATTCCATAATTTAGAATGGGTTTGTGAATACGTACTAAATTCTAAATTCTTTATTCTTGGGATTTAGTGTGCTAAATTGATGCAAAATGCGTTGGTGAATACGGCCCCTGCCTACAATAAGTATATGCAAGACCTTGTTAGCGACGATCAAAACCCAAAGAAGCTGTATTCGTTCATAAACAGCAAGCGGTATGAAAGCTCGGGCGTTCCAATCCTAAAACACCATGGCATAGGCTTTATTGACCCAAAGAACAAGGCAGAGATCCTTAACAACCAGTTTGCCAGTGTTTTCATTCAGGAGGACCTTCAAATATCCATTCTATGGGCACAGACAATTATCTCACAATGGAACCCTTTGATATTACCATAGATGGTGTGAGAAAGCTACTCTTAAAACTTAGCCCATTCAAAGCCCAGGGACAAGACGGACTGCCACCAAGGTTTCTCAGGGACTTCGCCAACGAGATCGCACCAGCCCTTACTCTTGCGTACAAAGTATCCATAGCTCAAGGTAAAGTGCCAGATGATTGGAAGCATACCCTCATTGTATCTATCTTCAAAAAAGGAGACAGAACTGCAAGCCAACTACAGACCTATATCCATGACATCAATTTGATGTAAAACACTGGAGCACATTAGATAGCCAGGTCAGTTTATAAGGCAAATTGTTCAAATAGAAGGGTACGATGATTCGCGTAAAATATAGGCAAATCCCCGTAAACAATATTCTATTTGCAATTCAGGCCTATCATTGACAATATCTTGACTCGTTCCCTTTGTTGAGCTTTATACGTTTTTGACACTATTGTATACATTGGTGTATTTTATTAGATATTCTGAAATTTGATTTTCGGTATTCATGGCCCGGCCTCGCGGAGTGCTAAAATGGCTGTAAAACGCCAATAAAACATGGCCGCTGAATTTATCATTACACCTCAGTTCCTTTTTCAATGACAAATCACAATTCTTCACTATATATACGACTTTTATAAATAATTCTGAACCATATTGCTAGTTTTATGGGCTAATTTTAATTGATTGTAATGACGGTACATGAATAGGACATTAACGGGCCTTTAGAATCGGAGATGTGGCCACTTTTGCTTGATTTACGTTATTGCCTTTATTTATGGATATTTTGTCACAAACGCACCTTTGTGTATCTTTTTGGAGCCGACGGAGTCACAATTTTTACATAAGTTATTTATGTAATTTACAGTTTAAAATTTTGGTTAAAAACCCTTATACCGAATTACCAAGGGGTTTTAATGCACTTTGAAATAAAACGCATTTAGAAAATAGTATGAAGTAAAGGCATGGAGATACATACAGGAAGATCAACCGGTTATGTCTGATATGAAAAATATTTCACGAGAATCCGTTATTAGGATTTAAACAATGAGTCCGCTGGACGAGCTTTTTTATCAGCCTAATAACATATTCGAGTTGAAAATTTTTCATATCAGAGAAAACTAGTTGATAAATCTATCTATGATATTCGCTACAACTCTATTTTTTCTTAAAGTTATGTATTTTGTCTTTTCTATCGTGCTCGGCCCATGCGCACTTCGCGTATTGATACCGGGAAAATTTTGTTTTCATTAATTTCTTGTTGCCATCTTTGATTAGAAGTTCGCGGGAACGTAAAGAAACTTTGAAGCAAAAAGGCCTTTTTAGGCATGGTTCTATAGTTTTAAGACGAGGAACGAAAATAATTTGGGCGAATCTTTAACTATGTAGATTTAAAAAAAAAAACGACAACTTTGACTTTGTCAACGATGTAAACATTGAAATACCTTGATTCTTTGGAAATAGACTGAGTACCGAGATGGTCATAATAGTAGAATTGTGCGGTCTGTGATCACTAAATCCACCGAGATGACCATTTTAAACCAGCTTACTCTCGGGCTGGATTTAGTGTATGGCGCTATAACTGCAATGTCATCGGATTTCGAGCCTTCGAAAAACGCCATAAGATCACAGAAAATGGACACAGATGGATTTGGATAGTTACTGTTTTACAGCCTTTTCAGCATGATTTCTCGTTCATATTATAGTTCATGATTGTTTCGTTTAGTTTCCAATATTTACGTCGTTGGCGCAGTTGTCGTTTCAAAATCTATGCAGTGTAAGATTCGTCCAAATTATATTCGCCCCTCACCTAAAAGGTCCAAAGAATGTGTGTTTTTTTTATGTCTCTTCGAATTTTTTAAGCGTAATCCAAGATGGTGGCTAGAAAATATTGAAAAGAAAATATTCTTGGTACCTTTCGCGAAATTCGAAAGGGCCTAGTACTAAAGAAAATGACAAAATTCTTAATTTGAGGAGTGAAAAAAGGTAGCAGAAAATTAATTTCGGACTCGTTTTTAACGCCTAATAACGCATTCTAGAGAAATATTTCTCATTACAGACATAACCACTTGATTATCCCCTATTTCCCGGGTCCTTGTCCTAACCGATATATATCACACGGGGCATCGCCCTCAAATTAAAAAAAAAGACAAAAAAAAAAAAAACCCACCAATTAATGGTAATGATGACACAAAGCGCTTAACCACTCAGCCAGAAATGCACCGTAAATGCACCCTAAAATATTTCGATTATTTAGAATCATTTATATAAGAAATTTAAATCGATCTTACTCGAAAAACAAACGATTTTTATTTCTTTAATGCAAAAATGAGACAAAATGTGAAATGTGTAGGACATATTTTCGTAAAGCGCGTCTTTTTGCGCGTGTTTGCTATGCAACGTTAATTGTGACGTCACTTATTTCGCCTCGCATAGATGACGTCGGATAGGGTGAAATGCACAAAAGTAGGGTATAAGTTTTTGATAATTCCACTGTTTTTGCAGTGAGATTATCAAGTGATAATCTACCGTTATTTCTCGATAAACCACCAAAAAGCATTAAAGAAAATCATTTATTGCCCGGCTGTTTTCGGAGAAGGCCCGAAGTATTGCTGTAGCATTGGTATCGTCTTCGTCGTTGTTGTCGTCGTCGTTGGAGTGCGAAAACTTTGACATTTGGGATATCTCTGGTTGTACTGGAGGCATTCATTCGAAACTTGACATGCAGTTCAACATCAAAAGAACAACATATACTATCAAGGAGGCAGGGTAACTCTGGATGCATTTTGTGCAAATTATGCCCCTTTTCGACTTTCGATTTTCATCCGCCACCCAGCAAGTTCAGCCGAGCGTAGGCACCCGTAGGCGAGCTCTTGTTTAACATACCATCAAATGTAAAAATGTTTATCATTCTTTATTTCTTTTAGAAGATCTTTCTCTTTTTCGGAACAGTAATTCAACACTTGGATAAAAACTGTTCGTATGAACATCACGTGACGTTTCAATAATTTCGATTTTTAAATCAGCATTGGGACATCTTGTCGGATATGATATAGGATAAAAAAAGGAGTTCCAATCACACGTCCCAAGACACGAAGATTTATGCGAAAGGTTTCGATTTTCTTACATCATTGAAACAATTATTATCAGAGAGAGAGCATAGTTTTGGTGTCGTCCCAGGCCCATGAATCATATCGTTTTCAGTGGCTGTATATCGATTTCGTGAGGATCTCTTACTTTTATGAGTATAATTGCATTAGCCAACGCACTTTCACGACCGGCTTCATCTCTTCCCGCACGCACAAACGGGAACTATATGATTGAGAGGAGAGAAATTAGACCCGACGTAGAGACGTTTATAATTCGGAGACTAACTACGCCAGAACGATGTTACGCAAACATTTCCCAATAGAAATATATGGATATACACATGTAGATTACGTTTAAGAGCTGATAATCGTCCCTTTTCGACATATATGAAGCGCTATGACTTTCCATCTTATAATTGTAAATGCGAATTTAAAAATATACATTAAAACTGCTTCCAAAAAGCAAAATTTTCTAAGCTGGTCAACAAATGCAAACCAT
Source organism: Fragum whitleyi (assembly GCA_948146395.1). NCBI lineage: Eukaryota > Metazoa > Mollusca > Bivalvia > Cardiida > Cardiidae > Fragum > Fragum whitleyi. Next base: position 49,083,164 of record OX411547.1, read on the forward strand.
GCATGTATCTAGTGCGCTTTAATTAGCCATCGCCTAGATGAGCGCTGTACTCTTTCACTTCAAATATAGTCACTCACTTTCTATATGTGTTTTTACACTAGGGACGTCGAAAGATTATAGATATAGATTTATTCTTGGCTTTTGCTAAACTATGATGTTTCTATGGAAATATGGTTAGATATCCATGTCGCTCCATATCTTACGATTCGGTCTTTATGACCTGTGTCAAGCACACAACATACCTCTGTAGTTCAAAGGTCAAAGTTAAGATAAACTGTAAATGGTCAAAGGCAACTTGTATAGCTCATTTCCATTGAAATATGAGCCCGTGTGTGACATTTCCAACAATTTCAAATGTTAGCAAAGCAAAGTCACTGGCCAGCCTGTGCACCCGCACAGTCTGGCCAGAGTCTTCTCTATGCTTTTCGTAGATAGAAAAGGCCTCAAAGTTTATTTTGACAGTCTGGCAATTTTCTGAAAACACTTTGTGGATGTGCAGGGTGCCCAATGTTGCCGGTTCACACAAATGTCAAATTGTTGGAAATCTCATGCACAGGCTCATATATGTATGTTAAAATAGAAACGATCAGAATTGATGCATATAAAAGTAAATTACGAGGTATTTCTTGTGATTCTTGTTCTGAAATATCTTTATTTTACTGTAAGTAGTAGTGGTGGCGATGTTTTTGTTTGTTTGCTTTGTTTTTGTTTGTTTTTGTCAATATGTTTTGTTTTCAAAATAATGCAGTGCAGAAAGAAACTGGAAAGCACGATTTATTTTCCTCGTTTGATTAAGAAAAAACATCATAATGTTACATTTAGAAGAAGTGAAAATAATTTTGTTATATCATATAACATATACACGTACTAGTATTGAAACAGTTTACAACATCGTGAAATTGACAAGGTGAATGATTTTGGAATGAAATTGAATGAGTGGGAGGAGCGACTTTAGACTGAAATTGAAAGCAGGGGGGGGGGGTCCAATATCGCTAATGTTGTTCAATGTGAAAAAATTGGCGATATGTATTACCTCCCTTTAATAGAATATGCGTACAAGTTCTATGGATAGCTTCCTATTGCTCCAAGAACCATTCAGACTCTTTCAATTTCGATTAATTCACTGAAATTGTGATTTTCTTATTACTATTTTTATGTTGAATATAGTTGTTGATTGTATATTTTTATGTGATATTGGAGCATTTTGTTTGGTTTGCGTGAGTGTTTGGAATGAATGAATGAAGCGCTAAGTGAATGAGTAGAATTGTTTTGATCGGATTGAGTGTCAATTTCTTGATGTCGATAACAGTATAAATCGATAGTTTTTCCTGAGCACTGCTTAAAAGCACATACGAGGGTGGATCAAAAACTACGTGGACTTTTACTATAACTTTGGTGTTTCGCGACGGAAATAAATGAAATTTTGTACACATCTTAAATCATTCAATGTTGACAAAATATCAAATTTACAAGAGTCTGCTATGACTCTGACGTAAAAAATCAAACATTTGATATACCTGGGTAGGTGCTACCGGCGCAACCCATTTTGTAACGTTACTTCCTAGTTTTACTACCCGTAGTTGGCCCCTCAATTTGGACCAAACACTTCCAAACTTCGCCTAATTACTTGCTGATGTTGTGAGATAGGAAATTTAAAATTTAAGCATAATCCATTCGGGTTTTTTTTTTCGAATTTAAAGTCAGTAAGCTAATGGCACGCGTCAATTTTTTAACTTCGAAACGACGGCACCGGCGCAGCCAGAGACAACCAGACAAAAACAAAGTTCTACTGGACCTATGGAAAACCTAATCGAGAGGCTTAAATGATAAAATATGCTAAAAGATCTTCAAATGTAAGCAGATACCTTCTTTTTAAATGGTTTAAAAGGTTTTTTTAAGAATCGAGAGTGTTTCTGAAGGATGACACTCGGAGAATTGAAAACGTCTCCTCGGCGTTTAATCTGTAATTGTCACAGAACAACATCAGTTCAGTATCGTTTAGACACATTACACATTCAAGTTCGTCATTTTGGATCAGATGGAGATGAAAATAGTACTTATCCAATGGATAGGCGATGCAGATATCGTGTTTATTGTTGAGTTGAGTATTTTGAAAAGTGCTGACTTTCGAGACGGAACTTATCAATACCGCAGCGTCATATTGACGTCGTTACCGTGCGCCGGTACCAAATGACTACATGTTTTAGAATGGTTGCTACAGGTGACCAACTATTTTGATTTCATCCAAATTTACACGACAAAAAGACAAATGCGGCAAATTTAATAACAATGTGGTTTTTTCTTCAAAGTCTATGAAATCAAAATTTCTGCAACGCTAGTTTACGTAACTATTGATTCACCCTCGTACTATAAAAAAATGATGCATTACCGATTTATAGATGAATAAGTTTATGTGAGTGATCAAATTTCCTTTTTTGTCTATAACTGTATAGACCAAATAGAACTTTGATCACCCTCAAACTTGTGTATCTATAGGAGGGATGCACACGTTTAATTCAATGACCTAAAGTTAAGAACATCGTAAAATTTACAAGATGTATGATATTGGAATGATTTTGGAATGAAATTGAATGAGTGTGTGGAGCGAGTAATGAGTGAAATTAGAGGGAGTTAAACCAATATGACTAATTTTGTTCAAGATGAACAAAAATAGCAATATTATTTACCTTCCTTTGATAAAACATACGTAAATTTCTGTTTGTGTGTCTTAATGGGTCAATTAGACACTTAAAAATCCACTCAGGCCAACAACTCGTCGAATAATTAGATCGATTTGAATTAAATGTTAAAAGTCTCGGTCGATTTCAAAATGTTTTCTAAAGATTTTTTAACGTGTTTGATCGATTTGAGTGAGTGTTTGGAATGAATGAATGGAGCGATGTGTGAATGGTTGAGAATGATTTTGATCGGAATGAAATTTCGCGATGTTTTTAACTGTAAGATCAGGACTGTTTATACCCATAAGGACAACGTCACCTCCATCACTCTCCCAAACTTGTGTATCTATAACAGGACTTACTTATAAATCTATTATTACAGGGGATGTAACAACAATAAACTTCAAAGATACAAGCTTTACATTGTTTATCTCTCGTATGTTTACATTTAAAGCACAGGACCTTGTATCAGGACAAAAAGTTGACTTTCTTTTGCAAATGTACTGACGAAATCTCCTCTTTACGTATGTTTTGATATTAGGTATTAGATTTTATTCAATAAAATGTAACCATTAGTTTGCCAATTAACTTATTTCTTGAATCTACAAAATCACGCAAACCGATCGGAATTGTTCAAGACCTGTGATTAAGAGAAAAACGTCCTTTGTAAAACGTTCAGAAAATAGTACATCGCTTTGCATTTTGATTAACGAGCAAAGAGGCATCGTACCATCTTTTAACATTTCCGAAGAATATTTTGCTGTCAAAACGCAGGACAATTTTAACTTCTCTGATTTTTATTTGGATATCGCCTAAGTTAAGTTTACTTATTGGATTATGTTGGAGAAGAAAAAGAAGAAGAAAGATTCGCTTTGTTTAAAATTGACCCTTTTGTTGAAAAATGAAATTCGCTTAAAACGACGAAAACCTCAATACCAATGGTATTTTGAGTTATTTTCGTTCGATTGTGAAAAGAATTAAGCTCATCGATTTAGTCGTTCTGAAAAGGAGCCGTTAAGCGATTTTCACTTTCCAAGAGGGAAAGAGAATTTTAAGTTTTTATTTTTTTACTTTTTGCTTCTCAATTTGGCGGCTAGGTGGACTAGAACCTGTAATATATTTAATTTATCTTATAGTTATACAAATATCCGTGTGATAACATCCCGTATGATATTTTTTATAATATCACATACTTATTTTTAGAACAATGATATAATGCGGTTATTTTTAGAAACTTGCATTTCAGTTAGAAAAACCGACGAAAACAAGACAAATAAAGGTTATAAGATAAATATAATACGTACTTAGTGTATTGAATGAAAAAAATATCAAACTCGGTTTTGAGAATTGATAATTGTCTCGGCAGAGCCTCGACAATTTTCAATTCTCCCAACCTCGTTAGATATTTTTCTCATACAAAACACTAAGTACGTATTATATATATCTTGCATCAGGGTGTTCCGGCAGGTCACACATTGTTGACGGATGGATTCACCAACGTTACCTCAATACCGTGATTTAAAAGTCTATTCCACTTGGCAATCGAGTTTAATAATTTCAGTTTAAAATCAGCTCTTTCACATTGGAAAAATGCGAGTTTTGAATTTTATTTGTAAGATTAATCGGAAATTATGTTTTCATCGTGTAGAAAACTCTACAATGATAATATTTGATCTGGTAAGGCAAGGGAAAAGGACAGATATTCCTGATTTTTTTTTCTGAAAAAAATAAAGCGACTCCTAAAACCTAAAAGATAATTATCAAATTTTGAGCAAACTCTTTACGCATGCAATTCCGCCTTTTTGTCCCATTCTATCAAAGGTCAAGGTCAAAGTATTTGTCAGTTTGGAAACTTCATATCGATACATGCGAAAAATGAAAAATTATACATGAAAATTAAAAATGTCATAATTTTTATACGCCCGTCGAAGACGGGACGTATTATGGGATCACCCGTGACGTCCGGCGTCCGGGCGTCCGGGTGTCCGGGCGTCCGGGCGTCCGGGCGTCCGGCGGCGTCCACTTCTTTGTCCGGAGCATAACTCTGTCACTTGAAGTCCGATTGACTTCAAACTTGGCTATTGTGTTCTTCTCATCATTACGGAGTGCAGTGCACAAGAACCATAACTCTACCTGGCCTGTTTTCTGAGTTATTGCCCTTTGTTGTTTTTCATACTAGAATCTTGTCCGGAGTATATCTCTAAAAGTATAATAGCTAGGATCATGAAACTTCATGGGTGTACAGATCTCACCAAGGGGAAGTGCAGTGCACAAGAACCATAACTCTTCCTGGCCTATTTTTTGAGTGATTGCCCTTTGTTGTTTTTCAGACTTGAATCTTGTCCGGAGTATATCTCTAAAAGTATAATAGCTAGGATCATGAAACTTCAGGAGTGTATAGATCTCACCAAGGGGGAGTGCAGTGCACAAGAACCATAACTCTTCCTGACCTATTTTTTGAGTTATTGCCCTTTGTTGTTTTTCATACTAGAATCTTGTCCGGAGTATATAATTAAAAGTATAATAGCTAGGATCATGAAACTTCATGGGTGTATAGATCTCACCAAGGGGGAGTGCAGTGCACAAGAACCATAACTCTACCTGGCCTATTTTTTGAATAATTGCCCTTTGTTGTTTTTTCAGACTTGAATCTTGTCCGGAGTATATCTCTTAAAGTATAAAAGCTAGGATCATGAAAGTACATGGGTGTATAGATCTCATCAAGGGGGAGTGCATTGCACAGGAACCATAACTCTACCTGGCCTATTTTTTGAGTTATTTCCCTTTGTTGTTTTTCAGACTTGAATCTTGTCCGGAGTATATCTTTTAAAGTATAATAGCTAGGATCATGAAACTTCATGGGTGTATAGATCTCATCAAGGGGGAGTGCAGTGCACAAGAACCATAACTCTACCTAGCCTATTTTTTGAGTTATTGCCCTTTGTTGTTTTTCAGACTTGAATCTTGTCCGGAGTATGTCTCTAAAAGTATAATAGCTAGGATCATGAAACTGCATGGGTGTAAAGATGTCATCAAGGGGGAGTGCAGTGTACAAGAACCATAATTCTACCTGGCCTATTTTTTGAGTTATTGCCCATTGTTGTTTTTCATACTAGAATCTTCTCCTGAGTATATCTCTAAAAGTATAACAGCTAGGATCATGAAACTTCATGTGTGCAAAAAACATTCATTCAAAAATAACCTCAGTTCTATTTAAACCCCCAGTTTATACTAAGCAGTGTGACGGGCGTATCTTGTGACAATTTGGCACCTTGTTAGACTGGATATAAATAGACTAGTTAAGTCACTGACCATGCCGCTTCGAACATTCAAGCGATTTTTTTTTTAAATGAGTTGTTGTTAGTGCCATACCCATGTGCGATTCTTAAACATCGGAAAATACACAAATTTCCGAATCTTAGAACCATTTTTATATTTTTTCTATGAAGAACTGTGAAGGGTAGCTTTAATGTAAGGAGATTTTGTTAAAATATAAATTTTGTATTTTCCCTTCAAACTATATGTCGACAGTATTCAAGGAACCGTCCTGACAAAGCGTGTGTGTCTAAAGTGTCTAAATGAGTTTGAAGTTAAAATCATTTTCTTAATATAGGGCGTCAGAATTGGTACAAAATGAAAAGAAAACAACTTAGACTGACTAAAAAAATAGACATTGTTTGGCAACAGCATTATACAGTACTGAAGCTTGTTCCAGGCTTGTTTGTTCTGACGTATGGAAGCATGGTCGCAGATGGTGCGTGATATGTCTTAACAAGAAATTAAATACCACAAGGCACATTATATATGCAAAATACCGATTTACTCTATTTTATTGTCTTTTTAGTAGGGATTATGGCAACTTTCGGGATATGCAAATGTTTTTATTGACAATTTTCTTGAACATTAACATGGCAATGGGTCGCTTCTTAAAGGGAGGAATATATATAGAATGTGTTCCACAATAAAGAAGGGTCTGCACAAAACATATGAGCCTTTAGGTGTTTTAACCAAAGATTTCACAAGCACGTGACAGACAAAAATTGATAAGTCTATAATGCTCACAATGCATTGAAAATAATTCCTGGTTACGTATGCGATTATGTATGCTAATTAATACGACCTACATCGCAGGAAGAAATTTCTTATTTAGTTTTTATATAACACGGGTGTTGTTACGCTAGTATAGGCACAAACACAACTCATTCGGTACACCACTCGGCCAATCTCACGATCAACCTCGGATGTACAAAGACGGACTATTTTCAAAAATTACGAGAAAACCTTGGGAAAAACTTGATGACGTGAGTTAAACCAAACACTGTATCTCGTGATGTATGTTAAATATGTTTGTATTTATTATGTTTTTGTAATGACAATGTACTTTGTACACGTCTTTTGAATAAAATGTTCTGTTCTGTTCTGTTCTGTTAAAATGGCGTTAGCCCTCGAAACTTTGAGTGAAAACGTTCGACGTCGCCAACGCTACTCGTATGAAGTCACCGACGTGAAACCATCGTATTCTTATATAAATAACTTTAGATTCTTAAATAACGGCTAAAAATCTTAATTTTTGAGAATGATTGTCATTCTCAAAAATTAAGATTTTTCAGCCGTTATTTACTGTAAAAAATATCAATCTAAAGATAGCACCAGTTCGCTAGTTTTTCTTACACTGTTTCCGCCTAACAAAATGTATCGAATGAAACACAACTCAAACACTTTGACAAATATGTATGAGTTGCAAAGTATATATTTTATTAAGATTCATGGATGGAATTAACAAATAAAAACCTTAACAAAAAAAAATCTTTGTTTCTTTTGCTCCATTGAGAAAAATTTAACCAAACTACCTTGTTCGAAAGAAACTTTTTGAATGAAAATCGTATTCATGCAGGTTTGAATAAAAAAAAAGTCTGCCAATCAGAACCCCCATCTTTGATGGACGAAAGTTAAGATGACATTACTACCATATAGCCGAATAAATAAAGAAAAGTGGTGTCTATCCATATGCCGTTCATAAAATTTTCAGTTGTGAAACCTCTTGTCAAACGCTCACCTGTTTAGAAATGATTTTCTAATCAAACCATTAGGGATAATTTCGGCTTTAAAATGGAAAATCCGATAAACCGCTTTGATTTAGACACGTGGAAAGGTGTCTAAATGAGTCGGCAGCATCGTGGCGAAGTAAATTAGGATAATTTTATTGCTGTTTTATTGTTTAATTGGTCTATTATGACGAATAAACACAAAGGTGTTATGAGGTTGAAGAAATCACAAGGTATCATCTTAGATGATAGCAATCTCTTCAGAGGTTGCTCTTTTTCCGTTCTTTATTTTTTCTTTTCTTTCTTTTCTGCGTTTTTAGTTTTTGATTTTTTACCCATAATTTGATATTAACTAACAAGCAAAAGTTCTTTTTGGCGAAAAAACAATCCTCAATGAAATCAAGTTTTGAGAAGGCAACTAGTTTTTACACATATTTTACACATATTCGCAAAATAATTCTCCACTAAAATGGCCTTAACTGGCATTTTTAAAACTTCTTTGGTTGATAATATGACATTAAACAAACGAGAAGGTTATTTTGAATTTATGGAGAAATATAACTAAAAACAAAATCACCCTGTTATTAGGTTTTTACTTTCATATCATCGTAAAGTAACCAAAATTCGCTGCATCTCTCATATGTTCTTGGTTTAAAGAAAAAAAAAACACGGATACCATCGACGACATTTGTTACAATTTGGATAAAGAGAATATATATTGCTTTTTAAAGTATAACTTCAATCACACAAAATGAAAAAGCCAAAATTATCTGATGAAAATAATGATCATTAAAAGAAAAAGGGAAAGTTTTTTTTCTCTCTGATTGGATGCATATACCCAAGCAAAGTTAGGGCGGTTTTCATGGAACTACGTTTGGGTTTTTGCTTCTCTCTGTTTTATGTATACACAAAAGAATACAAATACACACAAAAGCATAACAGCATAGCCAGAAAAATGTACAAATATTACTACAATAATGTTCAACACGATGCGATAAAATGATTGCGATCGTCTCATGACCCAAGTTTTGTATGTGGCCTTTTATTTCAACCGGGGACCGTGTTTCATCCTGTACAATATGACATAAAATCAAATTACTTAACAATCGCCTGTGGTTTTATTCTAGATTTGAATCCACAATCTGGTCATAGTTCACACTTTTTGCCTGGTTAACTCGTTTCGTGCCATAGGAGTTCTTTATCAAATCGAACTCATCCAACAAAATTTCCAAGCTCATTCATTCCTAACCAAGTTAAATGAAAACAATTGTACAGTTATATGACTATCCCCACCAAAATCAGAGGGCTTACCATGACAAATTGATGCATGTAATTTCAAGTGATTACAGGACTATAAAATAGCCATTATCAATCAGTAGGCATGGCAATAAAATCTAGACTGACCAGTTTTCTAGTAAAACATCTGTTTCTACAAGTTCTATATGTCTAGTAATAGCCATTCACTTGCACAGCAGTGTATGTTTGATACTGGCCAGCATTTTGTTTTTAGAATTTTCTAACTTTTGTAATATTTGTTGAATAATATTAGATTTTGATGATCAACTTTTATTTCACAGTCTTCACAGGTGGAATTTATTAATTGGGGAGACTTCCAAATACCGTATGGAACAAAGAAATGGAAAGAATTCTGTCATTTATTACCAATAATTATATTTTTTCTCATTTTAAGTTCTTATTTGACTAAAGTAGTTTTAACAAAAAGACCTCCTACAGCAGCTAACAATGAGGAAATGGTGATAGCCAATACCTGGTTCTTCAGTCAGAAAAACTAAAAAAAGTTTTTGGTGCTACAATACTTCTTTATTTGCTTGAAGGCCACTGGCCCATGCAAGGTACAACAAGAGGCCCAAGAGGGCCTGTATCGCTCCACTGGCTTTAACATCTATAGAATTTCATTAAATGAAGCTTTCTTTGAATGAAAACATCACTTTGAAATCTCTTAAGACCTATCTTATAATAATTAACTGGTTATATCCCACATTGCACCAAAATCCCCAAGTTTCATTGAAATCAGCCCATCGGTTCATCAGGAGATGTAGTTCAAAGATTTCGGGTCAAAATAAGCCACACCCTGCCATGCCAAAATTTATGGGCTAATCAAAATTTCACAAACAATTTTTGAAAAGGGTCACAGAAGGAATATTCTGGTAAAGTCTCATTGAAATCGGCCCACTGGTTCAGAAGGAGATGTCGTTCAAAGATTTCGGGCTCAAAATAAGTGCCACCCTGCCATGCCAATATTAATGGACGAATCAAAATTTTGTATGCAACTTTTGGAAAGGGTCTCCCAAGGAACATTCTGGTAAAATTTAATTGAAATCGGCCCAATGGTTCAGGGGGAGATGTCGTTCAAAGATTTCGAACTAAAAAAAAGCTCTGCCCCGAAACACCCCATATTAGGGGGGTCAATCCAAATTTCTTGAACAACTTTAAAAAGCCAAGAAACATTCTGGTAAAGTTTTATTGAAATCGGCACAATGGTTTAGGGGGAGATGTTGTTCAAAGATTTCGTGTTCAAAATAAGCCACACCCTGTCATTGTCATTAAGGCCCCTTTTCCCGTGAAATGACACAGATCCTTCCCATTTTCAATAGGGTTAATCCTTGTGACCTGACAATCATTCTGGCCAAGTTTCATGATGATTGGTTCCTATTTGTGGCCTATAGACCGTAAACATGAAATTTGTCATTAAGGCCCCTTTCTGTGATATGACACAGATCCTCCCCATTTTCAATAGGGTTCTTTCTTGTGATCTGACAATAACTCTGACCAAGTTTCATGAAGATTGTACCATATTTGTGGCTTCTAGAGTATAAACAAGAAAATTGTCATTTAGGCCCCTTTTCCCGTGATAAGTCAAGGATTATTCCCATTTTCAATAGGGTTCATCCTTGTGACCTGACGGTTATTCTGACCAAGTTTAATGATGATTGGTTCATATTTGTGGCCTCTAGAGGGTAAATACTTAAATTGTTGACGCCTGACGATGGACGACGCACGATACACGACGGACGACGGACATTCAATGATCACAAGAGCTCACCTTGAGCACGATGTGCTCATGTGAGCTAAAAACCCTATAGACATACAGTATATATAACTAGACGATGTCTACGAACTCTCCGGACAACCCTCGTAATACCATTTAACTGGATTATAATAAAGAAGGCAGTATAAGGTAGAGTCAATCTGAAAATTGATAAAGTGAGTTAGTCTTTATTGTTGCTTCTGTTTCACTGCCCATTTTAATTTAGAAGAAAGGGTCATATTAGGAACATTCATGACAAATTTGAATAAAACATACCGAAAAAGTGGGTTTTGATTTTAAGCTCACTTGAGCACAACATGCTCAAGGGGAGCTTTTAGGGTGGTGCTTGGTCCGTCGTCGTACATTGTCCATCATCAGTCGCCAATAATTTAGAAAAATAGCTTCTCCTCCTGAACCACTTGGCCGATTTAAATGAAACTTAGCCAGTATGTTCCTTAGTTGACCCTCTTTAATAAGTGTTCGCGAAATTCTGATTGGCCTATAAATATTGACGTGGCAGTATTTCACTTTGAAATCTTTGAACGACATCTCCTCCTGAACCACTGGTCCGATTTCAATGAAACTTTACCTTAATGTTTCTTAGGTGACCCTTTTCAAAAATTGTTCCCGAAATTTTGATTGGCCCATAAATATGGGCGTGGCAGGGCAGGGCTTATTTTGAGCTCGAAATCTTTGAAGGACATCTCCTCCTGAACCACAATTGTTCGCAAAATTTTGATTGGCCCCCAAATATGGGCATGGCAGGTCGGGGCGTATGTTGAGCCTAATATTTGAACGACATCTCCTCATGAACCACAGAGCTGATTTCAATCAAACTTTACCAGAATGTTCCTTGGATGACCTTTTTTGAAAATTGTTCATGAAATTTTGATTGGCCCATAAATGTTTGTGAAATTTTGATTGGCCCATAAATATGGGTGTGGCAGGGCGGGGCCTATTTTGAGCCTGAAATCTTAAAAAGACATCTTCTCCTGAACTACTGGGCTGATTTCAATGAAACTTAAGTAGAATGTTCCTTTCATGACCCTCTTCAAAATTAGTTTTCAAATTTTTTATTGGCCCATAAATATGAGCTTGGCAGGTTGGCGCTTATTTTGAGTTGCCTCAGTGAAGAACAGGTGGGCAAGGTCTCTTTTCACTTTAGACCTGGCCTTCTTGTTTTTTTTTTGTGAGAATTATATCCGCCCTGCCACCCAGTTTTTGGAGGTCAATCAAAATTGCCTTAATAGTTCAAGTAAAGGGTCATCTGAGGAACATTCATGTCAAGTTAAGTTGAAATTGACCTTAAAGTTTTTAGAAGTGTGATCCTTGGGATGGGGGGTGGGGGTGGGGGGCTGTAAATATAAATATCTTGAACAAATTAACAAGCATCACATGAGCATGCAAAGTGTCATTGAAATTAGCCAAATGGTTGATGATTTCTAAAAAATTTCAAGCTAAAAAAGCATGCCATGCCATGCCAATATTTGGAGACGTCTCCCTTAGCAAATCAAAATACTTATATGCTCATTAAATGACTATGAACTCTTTTAAAGAAAGTTATCATTCTATTCCCATGATCCCTGCACAAGATTCATGAAGGGATTTCTTAATGGACAATTATCCTTTTTCAATAGGAATTATTCTTTTGACTATATATACTTTCTGACCAAATTTTTTGAAGATTGTACCAGAATTGTGGATCCTAGAGTGTAAACAAGAAAATTGTCATTATGACCCATTCTCCTGTGATATCAAATAGAACCTTCCATATCCCAAAAGTGTTTGGTCTTGTTATCCGACAATTTCTTTTTACAAAGTTTCACAAAAAAGGGCCACATTCTTGGCCTTTAGAGTGTAAACAATAAAATATTCATAGCGGTCCCTTTTCCTGTGAAATAGCAGTGATCCATCCAATCTTATATGCTTCATCCTTGTGACCTAACAAATTATCTGACCAAGTTTCATATAGATTCGACTTAACTTCAGGCCTCTAGAGAGTAAACAAGCAAATTGCCATTAAGGCCCCTTTTCCTGTGATAAGTCATTTATCCTTCCTATTTTCAAAAAGGTTCATCCTTTTGTCCTGACGAACATTCTGAAAAAAGTTTCATGTTCATGGCCTCTAGAGTGTGTACAAAAAATGTCATTAAGGGCCCTTTTTCCTGTGATATGGTATGAACCCTTCCCATTTTCAAAAGGGTTTATCCTTTTGACCTAACCAACATTCTGACCTATTTTCATGAAGATCCATACTAATGGCCTCTAGAGTGCAAAAAAATATCAGTGAGGCCCTTTTTTCTATGATATGGCATGGATCCTTTGAATTATCCATATGTTTCATCCTTGTGACCTGGCCAACATTCTGACCAAGTTTCATGAAGTTTGTACCATATTTGAGGTCTCTAGAGTGTAATCAAGAACATTTCCATCAAGGCCCCTTTTCTCAAGATATGGTATTGATACTTTGAATTTTCGAAAACGGTTCATCCTTGTGACATAACCAACATTCTGACCAAGTTTCATGAAGTTTAGACCATATTTGTGTCCCTTAGAGTGTAAAAAAGAAAGTGTCATTAGGGCCCCTTTTCCCATGATATGACATGGATCCTTCCCATTTTAGATAGTTTTCATCCTTGTGACTTGACCAAAATTCTGATCAAGTTTCATGAAAATTGGATCATATTTGTGGCCCTTTGATTGTAAACATTTAAATTGTCGACAACGGACGACACACGACGCTGGATAGATCTCAAAAAGCTATAACATTGAGCACGATATTAAAATTTTTATGTTGAAATTGCGTGACCTTAAAAAACATGAACTTAACTGATCACCTTCACTCTGGTATATACTGAAAGGCAATAAACACGTGAAATAACAACCATTGCAAGGCAATGGCCAATTTTAAAGTTTTATTTTAACACTTATTAAACCTTGAAAATGAACTTGACCTTAACCAATGATCTTGAAAGTGGTATCTTCAGGAAGATCCTGTCACAAGTAATGCATAATGTGAAATACGAAGACTTCATCACTTACCATTCAAAAGTTATGGCCAATGTTAAAATTTCTCCTGGACAAACGGACAAACACACAAACACACAGGGCAAAAGCAATATGCCCCGATCCATCTATACAAGTGCATAACAAACATATTTTAACAATTTGTAACAAGTTGTAAATGAAACACAAAGCTCAACATATATTATTTGAAAGTTGAATCTTTAGAATGGACCTTACTCTGACCTGTCATAAGCAGAAAATTTAGTGAGTAGAAACGTTTTAAAATTATTTAGCACTTTGTAAAAATTAACAATGTTTCGATATGTCAACACCGGGCAACCAGTACAAATATTTCTTCTTTTTTTACAGTGTTTTTGGTAATGAATATTTAGGAGATAAATAGTTGAATTTTGATTATAAATAGATAAAAGTATGGAAACTTTACATTATTTCTTTCAGCATTCTAGCAGGTTTTTATTATTACATAACTCACAGATGGTAGTTCAAAGTTCCCAAATAAATTCAGTCAATGAGAACAATGTGACTTTATTGAAAAAATCAAAAACAAATTTTGTAGAAAGTTCACTTGTCTTGTATCCGCACTAAAACTCTGATTTTAAGAAAGTCACTGATGTTAGGGGCTTATCAGACTCAACAGAGGATTTATTACTCAAGTCTAGTTACTACCATGGTAATAGATTAGGTAAAATGGCTAGTGCTGTCAAGTTGATTTGTCTTGCATGGCTGCAGATCAAATCTGAAAATTTCCTCGGGATAGTCATAGAACTGTGTATGTTTATAGACAACATGGCAGAATTTTTCTCTCTCAGTTACAGGAAAGAATCCCATAAATCATTATTTAAAACTGTTTTCGTTTAGTATTCGAAGGTTTTATTGGCACATAAAACCCTTTTGTATGATGGAGCATACGAAATCATTCCATTAAACGCAAGCGTATCGGTATTCGGATAAAAAGCCCAAACTCTCAGCTGGGCAAAATTTTATTTAATGTTAGTTTATGACTAGATCAAACCCCTTCAAGTATTTGGCAATGTAGTAAAAGCCTTTTTATGACAATAGGTCCTGTGATCATTGTATAGTTTATGATTGCAAGAAAATCGAATTGCGTCATACTTTAACAGTAAATATTACAGCAAATGTGGCAGAGCTTGGAAGGGAGTGATGGTATTTCATATCAGAAATAACTAGCAACGTAAGATATGTCAAGGTCGCATAAGAAAATCTGTTAGCAACATGGGATAAAAAAAACTCCTGTAGAAAACATTTGGAGCAATTTGTTAAATTGGGATATAGTAAAACTGTGCTAAGCGACCACTTTGGGACGAAAAAAAGTGGTCGCATATGCAAATGGTCGATTTATACATTTCATGATAAATAGCTTCGGTCATTTTGAATGCATAAATGAATTGTCGCATATTTCTAACTGAATCTTATGGTGTTCGAATCCAGTAGAATCGTATGATTGAGACGATTTTTCTGGGTTCCCACCTTATAAGATTTCAAAATAATTAATTTTCCATTTAAAACTGTTCACTTTTTCAGGAGTTTGCTTACACCCGTGGGACTTTTACGATGATCGCTTGATGAAAGTGGTCGCTGAATAGAAGTGGTCGCTCGGGAAAGATTAACTGTCACGTGTAAAAATCGTTATTTCTTACATTGTCATCATTGGCTTCCACATACAGCCTAAAGAGATACCCTTGCCTTAAATATTTGTGTGAAAGACCTTTCTTCAAATAGCGTCATCATGACGTCATCTGAATGACGAATCTTTACGCGGTATTCATTTGGCTGGTCTGAGGTCAAAGATGTTACAGTCAGCAGTTAAATATATAATACGTACTTAGTGTTTTGTATGAAAAAAAATATCTAACGAGGTTGGGAGAATTGATCATTGTCGAGGCTCTGCCGAGACAATTATCAATTCTCACAACCGAGCTAGATATGTTTTCATATAATACACTATGTTCGTATCACATTTATCTTATAACCTCTATTTGTCTTGTTTTCGTCGATGTTTCTAACTGAAATGCAAGTTTCTAAAAATAACCGCATTATATTTTTGTTCTAAAAATAACTATGTGATATCATAAAAAATATCATACGGGATGTTATCACACGTATAATTGTATAGTTATAAGATAAAAGTGAGTATTATTTGAGAAAAAACAACTTCTGGTACGGTACATTGTGGTAAATGAAAATTGCTTGTTACAAGTAATCGATTTCGTTTACCAGAATACTTTACTAAGAAAATTTTTAAGCATTTTGTTTTCATTTTTGTAGATGTCGAATCTATTTTCTTATTACTATATACGAATAATCATGCAAGTTATTTGACATTAAAATATCATCAACTGGACGAGAATCCAACTTTAACTTCATATTTTGGCTTTAGCTAGTTTTATAATTTAATCAACAGAAGAATGACCAACGTTTTCATGTTGAATTAAAAAAGAAATGCGTCCGAGAAAAACACCTTGAGTTTAAGAAGTCTATGCGTTTACAGTTAACAACATCGTAAAATTGAATAGGCGAATTATTTTGAAATGGAATGAGTGGGAGGAGCGAGGAGCGAGTTTTGAATGGATTTCAAAAGAAATAACATAGCATCGCTTATTTCGTCCAATTGAACGAAATTAGCGATTTTTTTTTTTAATCTCTCTCGATTAGACTCTATGTACTTTTGGATTTGATTGTTATCACGGATAAATTAGATACTTTATCTTTTGCTGTTTAACCCCTGCTTTTACGTGCTTGTGATTTTATGAATAAGAAAACATTGTGAAAAAAGTAGAAATTGCTTCTTATAAGCAATTTCTTCTTTTTCCATACTATTTGTTAACAGACAGGATGGTTATTTTTCAAATTAAATCAACTTTAAGTTTTCGTCTGCAAAACCTTTGAATTTGGACAGGTCAAAATTTTGTAAAACAGGAAAGGGTTATAACCCACACCAGTCAATAGAATAATTGAACGAATTGATCGATTGGAATGAAATGTCGATCGCGTTGAACGAGTTCGAAGTACTTTTTATTATCATTTATTTATTTATTTATATATTTATATATTTATTTATTTATTTATTTATTTATTTATTTATTTATTTATTTATTTATTTATTTATTTATTTATTTTTAATTTTGGACGTTTGGAGGGTTTGGGCAAGTGTTTTGAATAAATGTATGGAACGTTGAGTGAGTGATTATGAATGGTTTTGATACAGGTAAAACAGGTGAATGTCAATTTCACGATGTTACTTAATGAAATATATGTATGCAGGTAAGAAAATGCAGAGAGCTTGCAACAATGTTTACTTTTTGCATGCATACTGTTGGACATATTTGTCAAAATGAATTTGTTGACATTTTCGTACAAATCTTTAGAAACCAAATGAAGTAAATGAACAAAGACAATATCATATAATGATGTAGAATAAAAACTAGCACCGACCGAAGTGTCACGAATGTTCATTTCCTCGTACGCCTTCATCCATCGGACTAACAGCATTATATTTCAACATAATAGTATCCTTGGCCGATGTACCACGCTTATTATACTAATTCTGACAATAAAACCGGGCAGGCCTAATTCAATTTGTAATACCCTAAATGGTTGGCCTCTTGGTGATACTCCATCATTGCTAGTTTTGTTCTGTCAGGTTGATTTCTATGTAATTTTAGCCTTACAGGAAAAGAAGCTTTTGTGTATAGCTTAAAGCTCTAAACTTTGTCTACCTTTAAGGAAAATGATGCGACCTTGTAGAAATTAAGAAAGAAAAATACAAAAACCTTATTTCTTTGGGTATAGAGTAAAGATACATATTACCAAAATTTTGGTGTAGAAGCTTCGCTAATTCTTGTATTTGAAAGGAACAAGTTCATACCTTTATAGATGTGAGAACTTTATCTCAAATACAAGTTCTCGGTAGTATATTCGATAGTCAAATTTGAATTCGTTTTTTTTTTCTTTTTAGATAATAGGGAAAAGAAAACACATATCGTTTATGAGCGACAAAAATAGCGTAAATATGGATGCAATCTGTATGCATGAATCTGTATTTACGCTATTCTGGTCGCTTAAGGACGAAAATATACGTACAATAAACATACAATTAACGACATCCTGAAATAGACAAGATGAATGATTTTGGAATGATTTTGGAATGAAATTGAGTGAGCGTGTGGAGCGCGTTTTGAGTGAATTTAATGAGAGGTAAACCAATATCGCAAATTTTGTTCAGGATGAACAAAATTGGCGATATTCATTACCTCCCTTTAATAAAATATGTATACAAGTTCCATAAAAATCTTCGTATTTCTTCACATACCTCTCAGACGCTTTCAATTTCAATTATGTCAGTAAAATTGCGATTTTTTTCTATTTATATTTATTTTCAATGACGTTGTTGATTGTATCGTTTTAGTCATTTTGATGCGTTTTTGATCGTTGTGTGAATGTTTGAAATGATTGAATGGAGCGCTTAGTGAGTGATTTAGAATGGTTTTGATTGGGGTGAATGTCAATTTCGCGATGTAACTAACTGTATGTATGACCCCCTACATAACACCGACATATTGAGTGAAATCCGGGCACTTTGCAATATGAGCATCAAATTATTCTTTTCTTGTTGCTCCAAACACATCATCTGCTTTAATTTCTTTTCTTTTATAAAAAACTATAACGTCTGCAATTCTTTTGAATAAATCATAGTAATCGGTTTCCGTGGTAACGCTGGGCCTTTTTCGAGCAGCATATAATTTATCACAGATTTTGAGGTATGAATTTACATAAATCGGGGTTTATTGTATTTTTACGACACCTTTTTCCCTCTCATCAGTGTAGCTGACTGATCGTATAGACGGACACCCATTGTGCCAACTGTTCGTGGCTCGTCTTGTTAAATGGGACTTTATGGCATTCGAATGACTGGAATCAACGCTTTTCGTTTTCAATTGAGAAAAAAAGAATATGTATTGCAAAACGAGAACGCTGTGTTTTAAGTTGTTCATAAACTTATTATGGCCCTTAAGATTCTTTAAAGTCTAAAGATCCAGATTGTTTTACAATGTGTTCTTTAATCATTTGAAAGTTAACTTATTCTATGTTGAAAATATTCAGTGGTGCCTTTATTTCATTAAAATGGCACATTGACGTCTATAAATGCTCGTAATATTGGAATTTAAGGAAACAACTATGTTTTTTTCCTAAAAACATACTGCTGGATTGGTGTATGGCATTGTACATTAGACAAAAGATAAAAAAAGACGAATGTAGCAAGTTTACTTAATGTGATATAAAGTCTAGTGTGCTACAAAGAACACTGTGCAGTCCTCATTTCTTTGCTTTTATTCTTTTCAGCAAAGAAATAAACAAAATGCATTTCACATAACATTTGTTAATAAAGAACCAACAAAATTTAGCTCATTCCGGGTTTATTTATCTATTTCAAACGATCAAAGGTAATGCCAGTTTAGTAATAATCATCAGTGTGCTTATTGAATGGTAAAAATTCAATTTGACCATGTAAGTAGATGGCTCAACAACATACACATTTGAGCTATGGATTGAGCTGATAAGCGAAGTGAACGGATAATATGTTATAACAACTCCATAAGAAACGCCGTAAAACTACATTTAAGCTGAAATTCAGTTGGATCCAGGGTAAGAAAACACGACGGGAACTAGATTGTTTTTTAAAAACACCATAAAACACCGCTTGTAAATCTCTCGCAAATAAAAACCATGTCGACTTGAAATAAACCATGTATAATGTTGGACGATGAATTAGTGGTATAAATTGTTCATATTTACACGGCTAGACAATCATAAAATAGCTGAAAATTTATTATGAAAACAGTTTGACCTACATCTCGAAGTTATAAACACAGAGGGATATCTACCCAAGAGCCGAACCGTCCTTAGAAAATGTTTTCGTATCAGTTATTATTTCAAATGGTTGGACTTAAGACTTCAACGGACGGTTTAGAAGGGTTGGATCACACCACCTTCAATTTTAAAAAAAATACTTTCACTATGACCAAAAAAACTGGTCATGCAAGGAACATTTTGGCATGGTTTCATAGAAATCGGTCCAGTGGTTCAAGAGAAGAATTTATTAAGTTTGTTGACGACGGACGACAGACGACGTACCGCAGACTCGGGGTGATTCTAAAAGTTTACTGCTCAGGTGAACTAAAACTGGTACCAAGTTTTGCTCGCAAGAAAAATTGCAAACCGGGGTAGCATATTCGAAACGTTTCGGGTAATATTTTATCTTGAACGTTGGGCAGTTACCAAGGGTCCTGTTAGGTACGGAAGAGCCAAATCCAGTATTGCAAAACTATAATAGAAAAAGATAGCCATTTTTTACTGGCAAAGATTAATATTTGAATCTTCGTTAGCCAAATGTGATACCCACTACCAAGCTAGTGGTGAATCGATGAATTTGCAGGCGATGGCATTATATTCCAGCCCGTTTTGTTTAAGCTGACCATTGACAGAACCCATACAATATCTACTGTTTCATCAGAGTTTTTGGAAAGAGACATGCATCTGTCAACATTTACAGTGGGTCAAGAATTAAGACGGGGCAGCGTTGAAGGGCGTAAGTGAAAAACATGAACTTGACCACCTATAACATTACAATTTAAAACATCGTGAAATTGACTCTCATTCCGATCAAAACCATTCATGATCACTCACTCATCGATCCATTCATTCATTCTAAACACCCACTCAAACCATTTCAAAACGCCCCGAAATCACTAAAATAAGGAAAGACCAACAACTCTATGCAAAATAAAATCGCTAGAAAAAATACAATTTTAACTTTATTCAATTTTATCAGCGTCCGATTGGTTCTTGAAGGCATAGAAAGCATTATACAGAACTCGTATTCTTATTTCATTAAAGAGAGGTAATGAATATTGATAATTTGTTCATTTGGAACAAAATTAGCAATATTAATTACCTCTTTAATTTCAGCCAAAGCTCAATTTCACGATGATCTTAATTGTATAAAAGGAGAAAGTATTAGACATGCTTCAGTGAAGCTTTATGGAATCAATTTCAAGACACACAAACATATGCATTTTATTTCCAATAAATGACAAATACATGTAAGGTATTTCTTTTTTTTATCGTCCATACTCAAACAACGTCTTTAGCAATTGATATTCTTATGGAAACATTATGACCCACTTCAACTGGTAAGAAATAATTTTGAATTTCACAAAAAAAAAATTCAACGGCAAAAGCAACAATCCGGAACTTCACCGTAAATAATAGTGCTATATACGCAATAAATAACATGCGGATATTCCTTCTATTTTATTAACTTTTTTTTTATTATTGTTATTATTTTTAAAACGTTACATGTAAGATTCATAACAGAGAGGACATGTGGCTCCAATGAACAATCTCAAAAAACACACAAAAAACTATCATATTTATTCTTTATTCATGCCTGTGTTATGTATATTTTTATAATTCTTTATTATTATTTCGACTACAGATTGAAACGTATTTAAAGTACACGGGAATGTGTATTAAAATGTAGAAGCTGACTTGAGTTAGAAAAAGAAATATTTAATTGTTCTTTTAGGATGTTAATTGGAATAAATGTTGTTATTAGAAAATTATTTTGGCCGTAATACTTGGGGAAAAGAAAAATGATTTTAAAGTCTTTGAGATTGTTTGGAAATAATTCTCATCATTTATGCGCACATAAACGGTATTGTAGTATGGCAGAAAACTTATCAAATCAATTCAAAATAAAAATATCTTTATTAAAATATACCGATACATATTTATGATTTCGTAATGCTAATCTTTATTTTCATTGACAACAGAATGAGAAAAGTAAAAAAGAACGTAATCTAAATAACGTTTCTTGGGGAAGGAATAAAAGTATCCAAAAAATAAAAGAGAACAAAAATCGATCCCCCCAAAAAATAGAAAAGAAAAGAAAGGCAATTGTATCGTCTTGAATTGACTAGAAATTGAATACTAGACATTTTTCTTATCAGAAACTCTGTATTCATCAAGCGAATTTCCAAGGAAAAGACTAAAAATCATCAAAGTTTTCATTTGGCGGATGAAACTGTTTTCAGTATCAATTATTTTTCAAGGAAACCATGTAAATAAAAGAAATATAAAATAATACCCCGCGTTGAATATTTATTAACAAAACATATCTTGAACAATCATGTAATTCTGTATCATTCAAAACGAAATAAATGAAAATAATTTGAAATAAAACATTTAGATCATTGTTACATTTATACGTGAATTGAATCTTCTCTTTATTTCAATTTATCTTTAGGGAAAACCGCTTTAGAATTAAAATTCTTATCATTCTGCACTCATTAAAAAGAAATTGATCAACGAGCAAAACATTATGCTCTTTTTTAACTCAACGCGACAGAAAAAAAGAAACATACTCAATTCATTCATCAATTCAATAAAAGAAAAATACTTGGAACAATGAAAGTTCAATTGAGGTCGACTGTCATAACTTGAGAACAGACAATTAGGTGTTATAACATTTATGGAATAATTAAATATGACACAACCGAGAACGATATTGAACAGTTTTCGCCTTAATGTATTCCCGGGAGTTTTTTTTGAAAATAAGATATTGATTAAAAAAGTTATCATTTTTGGTAAATTAAAAAAACTACCTCGATGAAATTTCCAGAAAGAATTGGGACTATAGACCTAGTTTGAACATGAATATGATTCATTGTTAAGATTTCTTTTTCTCCTCATTTCTATTTCAATTTACAAAGAATATTTACGCGTGATAATATTTATTCTTATAAACTAAGCATAACATTTAATAGTTTCTTTTTAATCGTATTCTTTAAAAGCATCAAATATAATTTACTTGTACAATTATACTCGCTAAAACTTAAAGCGACGTCATTGTACATCAATAAATTATAAAAAAATACAAAATCTTCTCATTTCTATTTCCATTTACAAAAAAAAAAAAAAAAAAAAAAAAAAAAAAAATACGTATGTCAATCTTTATTCTTATAGTATGCTTTACGTTTAATAGATTCCTTTTAATTCGTATGCTTTAAAAGCATCAAATATAATATACATGTACAATAATACTCACTAAATCTCTGTACATCAATAAATTATTAAAAATGTTTGAGAAGAAGCCGTGTAACATCATCAGTTGAATTATGCAAAGTTAAAATACGGACTCTGATATTCATAGTTTTGTTAAGCATGAAGAAAAATATTTCCATGAATAATCGACTCTAAACGCGAAATAAGTAACTTTGGTAGCTATAACCAGGGTAATTCAGCAATGTTCATGCTTTGCAATTTTCTATGACTTTTCTAAACATAAATAATGACGTGGACATTGAAGATAAATCGGGAACCTTCGGCGATTATAGTGAATAGAAATTTGGAATGATAAGGGTGCAGACATTAAAGCGCGTCATATCGCACGTAGGTTTATGTGACGTCACAAACCTTACCTTTGCGAAAAACAAATTAAATTGGTTAAAACGGGGCATTTCATAATTTGAGTTTTTTGTGTTTGACTGCGATTTGTCATCAGATTATAAGTTGTCCAAAAAAAAACTCCACAGACGATTGGGGAGCATCAACGAAATGTGTTTTTCTTCAAGTGATATAACCGAAGTACCACCAGATGCCGAATTACACCAAAATGGCCAAAATTGCTTCACTTACGTCCGAGGTACTTTCCAGTTTACGGAAGAGTTCTATCGATGCTTCCAATGTTCGCAGATTTGACTACTATGGCGGACACAACCTCGGACAAGAGAGTAATTCTAACAAGTCCTTATTCTATACAAGTGCATACTTCTCTTGTATTTATTGAATTTGATATTTGAACTTAACTTTCAAAGTACATGTATATGTACACGTGTTCATCCTTCGTCAAACAGAGCGAATAATGTGTTCAGGAAAATCTCGTTGTACTTGTCATTCTGAATTTTGACAGAATTTCACTTTCAACAATGGTAGCCCGTTTCACACCGTCTCTTGGGATTTCTTGAAACGTCGAGATGTTCAAAACGCCGAATTTATATCATAATTCCATCAAGCCCAGACAAGAAACTAGAACAAGATATTTCAAAATCCTCAGTGGAGTTAAGTAACAAATTACTCCAAGAACTCTGGCAAATCTTACTACTTTAAAACATTGTCAAACATCGTCTGATATCCAATTTAGAAGCCTCACATTTCAAATGAAACACATCGAAAATGACAGCCATTTTATATAAAGAAGAAGGCCATTAAGCGAGCATTTTATTTTAGTTTTGTTTATAAGGTCTTTAAAATTGCCAAAGAACGACTATTTACAAATCCTTTTTGAATGTTAAACCGTTGTTTTATTCGTCAAATAAAATAATATGACGCTGTTTAATTACATTTAAAACCTCGTATTGGTGAAAAAGTAACAAAATCTAAAATTGACACTAGTATTAAAACTTTATGTGGTAGTTAAATGCTAAAAATGGCGGATCAGCGTCTTTGGTAATATAATCTGATTATAAAGCTTTTTTACATGATTTGATATTTTGAAGAAAAAAGGACAATTCATTTAAACTCGAAATACAAATCATTCCCACTAAATGGAGAAATTGAAATTCTATATTTTCTGTAACATTTATTTGAATAAGAGGTTTAGTTAGTACACTAAAGAAGAAAAACGTTGAAAATGTCTTTTTTCCTTTTAGTTTCAGACCTCTTCTGGATAAACCTGGTAAGGCAATCATTCTTACGTTACTTTTTGTGGTGAATTTCATAATGTTGAAATGGAATTGAAAACAAGTTAAAAATGAAATGGCTTATTACTCTACTTCAAGAAAGTGTCTAACGCAAAGGTTTGCAACCATTCTCTATGTCCCCGCGAAACGTCATAATGTTTCTTTTCGTGTAATTTGTAGCTGAAAAAGGCGTAGTCAATTTGTTCTTAAAAAAACGCCTTTGTAACAAAGTTTGCTAGTTCTTTTGTATTAAAATAAGGCTTAGCAACGTCTGTTACAAGGGCGTTGTTGAAACAACGAAGAGACCATATCGAGGGTTCATTGCCAGACAGTACTAAGTGTATATACCATGTATATACACTAAGTACAGTCTTACTCTAAACCATCGATAAAGATTTGCGACAGTACTAGGACGATGATGGTCTCACTTTAAAGTTCTGTCCCCATCTCGACGTCCCCATGCCGTTTGGGCTTAATCAGATTTTAGTATATGTTTATATCAGATAAGCACAAGTAAAAATCAAGCCATGTCGCCAACTAGCTCAGGAAAATAGACCTTACAAACACGAAGTTAAAGGACGAAAGATTCGAAAAGTTTGTTGTCTTTTTATGTTGGCTATAAAATATTATGTGCTCATCGACTCTTAACAATTTTGTCACAAATAAGGTTCGGAATCCATGTAACCCTTAAAGTCTATATCGGCATTATTTCCCAATTCAAAGCTTTTTGGTTGACGGTATTAAATGACAAGTGTTTAAAATTATTCGGGTCAATTGTATTTTTTCAGTTTTTCTGCGTCCTGGTTTGTTCAGAAAGGTTTTAGGTTCAGACTTGAGAGGAAAGGCTCACAAAATTTTAAAGGCACTTGTTAGAGGTGAACACTAAAATGTTGATATGGGTCGGGTACGACATGGTAGTTTCCACTGGAATGTAAATGTAATTACAGAAATGATGATCAAGCATCTTTAACTTAAATGATATGATCTCACATAAAAGTCGGTACCGGGTAAGGCTAGGCCAGGTGTAGAGTTCGCACCTATTAAATACCCCTTCACTAAATCAAGATTTACATGAAAATTCTGTTCACGACAATGATGTCTCACTTTCAACACTTGGGAAAAATCTGAACCATTTCTAAAACCCGACGCAAATAACAGAACGTCACGTGTTATTTAGTATTGTTATGAAGACACACCATAAAAGGGTAGATACTCTGCTCCAAGACAAAGGCTGGAAAGCATAGAGATCGAAATGAGTTTTTTTTAAAAAACCATTTGTGGGGAGCAAATAAATCCCAAAGTTAAAGAACGGAATTTTTAGATCTTTACAACGCAGCTAAATAGAATCATGAGAATAGTTTCCTTGGGTTAACGTTTAAGAACAAGGAAAGAAGTTAATTTTTTAATTTCATTTATGTTTGTTTGTTTGATTGTTGAACACATGTATATATTCAAAATGGCGAAGAATGAAAGTCACATAAAAACAATGTCCAATTCATATGTTAATTCATGACGATGATTCGTTTGAATATGTAAATGTATATGCTTACGTCACAGTCGTTCTTGGTTTTCTGAATTGGAGGTCTTAAGCTATCAAATTATTCTAAAACATCGTTTTATATAAAACCTCGTAACTACAGCTCCTATAAAGCTATAGTTAGGTTAGGAGGTTGTGGAAGAAAATCGACGATATATCCAATTTTTCCAAAATCCAAGCATACAAAACACCTTTCCCAACACTTGCTTTGTCATACTGTTTAAAGGATTTATGGCATATCTCTTACTATTCTAATCACTGCATCGTCTAGTTTGGTTACGTTATATATACATGTATTTATAAATATAAATAGTGGTATGACAATTAGTTCTCACAACTTTGTATTTGGCCATTCCACCAATGAACATACACATTGCCAGTCTTCAATTCAATGAGTATTACTGTTTTAAATATTTCACTCTATACTATGGTAGAAGAAAGTTTATTTACCGTTATAGAGAAGGAAATAATAGGATAATAGAAGAATGTAAAAATATTACTGTTCAATTAGGTTTCGTTGATAAGATATGGCAACCGTTTGATCATTTCTTTACACGATGCTACATTTATTGCAAGCATTTTGATTGTTAAGCTTTAAATAAAACTTGGTAGAAATGAGGTACTCTCTTTTGTGTACAACAGTTTCTATTTTTTTGTAAGGCAATCACAATTTTAGACTCATGTTTGGACATTTAGATCAATTATAAAGGGAATTTAGTACTTGATAAAACCAAGTAAGTTAGCACAATCTAGAATAGCATGGAACATTATAAGATTCTAGAGTTTGAATACTTTTTAAAAGTCCTTTATAGAAAGATCTAAAATATTGTACATACATGTTTACCTAACAGTGTCAAAGGATCGGACTACTTCTAAAAATAGACACGGGAAAAACCATTATACATATTACATTCATACATGACAATGAAAAACATGAAAATAAAACATGCTCAAGGCGAGCTTTTGAGATCACGTTTTATCTGCTGTGAGCCCTTCGTCGGAGGTCGTCAACAATTCTTTTAAAGTCTATTTGGTAACCAGTGGGTAGATTTTAACAACATTTGGCAGTATGTTCCTTGAGTGACCCTTCTGAAAAACTTTTTGTGAATTTTGATTTTGAATCTTAATCTTTTAAACATCTTCTCTGGAACAAATGTGCAATTTACAACCGAACTTGGCAGAAATGTTCCTTTGGTGACCCTTCAAAAATCTTGTTTGTGAATTTTATTTAACCCCCACAATATGGGCATGGCAGGCGGGACTTATTTTGCCCTAAAAATATCTTCTCGGTAATCAATGGGTCCTTCTCCAAACTCGTGTTTGAAAATTTGATAGATCCTAAAATACGGGCGTAGCTTATTTTGACCGTGAAATCTTTAAATATTTTCTTAAATTAAACCAAACATAGCCTAAATACTCATTTGATGACCTTTTTCAAAACTTGTTATCAAAATTTTGATTGGAATCAAAATACGGACAAGGCACGGCTGAGCTTATCTTGACCTGGAAATATTAATACATCATCACACGAACCACCATCAAATAAACTAACCTGAATACTCATTTGATGACCTTTTGTGACCCTCTTCAAAAAATGTTTGTGAAATTTTAATCGATCCCCAAATAGGGCATGACATGCCTTTTTTATTTTATAATTAATTCTTTAAATATTACAAAGCAATGGGCCAATGTCAACGAAACCTAGCCTAAATTTTCACCAGGTGTCCCTTTTAAAAACTTTTCATGGTGCTAAAATATCGGTTTGTAAGTGTGGAGGCTAATTTTTACTTTGAACTAATAAGACATGACTATCCTCCATCAACCATAGGCAAATTTCTTTCTTTTTGACTGCAATAGTCGTCTAGTTCATCTTGTATTATTCGGGTGAGCGATTTAGGACCAGAAAAGCTATCTTGTTAGTCTTTTTTGCTCTCTCATCCAACGATGAGGGCTTCACCGCTAGCCGTACGTTCAGGATGGAGGACCGATTCTAATCAATTAAATGTTACTCTGCTTTGTATGGGTAACAATTCTTCAAGTTTTACCACACCTAAACATCTTGATTCAAGAACATGTTTAGTAATGAAATAGCTAACTTTTGTCAAGCGCGCTTACGATAAGAGAGAGGCATATTGGTCAAAATCACAGTTCGGCGTATGTGCATCCTTTCGTCGATTCATCATTCCGCCAGTCTATCCGATTTTGTCAGGAAAATTACTCTTTCGTGTATATATGGATTTCAAATAAATGGCATAAACAAGCTATTTATTTTTATCAATCAATGGCGCCTGTATTGACCTGATATCACTTGTCTGATAAAATAATATGTCATCTTATTTTAGAAACAATTTGCATACAGTTTTCCTGAATTTCTTTGATTTTTATGGGTTTATTATAAAAAAGAGAAAAAAAGGTTGCGTGATAAATAAAATAACATGTAAGGGTCTTAAAATATCAATGTTATCTGGTCTCGGCAGTGAGAAATTATCATGACTCGGCAAATCCTCGTCCTGATAAATCTCCCAACCTCGACAAGATAACATTGATATTTTAAGACACTAACATGTTATTCTCTTTATGTATCCGAAAAATAAAGGTCTGACGAACATGACACGGTCATGTAGAGGGTGGGTGTGTCACATCTTTTAGTAAAGATGGTCCTACAAATATATCCCAATATAGTGACGATTCTTTGCATTGAAGTCAAATGGACCTTGTATAAGAGCACTTGATTTGTTTCTAAATGGTCATTTGTTAAGTCCCGCTATTGTCCGCAACAATGCTTTTATCTTGTAATCTCTTGATAGATAGGTGACAATGATTTTACAACGCTTTTATCTAGTGATGCATGCGTCTAGATGAATTGGATGCTTTCAATCCTTGTTTCCGGTTTTATGACAACTTTTTGGTTAGATCTTGACAACGTCAACTTGCTTTTAAAGAATGATTGAGATTAACCAGAAAGACGAGTCGATTCAAAAAGGGTGTATTCTATCCCACAGATCAAATGCCTGAGAGGGTAGCTTTAGAATAAGGGGAGTTATGGAGCTCCCTGAAAAATACTGTCTAGAAATCGTATTTGATATTTTGATATATCGATTTTTATATATTAACATATACAACATGTATATCGTTTTACTATATGTTAAGTCTTACAACATATAGTATTTGTCTCTGCGGATTGTTGTTGTTTTTCGTTGTTGTTTTTTCTATTGAGACTGAAACTCTCTAGATATTTCATCGATCATTATGCCTGCTTACAAAAGTTACTTGAATCTTACGGTCTATGTTAGAACATGTATTTATATCCATCACTAAAAATACAGTAAAAAACATCGTGAAATTGACTTGCATTACTAACAAAATCATTCTAAAACTTTCACTCAGCGCTCCATTCATTCATTCCAAACACTCACTCATATCGCCCAAAATGCCCGAAAATCATTTGAAAACATTTCGAAATCGTTCAAGACGCTCAACATTTGATTAAATTCGATCAAATAATTTTACGATTTTATTGGCTGGGGTGGATTTTAAAGTGTCTGGTTGGTCCATGAAGACACACGAACAGAAAAGTCTGTATATCATATTAACAGGAGTTAATAAATGTCGCTAATTTTGTTAATCTTCTACAAAATTAGCAATATTGGATTACCATCCTTTAAATTCGCCAAAACACGCTACACACACACTTATTTATATTTTTCCAAAATCGTTCCAAAATCATTCATCTTGTCAATTTCTCGATGTTCTTAATAGTACGTTACGACCCCTGTGCATGTTTTTTGTTAGTTCATCTTCTCCCAGATAAGGTACATTTTCTCCTGCCAAAGTAATTTGTGATGTTAACATTTTACAAGGCGCTATTTGTTTGCTTAATTGATCGAAAATATTAATGTTCATGCATTCACACCGGATTAAGGATTTTTGAAGGGTAGTATCTTTGGCAACCAGAATATTGATATTAAGAGAATCTGTGTCATGAATTTCAGCCCCGTGTTGTTCACTATTTGCCAATTTACGTACATGTATATCGTTGACCTTCAATGCCGGATCCAGGATTTCTGTCAAGGGGGTGGGGTGGGGGGTGGGGGTCTAAACAGTCTTCAAATCTTTTCTGAAGCTGATCCCTAAAGTTAACGATATCTATCCGTGACTTTGTATTGCTTAACCCTTTCCTGTTTTACAAAATTTTGGACCTGTCCAAATTCAAAGGTTGCAGACGAAAATGTAAAGTGGATTTTATTTGAAAAAAAAAAAAAAAAAAAAAAAAAAAAAAACATTCAGTAGGGTAGAAAATAGTGTGGAAAAAGAAGAAATTGCTTGTCAGAAGCAATTTCTTCTTTTTTCACAATATTTTCTCAATCATAAAATCACAGGCACGTAAAAAGCAGGGATTAAACAGCAAAGGGCTATTTCATGATATTTAAATAATTACATAAAAAAATGAGAATAGTTTAAAAGAAATAATCTCCATACAAAGTAGGGACTCTGAAACCTTAATCAATGACCCACATTAGTCTATCTATAGATTCCTTGGGACCCAATTTAACCAAAGTCCTTAATTCAGGGGTTACCAAATTTCGTCTGAATGTCTATGTCAATGGAAAATGTTTATTCTACATTCCGTATAAACAGTTTCGAAAAGCGACCTTCTTTTGGGCTACACTATACTAGACCCATTTTCTTTTTTAACCATTTATTCTACAGAATGATTTTATTTGAAGAGTTTCTAAATCGAACTTCAGCTAATATCTATATATTTTTGATGTTGATTTTTCTTTTGTACGTGTAGTTGTGCGTGTTATCCAATAAGATAATTCATTTATTTATTTATTTATTTATTTATTTATTTATTTATTTATTTATTTATTTATTTATTTATTTATTTATTTATTTATTTATTTATTTATTTCATTTTTTTTCTTTTATTTATTTATTTACTTTGTGTGTGCATGTTTGCGTTTGTACCAATAGGAATCATTAGGTAACTATTTATGGCTTAGATAAATTTGAGAAATCAGGGGGAGTCTAGAAAGATCAGGATATTTCAGTAAACTGACAATCTTATTTTGTTATTAAAACACACATTTATTATTGCTATCTTACTATAAAGATGGCGATTTTATTCAAACATTTATTTATCTTTTTTTTTTCGTGTGCGTTTGTACCAATATGAAACAAAATGTATCTATTTATGGCTTAGATAAATTCGATCGTTCACGGGGATTTTAGAAAGATCGGGGTTTTTAGTAAACCGAGTATTTTATTTGTTATTAAAACTTACACTTATTTTTCCTATCTAACTGTGAAGATCGCTGTTTTATTTGAACAATAAAAATGAGTTTGTCATTTAACGTTATGTTGATCAAAGCCGCACAAAATCACACCTGTTCTTAATTCAACTCTTTCCGAACATAATTTGTTAGTCGGAAATGTAATTTCGACGAAGTTCGGAAAAGAAGAAGATAATATAAAGTTAGGTACATATTTAATAAAGAATCCTATAGAATCTAAAAGCGACAAAAATAATGTTTATTTTTTTAAATAATCAACGAAGTAATACGGGGTGTAACAGCCATTTTCGACTTACCGTTTCATTTTAATATTGAAACTGGCACTATCTGTGGGATCCTTAACACTTTCCCGTTTTACAAAATTTTGGACCTGTCCAAATTCAAAGGTTTTGCAGACGAAAATTTAAAATGGATTTAATTTGGAAATAACCATTCAGTAGGGTAGAAAATAGTGTGGAAAAAGAAGAAATTGCTTGACAGAAGCAAATTCTTCTTTTTTCACAATGTTTTCTCAATCATAAAATCACAGGCACGTTAAAAGCAGGGATTAAACAGCAAAGGGTTAATGTTTGAAATAATAAATAAAAAGGTTTCACAGGATAAAATTGCTGAATAGAACGAACATATTTCGGTGAGTAACGAAGCTAAAATCCATAAAGAGAATAATTCAAGGACTTTGAAATAAGCGAAAGTTTTGAAAAGTGTTTGTTGAAACCGCACAAATTGTAAAAAAAAAAAAAGTACTTCGACAATGTTTTATAGATTTTACTTTTGATATATTACGCCACTTATTTAGTGAACAACGATAAAATTATTTTTCTGTAATGCTTTACGGGGAATGATCGAGAATCACCATTGAGTTATTATTTGATAAAATCACCGCCTAACCAGTGAAATTATCAAAAACTTTTACCCCGCTTTCACTAATTTCACCCTACCTGACGTTATTTTAGCGGAATTTATAATTGGTGTCATCATGAACGTTGTATATAGGCAATCACGTGCAAAATTACGCACTTTAAAAATGTAAATTTTTCACATTTTGTCTCAGTTTTGCATTAAAGCAATAGAATAATCGTTTGTTTTTCGAGTAACAACGATTGCACTCCGTGAAAACCAAAAGCCATATTTTTATATTTTCATTAATATAGGTTTTGTTGTTCACTCCATGTAATATAAATCGATCTTTCACTGAAACAAACGAGTATGCTCTATATTATGCACTAGTGTCTGTATCGACCTGATATCACTGACATGGTAATATGCAATGTTAGCAGGTCGTTGATTTTGCGATTTGGACATTCATGGAGGTAGCTATTACGACTTTCAATTGAAAGTCTTCGCTTTTATTAGTTTTTAAACGTCTTAAAGCCCTGAAAAATGCTGAAAGATAAAAGAATATAATTTAAGTTCTTAAAATATTAATATTAACTGGTCTCGAGCTTTGAGAAATTATCATGTCTCGACAAAGGAAAGACAGGATAATTCTCCCAGAATCGACCAGATAATATTAGGTTTTTTTATGACACAAATATATTATTTTCTATTTCTACATGTTATGTGGGTTGCTGTTTCATTTTTTCTACAAAACTATATTCTCTCTGGTACATGTACAATTAATTACATCCTGAAATTGACAGTCACCTGAATCAAAACCGTTCAGTATCGCTCATTTCGCGCTCCATTCACTCATTCCAAACACTCACTCAAATCATTCAAAAACGCTCAAACCAATTGAAAAAAAATAGTACAAAAACGATATTCAAAATCAACTTGGAAAGAGAAAATCGCGATTTCACTAACATAATTCAAATTGTAAGCGTCTAATAGGTTCTTGAAGAAATAGGAAGCTATCTATAGAACTTGTATGCATATTTTATTAAAGGGAGGTAATCAATATCGCTAATTTGGTTCATCCTGAACAAAATTTGCGACATTGGATTACCTCCCATTAAATTCACTCAAAACTCACTCCACACACTCATTCAATTTCATTCCAAAATCTTTCCAAAAGCATTCACCTTGTCAATTTCACGATGTTTTTAACTGTATTACAGTGACTTTTATTTCGTCTGAAATATGTTTTAGTAAAGGTTTCAAGTAACTAGGAGGTCTGTTCTAAGATAAAGGAATATGATCTGGATTTTATCCTTTATATACAAATAATTTAATATATTTTGTATTCATCAATTTTCGGGAATTCTGATTGGGTGAAAAAATGATTTTATTCCTCAATGAAAACATTTTTGATTACGCAGCTATTTCAAAGTTTGTGCGCAAAGTTGTCCCACAAGAAATATGCTTTTTTATGGAAAAATTCTTCCATTTTTGCTTCATAATATTAAATTATAAGATATGAAATGAGTATTTTTTCAAATTTCATTGAGGTATGAAACTGATAACATAATCACACTCATGTATGAAACCGCTTCGTGTATTCATACAGCGTGATTGGAAAAATCAGTTTCATTCCTCTATGAAACTGAAAAATACTCTCTTCATCTCTTTAATATTGTTCTTTCATTTGCGTTTTTTTCTTACATCAGAGAAATTTTATCGCATAGAAAAATGTACTTGTCCGCAAGTAGAAAAGCCCATGTAGGACAAGTCGGGTATGGGAATTCCACAACCCTGGCCGTTTTTTGTTTCCATGAAATTTACATGTAAATTTCTACAATGAAAGAAATATTCGTTTTAGATTCAAATTTATAATATGACCGACGTCGCCAGGGTGATATAATCCCGTTGAATATTTTTGATATTACACGGGTGCTATTACACTAGTGGAATAACTATGCAAATGAGCTCAGAGCGAATAGCAACGCTATAACGTCATAATCAATGTTTTGTGACGTCATTTTGAAACGGCGTTATAAGTTTAGCGGAAAATTGAAACGTTGAATTTCAAGAATTTTGACTATTTTTCGCTTAAATTCGGGTCATATTATAAACAGAATATAAAATTTGTGCTCATAAAATACAGAATTTATTAAACTCGTCATCTAACACAGATAAAAACTCGGCGCAGCCTCGTTTTTATCTGTTTGTAGATGACTTGTTTAATAAATTCAGAATTCAATGACCACTCATTCAATATCCTCTAATTACCAGATGGATAACTGCCATTTGATTTCTTTTTAAAAACAGATAAAACTTCGGAAAAAAATAAACAAGAATGATAATTGTTACAAACAAATGTCGTTGATGATTGGCAAAATATTTTCTAAGTGAAAACTAATGTTCAAGAAAGTAGAAATGGCATTGAACTTTGTTTTCTTGTCAAAGATTTAGTAAAAATCTCTTTCCTCCGCAGGCGATTGTTTTCCTATCCCAGGGCTTGTGTTAGGTGATATGGAATACTGATATAATAGTGTAAACGACAAGAACAAATAAAAACCATCGCCTGTGCTCTTCTTCAATTTGTATACATGTATATGTACCTGTATCTGCGTTTGTCAGTCTGTCTTGTTGTCTGTAAAGAAAGCAAAAAATGTGTTACCGAATTCGTTTTAAATCTAAGTATTTATTTTTTTAACAAATAAAGAGAAGAAAAATGAATGAAAATATTCCTAACGTGGAATGAAACCCAATAAACGTTTAGATTTGCCGAGACTCAAATGTGTTTCACCCCACAACACAAAGTCTAGTTCACACCCAGGATGTTATCGATGAAAGGGGCGGTACCAACGCGTAGTAACCTGATGTTGTCTTCTGAAACGGCATAATTAACCGAGTTACAGCCACGTCCTGGAATTCCTGCACTGAGAAATAGTACGTCGAACGTAATTACAATTGAATAATAAATGGGATAGGGAACATTTTATGTTTTTGCCAGGCTTTGATCAACGGATGGAAAAGAGCGAACAAAACAATAAGACCACCGCCTCACGTTACCTGCTTTTATAAGGGATGTGGAAAAATCGAACTTTCTCAAATGGGCTTGGATTTAAAAGAACACTTTCTTAGATTCTGCGATGTACCTATAAACTGAGGGTGAAAATACGACTTGCAGCCGCGTTTTTTGTTAAAAGATTGGTTAGGATGAAAGAATTATCAAGTTCTTGTACAAGGAAATAAAACGCTTTACGTAATTTGAAAGGTTTTGTCAATAAAAACGGGAAAAAGTAAATAAAATGTAGTTTTATTTCGTTCATTACTTTTGTATTACATGTATATCCTCGCAATCCATATACTCAAATATTCATTAATACATTTAGCGGTTAAAACGTTCATTATTTAAAAAAAAAATCCATATCTGTTTAAAAGGCAACATGAACTGTGTAGAAAATTGTTTTTATATTAGACTGTTTGAATTCGTCAAAGCTTAGTACTATATTAGACTTACGGAAAATAGAATCTTTATTAATTAGTTCTTTTAAAACATGTTTGCATTTCATTTTGGACTTTATACATGTAAAACACCCCTCATTTCTTTTTTTTTTAAATTTACCTTTCGCAATACAAATTAAAGAATTTTTATTTTCTTAAAAAAGGCATTTCTCGCTGAATTACAGTTAGAAAATCAATTCCAAATGTTTGACGTCATCTAAGTGAAGGCCATTGTACCGTACCCATGACGTCATAACGTTACCAGGCAATTACGCTTGAAATGACGTGTTTTGATTGAAACTATCGATCAATTTTCTATTCTTGGCTTATCTTTGCATTAAAGAAACTGAATAACCGCTTAGTTTCGCGTAAGATCAACAAATCTTACATTCGTGAACAACAAAAGTTATATCTTCACTCGTGGCTACACCACGAGTGAAAATATTACTTTTATTGGACACTCAGTGAAAGATAAATATAGGTTACACTGAAACAAACAGTCATTTTTTGCGTAACAAAAACGAGAAAAAATGCAAAAGAAAACAATCAAGTACCAGACATAGACAGATAAGTGTAAGGCTATCAACAAATTATATTTGTGTAACTTTTGTGGCGTTTTACTACATAGTCAAATAAGCGACCCACATAAAATTGTACATAAAGTGGCCATAGACCAGCACTCAAACACAAATAAATTCCACATTAAATACGAAAATTATTGTCCCTTTAAACTTTGTTTTGTGTCGATTTTACAGCATTTTATTCCCATATTTATGTTCCGTTTAACAAAACTGAACATATAAAACCTGTAGAGGATAGAAAATATACGGTAACACGTTTTCACTTGAACACTTTATATATTACCCCCAAAAACTGAATTTATTCAGAGTTATATACATGTATATATATAGTCTGATCGGATTTTTTACCAGTTGTTTGCTTTCCCCTCGTGTTCCAAAGGTTAATGCATTTTCAAAAATGAATTTCCATTTCTACTGTTCAAAATTATTAATTCTTATTGCCATTTTACCATTTTTATTTTCATCCCCATTTGATTTTATACTTAGTCACAATAGGAAAGTTACATTATTCAACTCTGTAGCAAGTATTAAAAATTACCAGACATTAAATAGTCTTAGAGAGAATGAACTCAACAGGAATCTAAGTCAGGGGAAAAACTGTCCTAGTCAAAATTGCGCTTGGCTGTTATAATAGGATGTGCATACAATTAACAACGTCGTGAAATTGACAAAGTGAATGTTTTTTTGGGATGCTTATGGAATGAAATTGAATGAGCGGGTTTTGAATTAATTCAAATTGAGGTAAAACAATATCATCGTGAACGCAATGAGCGATATTTATTACCTCCCGTTAACAAATACATACACGTTCTATAATTAGATTTCTTTATCTTCGTGAACCAATCAGATACTTCCAAATTCAAGAAACAGAATTTTTTTCGAAGCCGTTTGAAAATTCATGTTGTTGTTGTTTAGGTTTTTAGTAATTTTTTCAATGAGAATGTTTTTGATTGAGTGTTTTTGATAAATAAATGGAGCGCTGGCTGAATGATTGCGTTTTAGAATGTTTTTGAGTGAGTGTTTTTGATAAATAAATGGAGCGCTGGGTGAATGATTTATGATGGGAATGAGTGTCAAATTCACGATGTAATGCTAATATTCTCAGCATTGGATGGGAAGAATTTAGCATTAGAATTGGAATTGAATTCATCTAATATTCCTTATTTTCATGCGTTAGTATTGGTGCTATAATAATCAGCATGAACTATAATGATTATCGGTGTAAAATTTCATAAGAAAGCATTTAAGATTCCTTTCCAATTCAGAGAATACGTAAACTTGAAGGATTCTTGCACTTGAATTAACAATGGTTATTACGACGCATAAAGGAGACAAATGGTTCATATGGGCATTTAAGGGGACATGCGTTTTCAGATTTATTTTTGCCACAATAGCCTCAGAATCAACTTCGACATAGCAGCAAAAGTCTATCAAAATCATGTAAAACATACAGGCAACCATTTAGAGACAACACCACCGAGGACTTATTAGAATTAAGAAAGTTCAGTTTCGTCATTTCTGTAGGCGACATAGACGATCACATCGCCGCTATAATTCGTGTTTAACATCAATTTGGTAAAAGGCTGTTCTTTCGAAGTTTGAACATAAACTGTTCCACCAAAGAAATTGTATATACATGTGAATAACATTGTTCCGGTGCGATGTTTCTTTTGTGGTTAAGTATATTTATTTTTATTTTATTATAACTATCATTGTTATAATTGAGCAACCATTTACAAACATATCCCGAAACAATCGTTACTTCTAACGACAATGCTGTATAATTCTGAACAGACCAAAACATTAAAAAACGTCCTAATATGACAAAAATTGCTTAAAACTATATTAAAACGGCTCATGTAATAACTGTAATATTACTGACTTGCTTATATTTGGAAGTGTCTGGTTGGTTTTCGAAGATAAAGAAATTTATTTATTGAACATTTATGTATATCTTTAAATGGAGTAAATAAAAATCGCCGATTGCGTTCACCGTGAACGCAATTAGCGAAATTGTGTTACCTCCCTTTAAATGTCTTCATAACTCGTTCATGCTTATTCAATCTCATTCCAAAACAATTCCAAAATCATTCGCTCTTTCAAATTCACGATGTTGTCAACTATACACAAACGATTACTGCTACTTATATCAATAAACTTGCAAGTATCAGAGTCGGAATCTATGGAACACGTTTTCTCTATCTTAATTTCAGTTAAACTACATCATAATTTATTTTGGTGATGTTATTTAGGGGTTAATCCATTCGGAACGTCACTCGGCCATTTCCGAAAACTGCGATAGACCTCGGATGTATGTAAGGCGGATTGGTATGTAACAAAATCGTGTATTTTGTTAGGCGGAAACAGTATAAGAAAAACTAAGACTGTAGATGTATATATTTTACGGTAAATAACGGCTGATAAATCTAAATTTTTGAGAATGACGAATCATTCTCAAAAATTAAGATTTTTTCAGCCGTTATTTAAGATTCTTAAAATATTTATATTAGGATACGATGGTTTCACGTCAGTGACTTAAACGAGTAGCGTTGGCGACGTCGAATGTTTTCACTCATAGTTTCGAGGGCTAACGCCATTTTTACTGACGTCATCGAGTTTTCCAAGGTTTTCCCGTAATTTTTAAAAATAGTCCGTCTAAGTACATCCGAGGTTGATCGTAAGATTGGCCGAGTGGTGATCCGAATGAGGGTTTACCAAGTCTCAGAAATGACCACAACGGGTCTTCATCTGTGTTTGCATAATCCATGTTTTATGTCTAAGCAGGGCGGGGCTTCAGGAACAGGTCGTTGCAATTGAGGATTAATGTTAATCGTTTTTTATACCCATTTCTATAGAAAGAGGACGAATACTTACGAAAAATACATGTTACACTCTTGTACATGTTTGTCAATACTATGTCGCGTTGTTGCAAGAGAATAGAAGAGAAAATTTGTCGTCGAATTGTCGAATTATCGTCTTCAATGTCGCATTTGAACCTGTTACCTTTAACATTTGCGACTAAACTACACTGAAACGAACTTCTAAACGGCCACCTTACATTTGCCATATTTTAACATATCTATAGTCCTTAAATTAACTATCTTTTATTTCCATATGAAAGGTCGTTCAATTTGGCGTATTCTAAAAGAAAAATGGATTCGGATTTTTATCCTTGGTGTCTTTAGCAAACGGTCAAACACAAGAACCCTCAATCACGAAAGTCACAAAAGTTGCACATTTTCGAAGAATTTTAAATTTTCGGTCTAAGAAATACTTGGCGATTAATCCTATAAGTGACAAAATTTGATGGTCATTGCGTGTCAGACACCAAATCACTGAAGGAAATGAACTTGTGTCCCTTTTGTTTCTCAAACAAGGATAAAATGTCAAAAATTACCCCACCCACCAATGTTAATTTTGAAATCAGGGGTACCCTTGCACTCCTGTCAAATTAGCTGCTTTCCTCACAGTTTTTCAAGTAAATGTTTATTGAAG
The DNA here is from genome assembly GCA_948146395.1 of Fragum whitleyi. Lineage (NCBI taxonomy): Eukaryota > Metazoa > Mollusca > Bivalvia > Cardiida > Cardiidae > Fragum > Fragum whitleyi. The sequence goes on from OX411547.1 coordinate 49,122,962, forward strand.
ATTCTCCCTGATTGATTTTTCTAATAGAATCCGACTACTTCCAATTTCAGAAACCAAAGAAAATATTTCTTTTTCAGCGTTCGTTTCAGTGTATATTTATAACTAATTGACTTGAAGTGAAATTAACGTCGGCACCGACTGACGTATATTAACATGATGTCACCCAAGGATCCAAATGGCGTCATTCGACCGGTGTCGATGTAAATTTCACCTAGTTCATATTCGACTTACGCGACATAAAAAAACAACCCTTGCATCTTACCAGTAATAGATACCTGAATAAGATTTGATAATAAGTCATTTCATATTAAGACATTAAATCTCAAATTTTGAATGAAAATGGTGAGAAGTATAAAAGGATGTTGTGTGGAAAAAATCATATCAAAAAGTGTTTTTACTTTTAAGTGAATGTTCCTGAATCCTTAACCAACCCCCTTTCCTTTTATAAAGAGACACATATTTATCTGATGTTTCGGACTTCTTGTGGGGGAAGGAAAAAATTTTTTTGCGGACGTTTTTGAAATGATGCTTCATTTTGTACGAATTTCAATACTGTTGGTATTGGTAGTAAATATAAAAAATCATTTAACTTCACTTGAAATAGTTTCCTTGGTATCAAACGACAACTTTATAAAGATATTATATTGAAGAGCTACGCTATAGAATTGTTGGTTAAAATAAAACATGCCACAGCAGTCTAAAATTTCAAGTAGTAGGCACATCTTTCTAATATTGTTATGTTTGGGATCTCATTTCAGATATATAACATCCGATGTCTTATACTTTTTGAATAGCCTAATAATTGTCAAGTTAGCTATTCGCTCCTCAGGAGAGACGTTTTATTGAAAATAAACGCTGATAGTTATGGCTAGTATATGAGGGTCTCCAACATCATTTTGGCATTAAAATGGAAATAATAAATCAGTAAAATGGACATAAACTAACAGCTAATATACTGGCTATTTGAAAGGCTTCATGTTACAGATTTTCCACATCATTGACATACGTTGTATTAATTGTCCCTTCCACCAAAATTTTTTGCGTTATAACTCCATTAATCCACCACCAGACGACAAGTCTTAGACACCCCAAATTTCCAAAGAAGTTGCAGACGGCAAATGTAAATAAATGAAATTCTATTTATTTATTTATTTATTTATTTGTTTATTCTCTTTTTGATATGGTTAAAAATTTTCACCGTATCATTGATATATGAGCCAGAGCATGGCATTTCCAACAATTTCATGTGTGCATGATCAATTGACAAATTTCAGCCTAGACGTCTATACAATGCAATAAGAATATTTGCTAAAAGCCAGTAGAAGGACTGATACCTTATCTATATATAAAGGGCATAGCAAGGACTCGGATCAGACTGTGCAAATGCACAGACTGGCCAGAGACTTTGCTTCGCACACATGTAAATTGTTTGAAATGTCACGCACTAGCTCATACATGTATATTGAATAATACTAGCAATATTTTCCGTAGACCAGAGATCAAGTCTTAGATTGACCCTATTCCAAATAATTTGCAGAGGAGAGCTGGAAGCTGATGAATAATGAAAAAATGTTTTTTTCGTTAATGTATTTGATAGATTTTCCACTACAGTGACGTATCAATCGCCAGTTAAATCAAAATATTTCATAGTTAAAACTTATTTAATCCACAACCAGACGAAAAGTTAAAGACTTACAAATTTTAACAAAGATGGAGGCGACAAGTGTTAACTGATAAAATTTGAAATTGGTCTATCTCATTGATATATATGATAGATTTCCCTCATCATTGACATACGTTGCATTTATTGCCCCGTCCATTGAGATTTTTGCCAATAAAGCCTTATTAATCCACTACAAGATGAAATGTCTTAGACTGGTCCACTTTCCAAAACAAAAAGTCATATGGCTGCATATGAACACCACTATGATCACTATAACTAATAATTCCATAAAACACACATTTAATAAAATATTCCATACTGTTTTTTGCTGTAAACATGCAAAATGTTTAAAACAATACAATGTTTATACATTGCTATGAAATATTCTATCTTTGTTTAAGAATTCACAGTGGGTTTACATGGCCATACTAGCCAAATGCTCCACTCTAATGGACTTTTAAATACTAACAACAAATTCTTATACATTTAAGCTGCATCGTTTATCGTGGAAAAAAAATCTAAAAGTTAAAAACTGACCGGCTTCTAAGCCATATCCTTTAAATGTTAAAAAATGTACATATATTCAAGTGGGAACAGACGTGTCGAAAATCAGCGTTGGACAAAAATATTCTTGGTTTTATTTATTTATGCTGAAGCCAAAATTCTAAAGAATGATATTTACAAACCACTCTTTTAATAAATTTTTCGCAGATAAAAGCATACGATCTCTGTATAAAAAAAAACATGAGTTCGCTTTGTGGCCTTCATAAGGATTTAGTGAAGACCCAAATGGTATATGCATTAAGAAATCAAAGCAGTTTGATTCAGTATAAAATTATTTAAAGCACTTAACAAATTTAGTTTTAACTTAGGAAGTAACACAATTTTTCAGAATTCTTTTTCCATAAAAAAGGAAGCATGTGCAAGTATTCAAATTACCCTATACGAAACAGAAGAATTAACGCTAGACTATTAAGTCTTGACAATAAAATTCGGTTAATTTTTCAGGGTCGTAAGTTTCAATTAAAGATAGCATTGAGATCTGTCCGCATAGTGTGTTTCGAATACCGTTTTAGGGCTTCAATGGAAATAAAAATGTAATTACTTCTTATTATTTAATTATTGTTGCCTAGCAACGCAGTAACTAATGATGTTTTAGTATCTAAGGTAATGAAAAAGAGAAGAATAATGTCGGAAATTCGATAATTATTTTTCACCTTCGTTTTCAAGACGTATCAATGGAAGATTTTGTCCCTGGCCAGTTTTCATAAAACAGCAAAGAATGTTATCCAGACATATATAAACACTGTAATAACAAAATACTTTAAGTATTACACTCAAATGAATAATATTGAGACCGACATGACTCGTATTTTTTCTCGGATGATGTATTATTTCTCCATTTTTTCTAGCGGAAGGAAATGACGTAGTAATTTCGTCATTGATCACATCACAACAGTTCTTAAATGTCGTAAGTGTCAATAAATAGTATGTCACTTTCGAGTCCACCCCTAATGATTTTTTTTATTTGTGACCCGTTGCACGAAAAAGGGCCATCTGGGAACTCCATGAAATAAATATTTGAAAGAGATTGGGTTCAGCATAGATCAACCAGAGGTCGCATTTCAAAGATTCTTTCACATGAAAGTAAATTGATCATTCTAGATTCAGAAAGTAGGCCAAGTGCGAAAAGTTTCGATTCTAATCAGAATGCGCACTTCGCGCAGTCTGACTAGGATCGACACTTTACACGCTACTAAGATGGCCCCTTTTCGCGTGACAGTTCACTTTTTTGTCTTTTGAGATCGGTATGACACATGTTTTCTCGGATGATGTGGCCCTTCAGACTCTTCTTGACAATAATTTTTCAAAGTGAATTAAATGCGTAAATGTCAGTACAAACTTTCTTTTCATTCCCCTGTCTCTGGATAGAAGACAACACTTGTTAAATATTAACATGGATTAAAAAGGCTTGGAAAGGAAACCAAACTTAATATCTTCTGAAAAACCAAATAAAATCGACTGTGGTCAGTGTACAAATAATCATTCTATGATTAACATCAAAAGTCCCATTAAACAGTTGTCCTAAGAATATATTGTGATGAAAACGTGGCTTGGTAAATTAGAATTCGACTTCGATTTTGACAGAATCAATGTTTCAAAATTTAAGGCGAACACAGTGCCCCAATCTACTTCATCGGTGGATAATACAAAAGAAGGATACTGAATTTGTACCTTTCTTTTCGATGGACACCAATACTATTAAATGTCGAGTTTCGCTTGTACTAGCATCAAAAACAAAAGCGCTGTGAACACTACGAACTACATTATCATACTGGTGTCCCCCAACAGAGTCCTAGTAAACAGCCCGCCATGAAATTGTAAGATTGACACAATAGTGTACGCCGAGAAAGCTCTTATAATCACCCCAAACTACACGTTTTCTGTGATCCGTTTTTTTTTTTTTTTTTTTTTTCAGGGGGGGGGGGGGGGGGGCTTCTTATTAAAAAAAAGTTCCAACGTTCATATTTCAGTATCAACGTTCAAAGCCGTGCTATAATGCTTCAGCTATGCACAATCGAACGTTAGAAACTTCGATTTTATTATAGAACTTTAGAGTCTCGGACGGTTATTGATACTTGGGGGATCAGATCGAAAGAACTAGCCTCATAGTGGCACAATCTTTCTGTGAATGTTTGAAGAGAATCTTATGTAAATTTACGACTCTACTGTGTTACTTAAAATATTGACAGATAATTGAATACCTGTTCATCTGTGTGCCATTCAAACGCGATCGAAAACGACTTCAGGTTGTCCACCCGTAATGAAAAATTTATGAAATCGACTCGATGCCTGGAAGCTTCGGGAGACATCACCAAATATTTAACCATATTTCATCATGTCATCGTCGTAGAAGTTTTGAAATGTCGTTAGTGCATTTACAATGTATATGCACTAGCGACATTTAAGAACTGCCAGACAGTGACCGGTGACGAAAAAGCTACGTCATTATCTTCCGCTAGCAAACCTGAAGGAAAAATCCACAATCTGAGAAAACATATTCATGCCGATATAAAAGTTTTTCATAAGGAGTGGACTAACTTAAGAGTTCGAATTATGATAAACTGCTACACTGGCTTGGTCGATCTGTATTTCAATGAAATTGATTCCCCTACCTTCGAACCATGTCTGTCTATCTGTCCGTCTGTAGACCTTTTCGTTTCTGGACTCTAACTCAAGAACCAAGTGACCTAGAATCACGAAATTTTATGCAAGTGTTTCTAATGACCCAAGGAAGTGCTCAATAGATTTTCGGTCATATAGGTCAAAGGTCAAGGTCACAATCAAGCTTTGTTTAATTTTCGTTTCCGGACTCTAACTAGACGAAACCAAGTGACCTAGAAACATAAAACTATGCAAATGTTGCTTATGACCCAAGGAAGTGCCTTATTGTTTTTTGGTCACAAAGGTCAAAGGTCAAGATCACAGTCAATTTTTGTTCAATTTTCATTTCCAGACCCTGATTCGAGAACCAAGCGACCTACAATCATGCAACTTTATGCAAATGTTGCTTATGACCCAAGGAAGTGCCCGATTCTATTTTGGGGGTCACATAGGTCAAAGGTCAAGGTCAGTTTTTGTTCAATTTTCGTTTCCGGACCCTAACTCGAGAACCAATCGAACTTTAATCATGAAACTTTATTAAAATGTTGCTTATGACTCAAGATAGTGCCCTATTGTTTTGGGGTCACAAAGGTCAAAGGTCAAGCCTCAAGGTCATTGTCAATTTTTGTTCAATTTTCGTTTCTGGACTCTACCGAAAGAGCCAAGCGACCTAAAATCATGAGATTTCAAGCAAATGCTGCATATGACCTCAATATTTGTTACATCCTGCACTAATAGCACTTGCATTTTATCAAAGTGCTGGGGAGGGATATAAGACCGCTTTGCGACAGTTCTAGTTTTAACTTCTTAAACCATGTTAACCCTAGGTTCTTATCGAAAAGCATCCTTTGAGCCCACTCGTAAAGCATACGCTACTCTCAGCCGATTTTGTCTACGGAATGGAGCGACACTGGTTTACCGAGGATGGTCAAAGGGTCAATTTGCACTCCATGTCCAATTTCTTCCTGCTTAATCTAAAATCTAAAAGCAAAATTTAAAAACATTCTGTTCCGAGCCAAGAAGGTTTTCAATTGCATAATTCGGCGATGAAAAACTGAATCAAACAGACAATATTTGAGGCACTAATATTGTATTTATTACGAATCGCTGTATAATTGGCCAACAGGTGATAAACTTAATTTTCTGATGATACTTTGCCGTGATAATGGGACGCTAAATCATAATTATTTTCGGAACACACAAGTTGGATGGGGGCTTACCAATCCATATGGATCATGTCATAAAAAAACTATCCTGATTTTACTTGTGAGCATACTTGCTATGAAGGTATCCTATACCATTTTGCATAAGATAAAACATTTCGCGGGTAACTTTGTGACTTCAAATCTTTCTTTTTCAGACGCCCGTTGTAAACAAATAGAATTGTAAGGGACTTTGCACAGGGCGATGTAAAACTTAATCGGAATGATGGTGGAAAATGAAAAGACTATAGTTGAATACAAGACCTTGCGACATACATTTTCTCGATGTACCAGATGCATTTGTTTATGGTGTTAGTTTTTTTAATTCGATTCTATTTGATAAGTTATGGGTGCAAAGCCACTTTTGATAGTATCTAAGGAGGGATTTCTGGTATTTATCACACCAAGAATACCGCTACAGTAAAAAACATCGTTATATTGAAATGGAAAATGATTTTGGAATGAAATTGAATAAGCGCGATGATTGAGTTTTGAGTAAAATTAAAGGGAGGTAGTCCAATATAGCTAATTTTGTTCAAGATGAACAAAATTAACGTTGTTTATTACCTCTATTTAATAAAATATTCGTACTTTTCTGTTTGTGCGTCTTCGTGGACCAATCAGACACTTTAAAAGCCCCACCAGCCAATAAAATCGTTGAATAATTTGATCGCTTTTAATTAAATGTTTATAGCCTTGAACGATATCGAAATGTTTTCTAACGACTGTGGAGCGTTCTTGATCGATTTGACTGAGTCTTTCGAATGAATGAAAGGAGCGTTCAATGAATGATTTAGAATGATTTGATCGGAATGAATTTCAATCACTATGAAATTAACTGTAAACTCTTTCCGAGCCTCAAGCTCGTCAACAGAGTTTTAATATAATCCATTAGTAGGAGACAAATTTGAAAAGGATTTTTACCGCAAATCGGGATATTTTATCGTTTGATTAACTTTAAGAGAAGCTGAACTTTTGAAGTATCCTTTTCATCTGACGCAGAGAAAACCAGGGCCTTTCTGTGTGGTATGGTTTCGAACCATGTATTAATTTCCACGGAAGGGGGTGCGTCAAAGAGAACTTCAATTTACTTAAATCAATATCATATCACTAGGAGTAATAAAACCAGATTCCGATCCCTATCAAGAGTATGAGAGTTTGTCGTGATTTATATTCTACTTTGATTATGCTATGTATCATATTTTGCTTCAAGAATATTGCAAATAGGTCAGATGTAAGTTGTAGATATATCCTTTTGGAAGCTTTCCGATACAATCCTTTCTGAATCGGAATGAAGCTCACATATAAGTTCAAACATAAAAATATAAATATGCTTACAGGAACAGCACGCGTGAAACATTGGCACATGAGATTTCAAATAGTTAAAAAGGAAATAAAGCTATAATCAATTTTAGTCGTTTAGCACTTTAAAACAAAACTATGACGGTGTTTATTTCTATTGTTTGTTTGAGATAATTCGAAGATGGATCTAATTATCTACCTGTATTTTGATATGATTCACATTTTTATTTACAGTTATTTATATCGACAAATTGACATTCATCTAAATCAAAATCATTCTAAATGACTCACTCAGCGCGCCATTCATTCCAAACACTCGCTCAAACCGCTCAAAAACGTTCCAAAATAACTGAAAAAAATACAATCAACAGCTACAATCAATATAAATAGAAAAAAAATGAAATTTTACTGACATAGTTAAAGTTGTAAGCGTCTGATTGATTCTTGAAGAAATGAGAAGCCATTAATAGAACGTGTATACTTATTTTATAAAAGAGAGATAATAAATATAACTAATTTTGTTCATCCCGGAACAAAATTAGCGATATTGGATTACTTCCCTTTAATTTCACTCAAAACTCACTAAGCGCATTCATTCAATTTCGTTCAAAAATCATTCACCTCTTCAATTTCACGATGTTTTTAACTGTACTTGGTTAACCGCAGCAATCTTTGAATTTATTGAACAACAAGAAAACAGGTCGAAATAAACTTACTCTTAGGATTTGAAGAATCATTTTGTTCTATTTGGTTGGAATCGAAGATAAACTAAATTCAATCAAGCCCGACTTCCGGTTTGATTTAGAACTTCTTATATATCAGACGGTCGGTTGCTTGACATTAAAGTGAATTATTTATGGTCCCTAGAAACCTATCAGATATACATGGATACATTAATGAAATGGAATACCGCTAAAAGTTTCATCGAGCAGACAAGATCAAAGCCTAGAGCGTTTTAATGACCAGGATTTAGACGGGTTTAGTTGGGTTTAAAGACCTAGTTCTCACGTGATGAATGCCAGGACGCCATCTTGAGGTTGGTGGTCAGAATGTTTGTTAGACTGTTCCCACTGTCGACTTTTAAAAAAGCTATATTGATAGTTGACAGTGATATCAGTCTAAGTATTTGTCCCATCAATACGGTAAAAATGGCTGCGTCCAAAATGAGCCTGAACGACAATACAATATACGAGAAATTAATGAAATGGGCTTGTATTTGTCGTTTGCAGAAATTATTGCGTTTCGTGTAAACAGGGCCCAAGATTGTAAATCTTTCTTAGTTTTTTTCCGTTCTCAACTGAGAATTATCTCAAACTTAAAATTTGAATATAGATTACATGAAAACGAAAGCCAATATTCATAAGTTGTTATTTGTAACAACTTATCAATTAATATTATATTTAATGTTTATACATTCACCATAGTATTACGACAGCATTGTAGCTTAAATCACAAGTTTAAGTTTGAGAAAATTCTCAGTTGTGCACGATAATGTTTTGTAATCTCGGGCACTCTGCATGTGATCTCCAAAACGTATTAAAAACTTGAATTTGGGTTGGATAAGAACAATTACCAATATTTGAGCTATCATCACTTGTTGCCCGAAATATCGTGTATGGTATGCTTTTTCCATTCATCATATCTTAACTATTTCAAATAAAATGTTCTATAACAAAACAGGTATCACTTGACTATTTCGACACAAAACCCGCTTTTTAATCTAGATAGTAGTTTCCATGTTTTGAATGAAGTTTACCATGCTTTTCTTCACTGTACGATATTTGGCGTCATCTAAATGGGGTCTTTTTTCACCGAGACGTCATTAAATTGTCATGCAAGTTCTAGTAGGCATTAGAGATTTATCATATTAGCATGTGCGAGACATTTCCATCAATTTCAAATATGTGCTAAGCAAAGTCTCTGGCCAGCCTGTGCGTTTGCAAAGTCTGACCAAAGTCTTTGCTTTGCACTTGACAGATGGATAAGGCTTAACAGCTTATTTAGACTGTTATGCTAGTTTCTAAATATATTTTGGGAATGTCAAGGCTGCTCAAAGTACGGGCGTCGCTCAAATATCAAATTGTCCAAAATGTCTCGCACAGGCTCACATGACTTTGACACATACCTAATTTTGTATCAAAGACATAGAAAACTCTTCTGTTTTGCGTTTAAACCAAAAATTCAATCTTAGCATTACCAATCGCGAAAATACTAGTCCTTGTTGCTCATTCAATGAAAGTTATACCAACCTTACAATCCCTTTATATTTCTTACCAAATATTTCAATTTCGAAACAAGTTGTGAAAAATTCCCATATCCAAATTTTCCGAATGAGGCTGTTGGTCCGTCGATAAGTTGGTTTGCCAATTTTTTGTTCAAAATGAAAACGGTCTGAATTTTGCAGGTGTACTGACCTGCAAAGCGGGTTCAATTTGTAAACGTTCGAAAACGTTTTTGCATACTGAATGTAGGACTGGACATAATGGTCTTTTACAAAAAAGAATAACTTCGATCCTGCGGTAAAGCATGTAAGCAATATCGACCTATTTTCATGGTTTATGATAACACTTTTCTAAGGCACCAAAGTTGTTTATTTTTTTTTAATGTTTTAACTTTTACAAGAAGAGCAATAATGATAAAAAAGAATAGAAGAAAAGGAGAATCTGTTCGACGGGATAATTTGAAGCAGAGTGTGATAATGTCAATGGAAAGTACATGTAATGCCATTTTAAAAAGAATTTTCTCGAAGGAGCTACTAAATAGTTGTTGTTTTTGTTCATATCTTAGGATTTAAAGTCATGAATCAAAAAATGATGAATTTCTCCCATAATAATACAGATTTCTTGCAGGACTAGATCTTCTCTGCGCGCAAGCTTAAAAATAGCTGCGAACTCAAAACATTTTTTCCATTAAGGAATGACACCAATTTCCCAACCAATCACAATGCACGAAGATTGAATGAAAGCAATATCAAATTATTAGGTGATGAGGAACAATCTGAAAAATTTACCAAAATGTGTCCATAATTATAGGAGTTACATTCACGTGATATGGGCATTTTAACGGGTGTTTTAGTTTCGGGGCGGACGGACGGAGATACGGAGAAGATGATGACAATTTACGTCCACCTTCGCCTTCGGAAGCGTTCAAAAATGTTCTAAACCCATTGCAATTGCACATCGCCGTGCATCACTCGATCTTAATTGTCTTAACTTTTACTTAGTTACTTCCCTTTGTGTGAGGTTAACAGACCTCCTACATTTTCAAACTTAACTGACTTTTAACCTTTGATCTCTTGCCTTACCTCGTGATTCCAGACACACATCATTTACCCTTTTCTTTCAGAATTATAGGAGACTGCTTACTTTCATCATAACGTCTTTATTTTTAGCGCTCATCGGAGCCATCTTACAAACTGATTCAATTTATATTCATTAGAATAAGATTACTTTGGAAAATACTTAGATGATCCTTTTTGAAATCATTAATTACTCTATAAACTTAAGAAACTTTATTCCTTAAATTCATATCCCAGTAGCTCTTAATTTAACAACCAATGCATCGTCTCCTTAATACAAAACCTCAAAAATATATATACAATGCATAGATACTTAAAGTGTTTTGAATATGGTGACAGGTAAACAACTGTGGCTTCATTAAAACTAACTGCATGTTTTAATTACTACGTCTTCTTTTGAATTCACTTATCGTGCTGTAGCTTTTGTCAGTGTAGAATGCTAAAGGGTATCTATACAATTGCATAACAGATGCCAGGCTGAAACCTTCTTAACCTTGAAACAAACATTAGGAAAATCTCAGAGCCCGTAACTGTTACCGCGTGCTATCCACTCCAAAATACGTCAACTTGAACACGATAATTCGGACGGCTGATTGGGGAAAAGTAGATATATGCAACCTAGAAAATCTGTCCCTAGAAAACAAACATGCCCGTGTTTATGTACTGCGATTAAAGTATTTTGTTTTTGGGGTTTTTTTTCAATATAAAAAGCATCAGTACCATTTAATAGACTTTTTTTGACATAATTATGTCGTTGATTTACAACGAAATATTTTATATGTATGCAAAAATAGCATATCTTGTCCCGGCGTTTCAAGAAGTAATTGAGGGAAAGACTGTAGCTGCTGCTATTAATCTTTAGTACTTCAACCAATTTCATACTGTAAAGAATGTCAGAATATCGTACACATGTATTAGGAAACCTAAATCCCTAACGTTTCATTCTTTTGCAAGATTTTGTTATTGTTTCAGGTACTCTTTAGGCAATCGTAATGTTATGATGCAGTTGCAATTTGATTCACTTTTCAATAGATCTGCCTCTCTTTTACTCATTTCTACATCTTTTTTCTCAAAACTCTTGTTCGTCCAATTTTTGGGACATGATCGGTCTTTAAGATACTTTGGCCATAAACTATGCAGCGGTATTGTTTTTATATACTCCTAACATTGTACATGCATCGCTATACAAACTCATAAAATGCGGCGGTAATAAAACAACAATAAAGTCATAGAAAAACATTTCATATATACATAAAACGTTCCGGGTATGGCCTACCCCTCTGAGTTTTCCCAGACCATCTAATTGAACGTAAACACACACTAAAACAGTCATAAATCATTTACTTCCAATGATCAAACAAACAGCTAAATGTGTTAGATCTAATATCATTGAATAATCATTACGAGATGAAAAAGAATGAATAATTTGTGATCGGTCACGCAAAAAGGACGATCTCGGAACTCTAAAAAATAAACATTTGAAAACAGATTGATCCTAGAAGGTGACAAACGGAGGTTGCAATTCCAAAGTTCTTACACAGGAATGTAGAATTATCATACAAGATCAAGAAAATCAGTCAAGTACGAAAAGAAATGATCCTAGTCGCGCAGTCTGACTAGGTTCGACATTTTTCGCATTCCCAAGATGGATCCTTTGTGCTAGACGGATAACATTTATTTATGACCATATGTGTTATTTGCGTAAGCTTTGTCTCTATTGACACCCCTTTTATGTACCTGGAAGAGAAGTTATCATATAATTCTCACAAGAGGCGTAAAGAACAAAAGAAAAAAGTGAAATAAAACGAAAGTAAAGCTCAAATAAACATGCTTTCCGGCCTTATTTCATCGCTCATTATTGTTTATGGTATTTTTATATCTTCCTACCAATTTGTTCTCACATACTTATTTATGTGTTTTGCGTAATTTAGACACGTTCGTTTTATGAATGAAGCTGTGATGAAAATTCTGTGCGGATTCCAATAAATATTACAATTATGCATATGCAGATGTATTTTGACCTAAATAACACTATTTATGTTCGAAGATTCTTCTTAGAATCGTGTTTCTTTATAATTATAACAAAAAAGTTTAAAGGCGGGTTCTTATTGTTATTAACACTGACCTCGGGGATCGTAACAAACTCGGAAACCCGAAGCCACATATGCGGTGAAAAGTGAGCAGAGTTAAATGTCCTTTGCAATACATATAAACTTACACAATAAAAATGTGAGAATTCATCTTGGCATCCATTTCAACAAACTCTTTATAGTGGATATTGCGTAAATAAACGATTCTAATGAATAACAAAATATATTTTTAAATTAAATTGAAATCGATCTGTCTTAACACAGTACAAAAAAGAGTTATCAGTACGTAGATATGAATATCTTTATTCAATACAATTACAAATATTTAAATCAGTATGTTTGACAGAAAGTAAAAGTTATAAATTATAAGCATGCATATCAAGAGCAACTGGATTAATGGACTAAACACACGGATAAGGTCAAATAATGCAATGCAACAATATGAATACATTTATTTGAGAATAGCGAATGTCCAGCATTTTTTTATCGATTCATTCTTGTTTATTTTGTCGACCTTCTGCCAAGAAGGAAACAGAAACAATATCATTCAGAGTTTCAGAAAAAGTGAGTGGTGATATCGCTTTCTAAATGAAAATTCCCTTCCCTAAATTTAATCCTATGCTGCTGTACTCATTCGAATATTCTCACCTATCCATGGAATCATATGTTTGTCTAGTTTTGTATGTCTTGTGTTGTAAATTAATACGAAAATGCGGATAGTTTTTATATAATCAAGATTTGTTTGTTTTTAATATCACTGATCCCGCCAAAACAGTTTTTCAGAAATACGTTATAGAAATCAGTCGTAGCACCAAAATTAAAAGTTTAAATTTCCGCATACATGTACCTGGACTCAAAAATTACTTTGACTTTGGCTGATAGCTGAATTGTAATGAACAGCAGAATGTTGTCACAAAAAAAACATTATGTAAAATCTTCAACCCAATCAAAAGTTATGGTTTATGGAAAAAAATGGGACAAACAGGCAAACAAGACAAAAACAATATTCCACAGTCTATTTAGGTGGAGGCGCAAAAACAGAATGATGGCATTGGTACCGTCATTTTATACTATACTAGATAATTGTGGATGTACAATAACGATACGTGGATTCTTTGTGTTATATGTGCCCGCTTGTGTGGCTGTGGCGATCTCATTCTTACTTTGGTTGTCAAGGTTATCAAGAATTTCCATAATTCAAACAATTCTAGCTAATCTAATGAATAAACACAATAAACACGTTCATTAAACCAACGGCTCTATAGACCAGAACATCTGAAAGCAGCTAATGATCCCTTTACTCAGCAATCTTTATTCCAAATGACTCGTTTATTTCAAGACAAAATTTGTTGACAAAAAAAAAACATACTTATGAGGTTTTTACAATAAACTAGGCAATTATATATCGATACATATACATGTAACAGTGTCTTAATTCTTGATACTGAATCTGTAATTCTATTTGTGTTTAAGGCCTCAAAATCAGACAAATTCTATGAGATTTAATTTATACACAATGAAAAACAGAAGACTAGCTACATGTTGGGTCTTGTACATTTGAGGTCACATATAAAATAGTTACTTCTTTCCCTTACTCTATTTTTATTTAAAATATATATTAAAAAAACCTTTGGAATAACAATTCTTAAAAATTTTAATTTTCGGTTGTGCTTTGGTTTCTTGGTATTACCCTCTGTAAAGGGTTCGATGTTGTTGGTCTCCAATCAGGCTGCCATGCCAGTATGAGCAATCTCCTTCGATAACCCGGTCTGAGTTTGCGATCGTAAAAAGAGAATAAAACCGCCTCTGACCCCGGCATTTCCATTGCAAAAGCAATTAAAACGTCTTAGCCGTATCTTCGAGTCCAAACAAAGATTCTGTTTCAAATTCGGACGTAGTAAAATAAAATGAAAGACGAGCCGGCGATAAATGAACGTGATAAAAGGAGAATGCCTGACCATCTGGCCTGATTCGTTACCCTGGTTACGGTACTCGTCCTTGGGAGCGGACCCAATTAGCCCTTTGCTGTTTAATCCCTGCTTTTTACGTGCCTGTGATTTCATGATTGAGAAAACATTGTGAAAAAAGAAGAAATTGCTTCTGACAAGCAATTTCTTCTATTTCCACACTATTTTCTACCCTACTGAATGGTTATTTTTCAAATTAAATCCACTTTAAATTTTCGTCTGCAAAACCTTTGAATTTGGAAAGGTCCAAAATTTTATAAAACAGGAAAAGGTTAAAAGGCTTGCATACCATGATGATTCTACTTGTACTTTAGGGAAAAAAGATTTTTTTTCAAATACTATTTACATTTTACCATTCATTTAACAAAAGATATAGTAAATTAAAAAAATTATAATTTCCAAAGATTGTCATATATTATACAATTTAAAACCGGTATCATAAGTATTATTTATTTTGAAACTTCGTTCATCTAAGACTATCCAATTGGACCTTTTGAACTTCAATATTTTCCGTATTGGCGCATCATTTGATTTTGATAGAACGTTAATGATCTTAAAATCCGCTGTCAGTCATTTCCGGTTGTTGTAAATCTATACAGATGTGAATGGCTTTGTCTATGAAAACTCCCCATGACGACTTAATATATTGTTTGAATAGATTGTTTGAACCTAATATATGTGTCTATGTATGTATGTAAAAATATTTAGTCGTATAGAAATAGGAGAGGGAGTAAGGTGTTTGTAAGTTGACTGGTACATGTTGCAAAGGAGAACATTTCCGGGTAAGCGTTCAGAAAAGATATACCAAAGCTTCGCCCCAATACATGTATCCCTTATCTGGTAGATAGGTGCGTTCGATAGAGATAAGTAACAAAGTATGTACGGGGTGTCAGATTAACGGTTCGAGATGCCGTAAAATGCACGGGAAACCTTTGTAAAAGGCAAAGGTCATTGAAAGCAATGGTTGAAATATGCCATGCGTGTGAGTATTTATATTGCTGTTTATTGTTTAGTTTATGAGAACAAACATTGTGGTTCTGTCGTTCAAGATGTCGAAACTGGTATCGGGCTCAATATACTCAAATCTGTGTTCTTCATGCCTAAGTTTTGCATATCGCTTAAAAAGAACCATTCGGATACAATGATTATCACGCGTGTAGTAGCTAATGTGATGCCATCTTTGTCATCGTCCTCATATTATGGATAAAGTTGACATAATTCTAATAAAATATACTTGCTAAATTTTTATTTCCGCATAACTTCGGGATTCATCAGGTACTATTTATTGTGTCGTATATGAAACGCTATGTATGGCTTTAAATGCAGAGTTTTTTTCTGTATAGACAAAAACAATAATAAAAAATATGGGATATCAGAACAGGGCGGGAGCTTTATTTTTACGTTCTGTTGATGCAAAATTAGTTTCCAAAATTTCCAATCACAAAACGAGATTTTCATACATGCCATGAAAAAATGTTAAAAACAGAAATATTGCTGGAAGAGCAGTGTAAAATAGTTCGTTGAATCGGTTTGCCCTTTAATTATTAATGTCAAAAGTTTGTGACCTTTGTATTATACGATAGAAGCAGCCAAAATCGAAGAATTTCGACCTTATAAATTTAATATGCAATCAACTCAATGGGCGTGTGGTAGATAGATGATATACAACATGCACACAATGAGACACAGAAAAGGTATTTTGATTCATATTAGATATTTGAATACGTTTTGACTAACCCTGTGTTGTGGTTACCAGAGAATAGGGTTTCATTGAAAATACATATTTTAGAAATGCCATGACGATAAAGCAATTGAAATATTAATAGTATTATGACTTCATACGTCCATGATATAACTTGAAAATCAGTCATTTAGTCTCAGGCTTGAGGCTATCAATCGTTTGACTTCAAAGTATCTTATTCATAGATGTACATATATAAAAAACAATTAGTAAAATTGTTTATGTTAGATGACGATTTAAGCAAAGAGTGAAAACTAAGTTATCAAGCAAAGTTTAAACCTTATCTGTCCAATAATATCTCTCTTCAGACACCATGTAACTACGACAATATCAAAATAATGTTGCTTTAATCTGAAATGAAATATTTCTCGTACTAAATAATGGCTTTTAAAGTCACTAAATTGGAACCCAATGAAAGGAAGAGTTTGTAG
Organism: Fragum whitleyi; assembly: GCA_948146395.1. Lineage (NCBI taxonomy): Eukaryota > Metazoa > Mollusca > Bivalvia > Cardiida > Cardiidae > Fragum > Fragum whitleyi. The sequence continues at coordinate 49,139,821 of OX411547.1, forward strand.
GAACTCCAAAATCACTCGTTCTTCTTCCATAACCCTCTATCGCTATTTGATTAGTCACATGTAGCTCTGATGCTTAGTCGCCGTTCACAGTGAGTCGACGAAGATCATCAAGCATTCCTCGTAAGCTCGCTCGATCTTGCCGACATCGTTTAATAATTGATAAATACTAGGCAAAATAGTTTTCTGATCATAAATAACTCAAAACATGCCTAAGTTGTCGATTTTTTTGTGTCAAATTTGTAAAATTTTATGCAAGTAACTTAGTAAGCGAGACAAGAACACACGTTTAATATGCGATCTAAAAAGAGATTATGTAATTTCACTTCGCGCAGAAAGTAGACTTCAATCATTTTCATTTTTTCGAGTTTTTTTTAAGAAAATTAGATCTTAAAGATTGTGATTTTAAGGGCTTAGTGTATTTTTCACTGCGTTTATTGGAGTGTAAAGTGCAATTGCCTAAGCACATGTCGAAACTTTACGCCTTTCGGGCGTTGTTTGCCATGAACTATGGCAATTGCACTTTATAATTAAATAAACGCAGTGAAAAATATAATCATCCCTATACGAGAAGTCTATGTACGTGTTGAGATTCACATGTGATGATTTTATTATTGCTTTGTAAATACTATCAACATTAATAATTATTTTACCTATCTAAATCCTTTTCAATCGATCTGGAGTTTGAATGTGGTTTATTTCTCGGAAAATGTTTCAAATAGATGAAAACAAACACTGGTGTAATACCCTTTAGGCATTCAAAGAACTAGAACGTATTTCTTTACTCTGACAAAACTATTTCTAGAATATTGAACGCAAACAGAAAGCGTTGATGATGTGATTTTATGATGATTTGTGGCGAGGTAGCAACCAGAAAGAAGTCCAGTCCCTTTGTGCACGTGAAAATAATCTTAGTGCAATATCAAAGTATGCAATATCAAAAAATATTGCACACTTTCCTCCCGTTCAAATACATAGAGACAATATCAAAGTATATAATAAAAGCATTTACAATATTTAAGCACTGCTATGGCGTAATCAATGACGAAAATACCATAGGGGTATCTAGGACTTTGAAATTTATGCGCACTCAGAAGGCGACAACTAAAGCATATATAGGATAAAGGCGATATGTGGATTGTAACAAAATATGAATACCCTCCGTCCGCTACCTTTTTATGATATTAGCGTTGGTGAATAATCAAAACATCGTGACTACAGCTTTAATAAACTGTAGTTTCGATGTTATGATCAATCATCAACGATATTTTTCAATAGATGATCATTTCTTTTACTCACTTGCATAATTGCGTAATGGGAGTTACGCCCTTGAATACTACCTCGTGTTGTGATGAATGTGTAAACAAATACACTTTGTAAAAATAGATTCTCTCTCTTTTTTAAATTGTTATTGCTGTAATACAAAATTGACATACTTTACTTTTTATAAGGAATTGCGATCTGCCAGTCTTCTACCTGTTCTATCAAATATTGCATAGTTTTATCAACGTTTGGGGTTAATCTCCTAATGCGTAAGATGTATATATTGGAGTTCAAATTTTTTCAAACTTGTCTTTCGATTTATATTCATACTTTTATGTAAAAAATAATGTCTTTCAAAATAATCACACTTTAAAAAAAAACGATAGTTATGTATTGTCCTCTTCGAAAGTTCGTTACTTTGGGTATTTTCTTGAAACATTTTATTTTAGTTTTAATTGAGCCTGTGAGTGAGATTTTCAACAATTTCAAATACGCGCAAAGCAAAGACCATGGCCAGCCTGTGCATTTGCACAGACTGACCAGAGTCTTCACTACACGTCAAGTAGATAGATAAGGTCTGTAAGTATCTGTAGACCACCAAGTCACTTTATATATACTGTATATGGCTGTCTACGCTTCTCAATGTTTGCGCATCACGTACATTTTAAATTGTTGGAAATGTCTAGCACAGGCTTAAGTGGGTTTTTTGTTGTTGTTGTTTTGTTTCTATGGAGGTGTGAACATTTTTCTTTTCATCTTAGGATATTTTCAACTACAATTAAAAATACAAAAATGTTCATGGTACAAATAGTTTTTGTTTTTGAGTTAACATTTGATTTTATTTGGCGAATGGCACGTTTTCATGAATTTCAGTTGAATTTTGAGGATTTTCATTTTCCTTGTTAAGAAGGAAGCTTCAGTTACATTGATAAGATGGACAGTCAAGGACAAAAGGATATAATGATATAGCTAAATCAGAACGTTACATGTTTTACGATCGCATAGTTCATTTTACGATTGTTTGATTACAAACCTCGGTCAAATCTAAACGGGAACGAAACAGCTTCGGGGCGAACGGACGTAAAACGCCACCAAGGGAGTTAATTTGCTGCGTTACGTGTACCAATTAATGGTCGACCAACGATCGAATCGTACATAAGACTACTCTGTTCCCAATCAAGTGTTTGGTCTATTGTTTACACAGGTATACGGATAATAATGATGCGTCAAAAACGTACTTCAGGAATGTTTTAGTTGTTGTTGTTCAAAATGATACTATTTGAGTATAAAACTAAATTCTTTACTACCTTCTATGCTTTATCAAAATTATCAACAAAACGAAATACATACTAATTGACTCGGATTTTTTTTCAATGTGAAGATAAAAAGCACCAGTAAAATTTTACCATTTCTATTCTGGTAGGTACTTAACCTCGCCGAGAATATAGGATAGATTTAACAAAACTCCCTCTACGCATGTCAAACTTAAGAAAGCACTTGGCTAATTTAAAACGTCTATGCCTAGCCATGTGTACAAGCAATATACACATTGTATCTTCGAAATGAGATTGCACGTGCGTATTGACCATTATATATGACAGTGACACGTGTAAGGATGTTTAAAAAATCTGACTTGTTTTGTTGCAAAGCCCAATTAACGCTTAATGTCAATGCTTTTTTTTCTCGCTGATACTTATCAAATTAGTTCGTCTTTTAAACATTAATAGGAGGTAATCCTGTAGAATTAATAAATGTAGACCACTTGCGACGTCTGTTCGACAAGGTAACCTCATCGGAAAGGTCATTGACTTAATCAGTATGTGGTTACAAAATCTTAGGCTAAAGCTTTAATTGAAGATTTTGTACAATCAGTAAGTCAAAATATTATGAGAATTCGCCTTTTCGATCTCTGGGTCTTCTGATCGGTTAAGATAAGTAGACAATTGAAGTCACAACTTTTCGTCAACGATCTTGTCTTTTCTGTTTTTGGCGTTTGCTGTTAGAGAGATTTTCGATAAATACCACAGTATATACCAAACTCTTATAAGCTCTTGTTTCTATATGTTATCAAAGAAAAACCCATCAAATATGTCTTTGAATACGTTTACGTAAACGTCTTTATAGACGTTACACTATTCGAAAATGTAATGTTTCTACTGTAAAAAAAGAGGAGTGGTATGTTACCTGTCATTGTGTGCAATTTGTATTGTTCAGTGAGAGGTAGACTTAGTGCTTTGGTTACTTGCCAATGTGGCCAATTGCGTTAAATTGTCTTTACAGTAAGGGGTGTTCATCTTAAAATCTGGATAACAAGCAGCTCTTGTGTCATCTGGTTCGCGATAGATTTGCCTTCAATATGCAGATTTGTCTTGTTTTTTAATCAGTTTAGGTTCTTTACTAGTAATGCATTTTAAAAATCCAATGAAATAATTGAATTTCATTTTTCACCTCTTACAACTTATTTATTATGTCATTTAAACTTATATCTTGTACAGAAAATAGTGAATGAGCAGTAAACACAGAAAGGCATTTCTTATCAACTGATCAGATTTATTTTCAAAATAACATTTCAATATTTCCTCACCGATATTTCCGGTCAACATACTAGTAGTTCAAATATACCAGAATAATACCAAAAGAGAAAAGAGTATTGAAAAAAATATTTCGAGATGCCAACGAGACTTCAGAAAGTGCCTTTACTATTTCTTTTATCTTTCATCGAATTCATCAAATAGTAAGTAATTAAGTAAATATTTAATTTTAGTGACATGTGACATGTGTATACATATAACATGTGAACATATAAATACAAACAAAGATAGCAAATTGAACACCCGGCCCAACGGGCCTATATGTCACCTTTTCAATGAAATACTTAAGTGCTAGTAAAATTTAATGGCGGTTATTCAATCAGCGCTTAGGATACGAGATGACAAAAAGTAAGAACAATGATTACAAAACTGAATTTGAGTTTGCCTTTCGCGTAAGATACGCAGTACATTCTACTGCAAATAAGTGTTGATGCCTTGCGTCAACTACACTATGGATATGCAGATCCGTTTGAGATTTCGCGAGACATGCTTATCTTAGCCGGGACTAGATTACTAGGAGGTTGTCACAGAACAACAGCTGTCGAACCTGCAAATATTCGATCATAACCCCGTATAGGTCAATATTTTTACACTTAACCTATGACCTTGTTTTTGGAGCTGTTTGAATATTTATTTCAAATAGCACCACTACTCATGATAGAAAATAATTGTACCAGGGTATTTGAATATCAACCCATTTATGTAGTGGCTATGCTCCGGTGATGCTTTTTTCTTACATTTTAAATTGAACTGTGACCTCGATCTTCAAGCTACTTGAAAATTTCTTTCAAATAGCACGTTTCCTCGTAATTGAGAAAAGATTATGCAAAGTTGTCCTGAAAACGATCTATAAATGTAGTAGCTATGCTTCGAACAGGCTTATTGTTTACATTTGACTTTTTCTTGCGATATTGACCTTGGTGCTATATGCTATTTATTTCAAATATCATGATTATCTTCTTAAGATGGAGAACAATTATGCCAGCTTCTTTTGAAATCTTATCCATAAATCTAGAAGTTCTGCTCCAAATCAGCTATTTTTTCAACATTAAACTTTGACGTGTGACCTTGAGCTATCTGAAAATTACTGTCAAATTGCACATCGTTCGATAATGGAGAGCTAGTGTACAAAGTTATTTTAAAATTCATCTGTGAATGTAGGAGTATTACTCTGACGAGGTTTATTTTTTACACTTGACTTATGACAATGTCCTTGAAGCCATCTCACTTTTTAATATAGATGAGTTTAAAAACAGTTTCAGCGAATCAAATTTTCTTCTTTAAACAACATGTTGATGCTATCAATCGTACTTTTTCTAAACACTAAAGCCATGCCGCGTAAACGTCCGACTAGTTGACGTCACGCTGTTGTCCATATTAAGAGTGTTCTGAAATTGATGTAATACAAGAATAAAACAGGGCCAGAGGTTATAAAACTTGTCTCTTTCTCAGTTCAAAATTTTCTCAAATTTCCATTTAAGATTAAGGCCGTGGTTTTGTTTTCATACTAATTTTAATTTATTAGCATAAAAGATAATATTAATAAGTTTTTTTACAAATAACAACTTATTAATATTATCTTTCAATTTCATACATTTATTTGAATTTAAAAATTTGAGAGAATTCTCAGTTGAGCCTGAGAAAAGTTTTATAACCTCGGGCCCTGATGTGTGTTCGCTTTTGAAGATAATTATGGTGTGCACCAAGTGAGATAACGATGATAAAGTACATTGCCAGTGTCATTATATTAAAATGTAACAACCGTTCTTTCAAATTTATATGGTAATTTGTGGACACATTTGTCATAATGATGCAAAATGCCTAAACTTGTGAAAAACAAGTACTTAAACACGTGTGCATTATCATCCGAGTGTTCGATTCATGGGAAAATCCGGAATTATGTCTAAATAATGCTAAGTACCGATCCAGTAAAAAGAAGTAAACAGATACCTATGTACTCTTTTGTAAAATTAAGTTTTCTGTCTTATTGATGAAAAAATATCTTCACGAGTCTTGATCTCTTGATTTTTCGTTTGTTTACAATGTGATTCAAATTTAACCTGAAACAATACATCAGCATCATTTTATTTGCTATATATGTTAGCCTTATTTACTTAATATACCTGCCTGATGCCTGATATTATAAGTTTGACAATTTATTGCCGGGATATATGACGATTTATTTCCGGCTGGAAAAATGATGTTACCCGAGCCGCAGCTTTCGACTTAAAATCCGTGTTTTGCCTATTTTAGGCCGTGGTATATACCTAGTTCTTTGAAACTACAAACATCCCCCAATGCGCCCTAATTAAAAGTAAACATGTAAGACGTCACATGTAGTTGTAACGTCACGTCACTACATTCCGCGATGCTGTGAATAAAAAGCGTTTCTCGGCAGATGTATGATATTGAACCGTATTTATCCGCATCTATCATCGTTTATTTGTATGTTTATAGCTGATATGTTTTATTCCAAAACATCCTATGTGAAGAAACTGCATAAAAATGTGGATTCCCAGGAAAAGTGTATATGACTATGCAGAGAACCTTTACTACGCATATAATATGTATAGACCTGCAATTTCAAGTGAGTGATCAAAGATCAATTTTACATTGAAAAATGATAGGAGATAACGGTTTCTCGGACCTCACTCTTTCTTGCGGAACTATACTTGTAGAGTAGACTATTCCAGAAAAAGAAATCACAACAAAACACATCGTTTTAAGTTGATTTTTCTAATGTTGAACGTACAAAGACAAAATGAGCTTTTAACTTAAGCATTTATTGTATCCCGGGGTTGTGTTATCATCGAAGCGAGAGAAAAATGACTGCCAATACCGATTCGATTTTTGTCTATTTTCAGGAAACTTAAGAATTTATACCGGAGCCAGTAAATATTAATTATCGTCAGGTCATCATTAACCAATGAAACTGCAGTATTTTCATGACTTCTGAAGTTAAGATGCATAAAAACCATGCTAGTTTGTATCGTCTTCAAATATCGGTTGACTGTAAGGAATCAATGCGGACTCGCATACTAAAAATCAGCTCAATGTTTTCCAAAATTGGCATAGACAATCCTTGGTGTCCCTTCTCAAAATGTATTTGCGAAATCTTAGTTGTTCCAAAATATAGACGTAATTGGGTGGGAGTTATTTTAATAGGACTATGAAAACTATAATTGTCTTAAATTGTCTTCTCCTCCAAAACTTGTGGTTCAAGTTTAACCAAAGTAGGAAAAAATGGTCAACAGTTACATATTCTCATTTTTTACTGCATGTTTCTTCTAATCCATCTTACATCATTCAAGCGAGCGATATAGGGGCATTCTGTTCCCCTTGTTACAATCTTGTTTTCAAAGCTACGATCGTTCCATTATTGACCACAATTTGTCGAGAGTTAAACAGGAAGTGAGTGTACACCCAATTCTAACGGAACATTCAGGACATACATCAATTTTACGACATTCGGTAATGAATTTAAAGTGTTTAAACGATGCTTAATGGGACCGACCGCTGCCCTTTCAAATCAAATATGTAAATGTCGTCATTTTTGTACCGGCAACGTTTAATCGCCCTAATCACGATATAATCATTTTGAAATAATGATCCGTTTGAAAGCTGGACTTGATATTTTAAGCTATTATTCATTTATGTAGCAATAGTTTCTTTTCGTCCTATTAATTCATTTTCTTTTTGTTTACATATGATGTAGATTTACATTACAAATTTAGTCATTATGTCAAAAATTTGAAGGTTCTTTCCTTGCTTTATTTATACTAAAGTTATCTGCCATTGGATTGCACTGTCAAATTTGCAGTGAAATGTTTATATTCGCTTTTGGTCTTGTAAAAGCTCAACAATAGATGATGAGATATAAAACACATACCTGGTGATAACCTTATACATATATACAATGTCTTGTGTCTATGAATTTCTCTTGACCAATTACATCTGCATAAAGGTTAACATTATATTTAATTCAATACTCCAGTCATTGAAAGTGCCCTACTTTTTTAGATGTTGTATTGACCTCACCAAATATGTTTTGGTGCCCTTCGTCAACTACACTATGGATATACAAGATCTGTTTTGAGATTTTGTTTGAGACATGCTTATCTTAGCCCAGTCTAGATTACTAAGAGGTTGTCACAGGACACTTGCTGTCGAGCCTGCAAATATTCGATTATAGCTTCGTGTAGTTGAAAATCTTTACAATTGACCTTAACCTATGACCTTGTTTTTGGAGATATTTGAATGTTTATTTCAAATAGCACATCTACTCATGACTTGTATGATAGTCGACAGTGGGACCAGTCTATGCTACAAGAGGCTAGGAAAGAATGTAACGGTTTTACTTTTGAGAAGAATAACAGGAGTCCATTGTTAGGTGCTCCAGGCGCCGAGATATTACTGAAAAAAGTGAAATAACGCAATGCAAAACACATTCAAACAAGCGAAACATTTTTCTGTTTGTATGGAGTTTAATTTTCTTTGAAAAGATTTTTAATTACATCGCCGAGACTGCTTCATCTAATATTGCATCCTTACGTTCATCCTGCAAGATTTCACCCGATTCACCAGCTGTTCGCTTAACTTTAACACTTTTATTTATAATATGACCTACGACGCCGGAGTGACATAACCCCGTTGAATATTTTTGATATTACACGGTGTTATTACACTGGTGCAATAAATATGCAAATGAGCTAATAACGTTGTATTTTTGTTGGGAAAAAGACGTCATAATGGATCGTCTGACGTCATTTCGTAAACGGCGATATATATTTCGCGGATAAACTTAAATCGATATAGTAATAGTATTAGTTATATAGTAATTTTCCTGTATTACCACTAAAACTCGGGTCATGTTATAAAGAAAATATCAAATTTGTGCTCATCAAATACGGAATTTATAAAACTCGTCATCTAAAACAGACAAAAAATCGGCGCAGTCTCGTTTTAATCTGTTTTAGATTAATCGTTTAAAAAAATCGGTATTCAATGATCACTCATTTAATATCAACTATATGTACAAGCGTTCAACGCAGTGACGAAAAAAGAGACGTTGGTATGGCAAATGTCTTGCAAAGGTAACTCGAAGATCACCTTCCACCATTTAATGTCATAAAAACGCGTGTATATTTCCTATTCCACTCAAACATCAAACGCAACGAAGTTTAACCAAACTCCTTAGTAAATCTTATCTGTATGGATTTACGGTGACGCAAATTTCATCCTATTTGGATACAAATACTTTTAAACCTCATAGATCAGGGAGAAGAGACAGGGTCCCATTGAAAACGTTACAAAATAAAACACTAATTCGGTGTTCGGGGGTTTCGATTTTCCTTTGCTGAGTATTTATTCTGTTGTGTATGTGTTATAGCTTAGATGTAGGCTTTGAACATCAGTTGATGTATGACTGAGACACCCAAGTTAACATGGACCACACAGCTTCTCAGGTATAAACCCTACAAAACCCCAATCAGGTATATTGAATATATTTCATTTTCTTATTTGTTCCTTTCAACGCAGATTTCACGATGGTAAGAAAACCAGTTGCTATTTTTTCTACATATTTTTTTTTCGTTATTATTATTTTTTATCATTTTTATTATTATCATTATTATTATTATTATTATTATTATTATTATTATTATTATTATTTTTATTATTATTATTATTAATTTAAAGTTTCGATTATATTATTATTACTTTTTTTATTTTCTTTATTCTTTTTTCTTTCTTTTTTTTTTTGAAAAGTATTACTTTTAAGGACAAAAGTATGTATTCACTCTTCTTGCAACGCCTTTGAGTTCGAACCATTCTTAATTTACCTTTGACTAATTCATGATATGACTTATGACTCTAACTTCCATGATTAGACATCACATTGTTATGGTTTTATCTTTTTTTTTCAAATTTTATACTTCGACTCGTTTTGAAATAACGAAAAAAAAACGTATGATTGAGTAAGGAAAAAATGGAATAGAGATAAGGTAAGGATGGGCATAAAACCAACATTTGAAATATAAGTTTCCATCAAAATTTACATGATAACAAACGGATTTGTTTGGAATGGCTTTTAAGCGAACGCATCCCATAACAGTTGCCTTTGATCTGAAAAATGGTATTGAATGAATAACAGGAAGAGGTACTTTCTATATCACCATCAAAAAAATTAGAGAAAGTGTCAACCATGTAAAAACACATTTTCTTTAATGCTTTTCGGTGGTTCATCGAGAAATAACGGTAGATTATCACTTGATAATCTCACCGCAAAAGCAGTAAAATTATCAAAATTTTATTCCCTGCTTTTGTGCATTTCACGCTATCTGACGTCATCTATGCGGGGCGAAATAAGTGACGTCACAATGAACGTTGCATAGCAATCACGTGAAAGATGACGCGCTTTATAAAAACATGTCCTAGAAATTTCACATTTTGTCTCATTTTTGCATTAAAGAAATAGAACAATCGTTTGTTTTTCGTGTAAGATCGATTAATATTTCAATTCGTGAATAACAAAAGCTATATTTTCACTCGTGAAAATATAGCGTTTGTTGTTCACTAAATGAAATATAAATCGATCTTACACTGAAACAAAGGATTATCCTCTTTATTTGTGAACATCTTAGATGGGCATGATATTCTGTTACTATTGGTGCAACTAAATATTTATGTCATAAAGAAAAGAAAACGCTACTTTCTTATTAAAGTTAATTCTTTTTCGTTTTCTTCCATTTTAAATAGTAACCATGCAACGTCTGAAGTTCGGAATATTTTTAGAAAACAAATCTACATGCACAGACACACAAAACACTCCCCGTCAACAGCAAACAACTGTTAACAACTTCGTGAAATTGACAAGGTGACTGATTTTGGAATGATCATGGAATGAAATTGAATGAGTTTGTGGAGCGAGTTTTGTGTGAATTTGATGAGAGGAAATCCTTTATCACAAATTTTGTTCATCCTGAACAAAATTTAAAAGGATGAACAAAATTTTGGATATAGGATTACCTCCCTTTAATAAAATATGCAAACAAATTCTATAGATAACTCCACACTTCTTCAAGATCCTATTAGACGGTTACAATTAAAATTATGTCATCGAAATCGTGATTTTTCTCTATCAAATTTAATTTGAATGACGTTGTTGATTCTATATTTTTCAATGGGTTTGGTCGTGTCTGAATGGTTTGAGTGAGTGTTAGGAATGAATGATTGGAGCGCTGAGTGAGCGATCTAGAATGGTTTTGATTGAGGTGAATGTCAATTTCACGATGTAATTAACTGTATTGTCTATTGTCATTTTTGTATGGTTAAATTGAAATCATTGGTTTATTAACCATCAAGATAAAAATGGTTATAATAAATGGCACTTGAAACTTGAAGCAACTTTGATATAATTTCAACAATGAATGATACGGGTAAATTCATGTAGTAAAACAGTTCTACCAAAGGGGCAAAGAAAATGGTAAAATAGATAATTATTTCTTAACAATGATTGACACATACAGCCTTACAGGCCTCTGGAAGCTATGTTCTTAATGTCATTAATGTCTCCATCTACAAATTACCCTTGTACTTACGTTGCAAACAGGCTCTTAATTCAATTAATGGGTTATGTTCGTCTTTTTTGTCTCCAGAACAGAATCGTATTTGATGGGTGTACGCGCAGTCTCACACTCGTGTCTCCTGCCTGATTTTATGATCTATTTTATTCCAAGCTGATGGAAAAATCGGGTTTTAGGGAAAGAGAAATTGCACATTAAATCGCCGTAATATGATTATAAAATTGAAAAAGAAATAGCAAGAAAGTCAGCGACGTCTTTTCCATCTTGTGTCGAGTTATACAGCGACTTTCGATGCTAATTCCATTGTTCACAATCAGGGTGGGGGAATGAACATCATTGTAACGAAGGTTTTATTGTCTACGTTATAATTAGACGGCCTTAAAGGTGTTATAAACTTGGTCGTAAAAGGAGCTTTAAATGCTGATGTCGACACCCTACAAAATTAAACGCGAGCTACACGATACGAAATCGAATATCTCACTCTGGAATTTTACGACCATAATAAAATTCTTACTCGATTTTTTCATCCCTTTGAAATCGTGCTTTTCGTAAAGGCTTCTGGTTTTGGACATCTTGAGTTCGTTTCATGGAATAAAAGCAAACTGAAGTAAAAAGAACGCCATCAAGGAAGCATTTACATCAATATTGTCTTGAATTCGCGGACGTAGTTTGAAATAATTCAGGGTTAGGAATTAAGGCTTATTTGCATATAGATTTAGCCACAGTGAATGTGGTTTTATGTTGATTCCGTTTTATGTTTTATTCGGACAATACTCAAATCAGCCTATGTGCAATCACGACGTCCCTTTGATGTGTCGTAGTTGCCTGGCCACGCTCACATACAGGAATTAAAGTCATAAACGCGCCAATTCGGAATACAAGACGACGGGAAATGACTGAACTCTTTCAGATATTAAGCCTTTTGTCTATTTCGTAGGAATAATATTAGAGTCGGATAGTTGCATAGTATGTTGAATCAAAAATTGCAAACCGTTGGGCATAAGTTCAGACGAGCTTCCTAATCAGACAAATAATCAGACAAATAACGAATGTGTACACGTATTTGACACGTATTTAATTGAAATATTTTTTGTTTATATTACTTTTCGAAAAAGAATTATTTTGGAATGACATTGAATGATTGTGTTGAGCGGATTTTGAATGAAATTTAAAGGTGGCAATACAATATCGCTAATTCCGTCCAACCTGGACGAAATAGTTTATTACATCTCCTTACAACTAACAGTGACAAAGAGGGAGAGAGAATACGTGTGTGAACGAGCGAGCGAGCGAGCGAGGAATAACGAGAGAGAGAGAGAGAAAGAGAGAGAGAGAGAGAGAGAGAGAGAGAGAGAGAGAGAGAGAGAGAGAGAGGAAGGGAGAGATGTTTGTTATAAATCGCTACAATAATTAGAGAATAATAACGAGAATATGGAAAGGAACTGCTCAGATATCGAAGGATGGACAATTGGGAACAAACAACCGAAATTAAAGGATCACAGTTGTTGTTACAGTTAAGAAAATCGTGAAATTAACAAGGTTAATTATTTTGGAATGACTTTTGAACGAAATTGAATGAGTGTGTGGAGCGAGTTTTGAATGAAATTAAAGGGAGGTAATCCAATATGGCTAATTTTGTTCAGAATGAACCAAATTAGCGATATTTGTTGCCCCCTTAAATAAAAAATATGTTCTTTTCTTTTTCTGTTTTTGTGTCTTTGTGAACCAATCAGGTACTTTAAAATCTACACCAGCCAATAAAATCATAGATTTTTTTTTTTCAATTTGAAACAAAAGCTGATCGTTTTGAACAATTTCGAAATGTTTTCTTATGAATTTGGAGCGTTTTTGATCGATTAGAGTGAGTGTTAAGATTGAATGAATGGAGCTCTGAGTGAATGATTAAGAATGATTTTGATCGGAATGAGTGTGTATTTCACGATGTAACTGACTGTATGGGTGTCTTTCCAGGTGAACAAAATATAATTTGGTAAGAATATTTTACCCAATGTTTGATAATACGTTGCTTAATAAATCGTTTTCAATAATTTTGATAAAACGAAATATATTATAAAAACTCTTTATCTTTTTATATATTCTTAATCTAATTCATAGTTTTTAAATGCAGTTTAAATGCATAGAAAAGAAATCAGATCACATACAGTGAAAATCATTGTGGTCAATTCAATTGCCTGGAATCGAATTTGTTATCCTCCCATTTTTCGCATTAATAAGCTGCGCCGAAATACTCCGTAATTGGATTTTTGTTAGTACCGAGGTATTCCGATTTACTCCCCTTATTCTTCGGCGATTACTGAGCCGCCGTCATAGCGCAGTTGGTAGAGCGTCGGAAGTCAATCTAGAGATCCAGGGTTCGATCCCCGACGGCGGTACTCATCCTTTCCGACTATTTGTCTCTCACCAATGGGTTGATAATCGTAGACCGATATGCGATAGCAGCTGGAGGCTAGAAAAGGATGTAATCGTAGAACTGGTGTGAAAAAAAACAAAAATCCATTGTTAGGTGTTCCAGCCGCCGCGATATAACTTAAAAAAACACATATTGATGTCATCAAAGCTAACTTGACAATAAGCTTCCAAAACATAGAAAATTAGCTGAAGATAATTGCAAAATTAATGGAACTAATAAACTTGAACGAAATGTATACTAACGAAGAAAGGACTTGAACACTAAACTTTTCAAATAAAATTCGGCTATCGAAATCATGCGTCCGATGACACAGGCTATATAACGTTTGTTGTTACCCGATAATCAATGTGCGCACAGCGAGTTGAACCCACCTAAATTCGGAAAATAATCAGAATTAAAAGGCCGATACAAATACTACTTTATTTTGCTAGGTCATATACTACTCAAGTTTGATAAGCACCAAGCTTTTTCGCTGTTCTACAGGAGCTGATAAAAACATTCGTGTTTGTGTTTAAAATTGTACAATAATGTAATGACTATATGTCTAATGTATGCCAAATTTGACACACAATTTTCTCGCGAGACTCGTGCAAAATGAGGAACCCCGGTTTTTTACCTGTCCTTTCTCATTTTCTACATGTACAGGTTTCATGTAGATGCTTAGTTTCTGTTTTTAGTAATTTATTGACTTTTAAGTCGTTACTCATGGCTAATCAAAATGTCAGACGACATTTACCTGTCGAAGAATTGTCGCGTGCTGTAGGTATGGTGGAGCAAGGAGCTTCCCACCGTGATGTTGGCATGGTACTAGGGGTACACGATACTGTTGTAACCAGAGCTTTGGCACAATACCAAAAGTATGGTACACCTGTAAGGAGACATGGTGGAGGTAGGAGTAGAGCTACCTCCGTCGCAGAAGACCGTTTTTTGGTAATTCAAGTCCGAAGGAACAGGTTTGCTACGACAACGTAGCTACGTTCCGACATTAAAAACGCGTCGAAAGTGCGAGTCTCGACTCAAACCGTACGAACACGGCTGCATGAGCATTACTTGAGGTCAAGAAGACCATATATTCGTATTTCGCTGTCCCGAGTTCATTGTCGGCGCGGTTAATATGGGCATTGGATCACGTTGGCTGGCGCATAAGACGGTGGCGCCCCATGCAATTCACGGATGAGTCTAGGTATTGCCTGCACTACACTGATAGGCGGGCTAGAGTGTGGAGAAGGCCGGAGGAAAGGTTTCATGCAGCAGACATTGCTGAGCACGATCATTTCAGGATTGGGTCCGTCATGGTTTGGGGTTGCATCAGCTGGGTTTGGCGGACTGTTCTTGTTATTTTAGAAAGAGGTACTCTGACAGCTTGTAGGTACATTGATGAAATCCTCAATATCCACGTAAGATTTTACGCTTGTGCTATTGGGGATGGATTATGATAATGCCCATTCACACACGGCGCGTATAGTCCAAGAGTATCGCCAGGAAAAGGGCATTCCACGTCTAGACTGGCCGGCTCGCTCACCGGACTTAAAAATCCGATAGAGCATATGTGGAATTAGCTACAGATCCGAGTTTCGGCTCGCTAGGTCCAACCAAGTAAACTCCAGGAGCTCGGCCAGATCCCCAGAGAAGAATGGTCTATTATTCCTCAAAGAGTAATCCAGAACTTGATTATGAGTATGCAGAGGCGCTGTCAGGCTGTAATTGGCAGTGCCGGCTCTCATACTCGTTATCGAACGCAATGCAATCGAAAGAACACCTTTTTTGGTCAAATTCGATTTTTTCCAATTTTCAAGAAAACATACCAATTTCTAGGGTCTCCCTTTCTGGTCTCCATTTAAAGTCTTCTTAGCTTTATAAAGCTTTATTTTCTTCTTAAAATTTGATAAGCTGGTAACAATCGACCATTTTCCAACATTCTTATAATTAAATAGCATTATTTTTCTGAAATTATAGTATAAAAAAGTTTAGCTTAGCAAACTTTGAGTAGTATATTTCTCCTTTAGAATTTGCCTTACGTTTTTCGACAGTATATTTTTGCCAAATCAACACCGGCAGTTATTTTAGAAAAAATACAATTTAAGTGATTTTACACATTGATGTTAGTCATTAGGCCTTTATAACATCTCTAAAAAATACAACAGAAATTTAATTGAAACTGCAGGAAAGAATGTAAAAAGAATAGGAACATATATTTGTATTAGCAATATGATAAAAAATATTTATAAATAAACATGTATATATATATACACATTTTGACTTGTTATGTATGAAGGTAAAATATTGAAAAACTAAAACGGTAACTCTTGTATTAATCTGTTATTCTACTTAAAATGGAACGACTTATTAGGCTGCCTTCCCGACCCCCTTTCTTCAGTTCCATTTTCTTTGAGTTTGAACCTAGCAAGCTGCTCTTGAAAACCTTATCATTCAAGAACAACTTATACTTCTTCTCCTTCAGATGTCGTTCAATACTATTTGCACATGTGCGTGACATTTTACAACAATTTCACAAGTGATCAAGGTGAAACCACTGACCACATCATGCAAGAAGAATTACTGACAGCCCAAAGACTCTGGTCAGACTGGGCGGATGCACAGGTTGGCCACAAGCTTTGATTTTTGTACATGTGAAATCGTTGGAAAACGTTGGAAATGTCACACACTGGCTCATTTTAATGCATTCAGGAGACGCTTGTTTATAGTTATTTCCTCGGCTCTCTTTTTTGTCGTACTGTTACCTTTGCTCTTTTTTCACATCTAAAGATGTACATAGCCTTGTCGATTTTTTTGTTCATATATGATTTATACACATCTACTTCTAGGGCGTCACGCTTTTTTCGAGATTCAAACAGTTTTAATATATCTTCCAATTATGCCAGATTGGTCTCTTGAAACATTAAATCAAACATTAAAACTGGAGCCGATGAATCCATAGTGTTGACTATGTAAATAACGTGTTGGCAACATGAAAATAGTTCCGGTCACTCGTGCTCGCGAAGAAAAAATAAATATTGCATACTTTCCTCCCGTTCAAATACTTAAATTCAATATCAAATTATATAATAAACTCATCATAACTTATAAACGGACACTTTATTTTTGTGGTAGAATGATTGTTGGTGCCGTTATTCATTATCTCTTTGTCGAAAATAAGAAAAGCAATCATTCAATATGCAGCTTAAATAAAAAATTATTTCGAAATTTTGTTAGAATTAACCTGAATAAGCGTATGGAATGTTCAACCTCTAAATTCACAGTTTACAATGGGCGGGTGTGGTACCCTGTTTTGTCGATTGGGGGAAGCATAACAGGTGAGATCTCTTTTAGTCGATGACGTAGACATTACACACGCATTAGCTATCAATGCAGAAAGACTAAAACAATTATTTTGTATTGTTTTTTAAAAACGAAATTTATAAAAATCACCCACTTTTTGAAAGTAGGGTATGTATCCTTTCTTCTTTCCTGCCAGAGTCCTTTTCAGTAAAAGCCATTGAAACTTTGACCGATGAACACGGAACTGTTTCGACTTTCGTGAAGAAGCTATCGATAAATAGTGAAAGGTTATTTGGTACTTGGAATCATAAGAAGAGTGTCACTTAAAAGTTTTGCCCGATGTAATATTTTCACGTGGAATATCAATATCATGAAAAATGGAAAAACGGGCATTATATTCCATAAAATTATAAAACATGATGTTTTCTATTTCGATATGGTCCTCAAGTTTCATAACGAATTGCAGGAAGCATATTAATCACGAAGCAGCAATGACAACTGAATATGAAAGAAATGTCAGCTTAATAATTGCAAAATCACATTTTTAAAGACAGAGTGCGACTTATTTTCCGGGAAGGACGTAAGTATTTTATCAAATGCAATACCAGAGCATGAAATTTCGACAGTTAATCTTTCATCAAACGTGAACGGTTTACTATTTCGATATGTTCATCTAGTTTCATAACGGAAAACGTGATGCATTAAAATCACGTAGCAGCAAATACAAATGATAATGTAAGTTTTAACTGTTGAAAAATTGCATTTCTTTTCAAAGACAAGCAGCGACTCATTGTCAAGAGATTTCGGTAGTATTTCCCAATATGGAATCCCAAAATCATAGAACAAACGACAGTTTACGTCTCATCAAATGTGAATGTTTTACCATTTCGATAAGAAACTCTAGTTTCATAACGAAATACTGGATGCTTAAAAATCACGTAGCAGAAAACACAAATAATAATGTTAGTTTTTTAAACTGTGGAAAAATTGCATAGTCATTCTTTTCAGAGACCAAGCGCGACTCATTGTCAGGAGATTTCGGTAGTATTTCCCAATATGGAATTCCAAGATCATAGAATAAACGACAGTCAATGTATCATCAAACGTGAATGTTTTACCATTTCGATATGGTCCTCTAGTTTCATAACGCAATGCTGGATCCTTAGAAATCAATAGCAGCAAACACAAATGACAATCTCAGTTGTTTTTTTAAATTGTTGAAAAATTGCAAAGTCATTCTTTTCAGAGACAAAGTGCGACTCATTGTCAATAGATTTCGGTACTATTTTACCATGTGGAATACCAGAATCATGGAATATACGACAGTTAATGTCACATCAATCGTGAATGTTTTACCATTTCGATATGGTCCTCTGGTTTCATAACGAAATACTGGATGCTTAAAAATCAAATAACATCAAACACAAATGATAATAAGCTGTTGAAAAATTGCAAAGTCATTCTTTTCAGGGACAAGGCGCGACTCATTGTCAATAGATTTCGGTAGTATTTTACAATATGGAATTCCAAGATCATAGAATAAACGACAGTCAATGTCTCATCAAACGTGAATGTTTTACCATTTCTATAAGGTCCTCTAGTTTCATAACGAAATACTGGATGCTTAAAAATCAAAAAGCAGCAAACACAAATGATAATCTAAGTTTTTTTTTAAACTGTTGAAAAATTGCATTTCTTTTCAAAGACAAGCAGCGACTCATTGTCAAGAGATTTCGGTAGTATTTCACAATATGGAATTCCAAGATCATAGAATAAACGACAGTCAATGTCTCATCAAACGTGAATGTTTTACCATTTCGAAAAGATCCTCTAATTTCATAACGAAATACAGGATGCTTAAAAATCACATAGCAGCAAACACAAATGATAATTGTAGTTTTTTAACTGCTGAAAAATTGCAAAGTCATTCTTTTCAGAGACAAAGCGCGACTCATTGTCAATAGATTTCGTTAGTATTTTACCATGTGGAATACCAGAATCATGGAATATACGACATTTAATGTCACATCAAACGTGAATGTTTTACCATTTCGATATGTTCCTCTAGTTTCATAACGAAATGCTGGATGCTTAGAAATCAATAGCAGCAAACACAAATGATAATATAAGTTTTTTTAAACTGTTGAAAAATTGCAAAGTCATTCTTTTCAGAGACAAAGCGCGACTCATTGTCAATAGATTTCGGTAGTATTTTACCATGTGGAATACCAGAATCATGGAATATACGACATTTAATGTCACATCAAACGTGAATGTTTTACCATTTCGATATGGTCCTCTAGTTTCATAACGAAATGCAGAAGGCATAAAAATCATGTAAAGTATACCCTGAAATGTTTTTGAAATTATTAAAATAATATAAAAAAGACGAATTTCGCTGACTTGTCAATCAAACGGTGTCATAAATGTCTATCGGAGTCGAGACTCCGCTCTTTGAACGTGACATTATTAAAAGGTTTTTATTTCCATGGAGATATTCCTTCAAGATATGGTATATATTAACATATCCTCGGTGGGTGACCAAAATGCCGTAACTAAAGCTTCATTCAAGCTGTATTTACGGCGTTTTTGTCACCAATAGACTATATTCTATGGCGTCTCGAATATGTTTGTAGAAATATGACATGCAATGGTAAATTTTTTGTATAATCCAATTCAAAGAGTCCTAAGAAAATGGATGAATCATGCATCATACCGGTATTTAAGATCTACATTGTATGTTAATTTCGAAAAGGCTTTATTTTTCGGGGGGGGGGGGGGTTATGTGTGTGGTTTTTTTTTTTTTTTTTTTTAAGAAAAACAACATGCAATGTTTTTTTTATTTAATCCAACTCAAAGTGTCAGTTCCTCAGAAAAAAAAATCATGAAAACATAATTATGCAATGCATAATTTTGAAGATCTTACTAAATAAAACAATTTTGTTTGTTTGAATGGGGTTTTACGCCGCTTTCAACAATCCTTCAGTTATATCACAGCGACTGGAGCACCTAAAATGGATTCCTGTTATTTCTCACATCAGTACCACCATCACATCCTTTCCTAGCCTCCAGCTGCTATCCCACATAGGTCTACAATTATCTACCCATTGGTGAGAGACACTGTTCGGAAAGAATCTGATAAAACAGACCTACATTGCATTTATAGCTTGAAAGGTCTGGATGATAATTATTTCGTTGGGGTGTGGTTTAACGCCGCTTTTCGCATTTGTCAGTTGTATCGCGGCGGCTCTAGCACCTAACAATGGATTCCTTCCTTGTCTTTCTCTCGCCATTGGTTGTAAGAATTTAGTTGAATCCCGAAATACAAGAATTCTGAAATTCGTGTGTTATTGTGATAATCCAAAACATAAACTCTATTTGACTCCATCTTAAAGTCTTATGTCTCATTCTCTGTAACAAAGCTCAAAGGGATACACTGTATCCTCTGAGAATAAAACGCTTTTTTTTTTCAAGTATTCCAAAACGACACTTTCTTTTACAAATTTTACTACGGGGCGATAAAAAATTGAATTTGAAATACATAAAGCCTAATCGAAATTCATAGAACGTCTGGTTCACAGCTCGGGAGAAACGTAAAATTTTACAAAATGTGGATCTACAGGCGGGAATGAAATATATATATTACTGTGGCTTGGGCCCAACTCGGTTGTAAAAAATCGTAGATTTCAAGTCTGATAAATGTGAAATTTAATTTTTAAGAATTAGGTGCTATTGTTTCGTAGATATCCCGGACACATTTTTAAATGCTGTCTATACTAGGGTTGTCCCAATGTTCCGTGAATTTAAAATGACATGTTTAAAGCTATCAATGAAATTTTCACACATGATGAAAATATTATGTTGGGAATGTTTGTGCGAAAAATCTGAGAATGGCCTTTCAAATATATAAGAAAAAAATAGTTTGAAAACAAGGAGCAAAGTAAACAGTGTGGCGCACGTCGATAGTCAAATGACACGGCAGAATAGTTTGATGCACAAAATTCCACGAACAAAATCCGTATAAAATATTTTAAAAGAAAACAAATGATACTATTCATTAGAATGTTTTATTAGTTTCGAGTGATCACAAGTAAAGTTTGAGATCCATTCAGGTACTTTCACTAGCATCTCTGTAAATAACGACATCTGTAAGAAATGGTGAATTAACACTGATTTTGTTTCTTCATTTCACACTTTATGACGTTATATCAGCGGAGCTCCCCCCTACCCAAATAGCTTCGTTGACGTTGAAAGTAAGTATGTGCAAAATGAGCCATTTTAAGTAAATTTATCCCAAAATATCACATTGCGTCCAATCTTTGCATTAAATGTCCAAAATTTCAAAATATCTGCAAATTTTGCAAAAAGCTACAAAACTAAACAATTAGATAGCCGCCTTATTATGTCGACCATAAAACGGGATTTTATAACGTAGATTTGGCGTCAAGACGTCATTAAGCTGTCGACCCGGTTAGGTTGCTGCAAAACCATACACTGAAGATTTTTAAAAATAAAAATTATATGTCATCGGGTTTGTTTGTTTGTTTGTTTGTTTGTTTGTTTGTTTGTTTGTTTGTTTGTTTGTTTGTTTATTTATTTATTTGTTTGTTTGTTTGTTTGTTTTTAATATTTTATTTTATATATCTATTTTTTTGTAACATTCGATTCCGCGAAGATATAGCAAATCAAAGCATATTCAAATGTTCACAAAACGTCTTCTTGAACGTATAAAAATATTTGATTTTTACCCTTCTTAATATCACTTTCAGATTAATACTTTTGAAGTCTATACTTAAGATAAAACTCAATTTGAATTATTTTAGAACACCTTATTGCACGACGATTGCAAAAGCAAAGTAGCGATAGTTTTGGTGCGACGTCAACTTTGACGAAAGTTGTTCAAACAACTTCACAAAATCAAATTTAACGAAGAATGTAACTCGAAGCCATATCATTTCTTTTTGATGAATGTCAAACATATTTATTTCGTTACAATACTTTACAATATAACAAATAACAGCATAGGTCACCAGACAAAATTTTGAGAAATAATTATTTATTTACAAAAAAAAAGAAAAAAAATGACGAGCTCGGACGTTCTTGCACTGCGATAAAGTGCTTGAGATGATATCGTGATGACGTCACTAAGAATGTGATCTTACACATGTGTAACAATGATATCCTCGATGCTGTTCATGATAAAAGAAAGGATAGCTATGTGAAAAAATAATATCCACCATCACAAGAAAATCTCACATCTGCGGATCGATCCTCGTGCGAATTACACTCCCATGTAAGGTCATAAAGTCAAAGAAAGATTAGTAAAAAAGACATGATACGAGATTAAAACTTTGCAAGGAGAAATTAGAAATCCAAACCATATGATTAAGGTTTCTCAGGGGTCCGTGGAAATGTAATGATTTTTGTGGCGGTGTACATGTGTACGTGTAGTACGTAAAACGAATTTTATTTACTCATTTATCTATTTGTTTATTCATTTATTAGCTAAGTTATATCCGGTTACCTTATTGGTTTCATTCGCGGCCGTGTTGGCGTTGTTGTTTGCGTGACCAACGTTACCTTGGTCATATCTCTGTTTTTACTGAAAATAACTTCATGAAACTTTGTATGTGTGTTCACCATCACGAAATATCCCGACTTTAAAACGGGATAAGTCTAAAAGATATTTTGGTTCAGGATAAGGTCGATTTATCTTTTATTTATTGAAAAAAAGGCTCATACATTTGTCGTCAAAACATAATATAACATAATTTTACTGATTCAGACTTGAACAGAGATGTTCCTCGTCATAAACAAAGCATAATACATACATGCAATAATGGCGGTGTTTTACAAAATAGTGGTTAGTAACAAATCAATAATATGGCATTTTATATCAGTATGCGGAAGTGCACCTGAAAAATAATATGAAGGAGATATTGGCATATTTCACAGTGTTATTCTTTGTAAATTTTCGAACTCAACATTACTCTTGTTTCTAATGAATGCGTTGTTGTAAGATACACTGAATGTGTTTGAACGTATGTACAATTTTCCATTCATTCCAAACACCCACTCAGACCATTCAGAAATGCTCAGATATCATTCGAAATTTTCTTAAAATCATTCTCAGTTTTGCACAAGTTGGCAGCTTTTTTAAAGGGAGGTAATTAAATGTCAACAATTTCGTCCCAGGTTAGACGAAATAAACGATAGTGCATAACCTCAATTGAAATTCAATCTAAACATGCTCCAAACACAGATTCAAGAATTAACATCATTTCGAAAATATTCGAATTGCCAATTTGAAAAAGATGAAGATATCGAAAGTGTGATACTCAAATACCAAACTTATGTTACGAATCTTTTAAAAAATAAAAACATTTTTTTCTCTAAAAAAAGCTTTAGTTTACAAGTTAAGGCGTCAGTTTCTAACAAAATCGCTTTACATAACGTCATCAAGTAGTCATGACGCTTAGTACTGCGCATGGCGTAAAAAATTGATTTAACAACGAATGCATTTAAAGAGTTTGATGTTTGATAATAATACTTTTGTTGTTACGATCCGCTTCTGGTAACGTCTGATCTCACGAAGAGCTACTGTTCCGGGCCTGTATCTGTGGGGTTTCTTGACTCCACCGGTGGCTGGGGCGCTCTTACGGGCTTATGCTTATGCTTATGCGTATTGCTCTTTTTTTTCTCTGAGAAGTGTAAAAAAGTTAGTTTGCGAATATGACTTAAAATACACGAGCTTTCGCAGCAATCGACCTAAAATTAATTCAAATTTAACATAAATGAAATCCTTAGCCTTATATTTTTTTTCTATTTTAATTGATTAATTAATGAATTAATTATGAATTTCCGCACAATCATTGAGAAGAAAGCAGACAGTATAGACAAAGATCATATTGCACGTCTTTGCACGCTGATATTAGTCTATCATGTCTGCCAAAGTTTTGTGTATAACAGAAATATGTCGTGAGCAGCGTAAGAAAGGTTAAAGTAAATTTATGATTACTATCATAAAATGTGTTCTTTTTTTAAGGACATAGAGAACTTTCATTTGTGACCAAAAACCTGTCAAAATGCGAAAATTCTGCTTGGCTAACACAGCCTGAACAGTCAGAACATTTTACATAGATTCGAAAAGTTAGCATTTAACAAGACGGGTAAAAATGAGTGCCCCTTCCACGCACACCCTACTAGCATATTTCATATTTTATTTCAAGTTGCAATAAAACGCAGTTGTTTCCCTTTATTCATAAAAACGTATTCATATCTTGATAATTAATTCAGTGGCATATAGTACCTTTTCTTTATCAGTCTTGTGTTAATGTTTGGTTTGTCGTACTGTGTTCAAGTTCAATTCGATCACTATTTCAGTAATTTCACATAGACTGGTGCAACTGACTATAGCTTTCTTTCATTTCTTACACCATTTCATCTTAGGATGGTATTCTTCCTTGAGGAGAAATAATTTGCGTTCTGGATGACAAAACGGTTCAAACTGCTTGCAAATTATACCACGCTTTGCACGCGGGGTATTATTTTGCAAAACGTGTGCACCGTTTTTTCATCCTGAACGCAGGGTAGTAAAGATTTTACGGTTGTCAGACCGTTTAAATTTTTGAATTACTTTGCGCGTAACGATATAAAAAATTGTGTACTCATCATTTCGACCAATGAGCAGTGATGGGGAAGATTAATCGATTTTAATCGATAATCAGTTGGTTTTGTCTTCCGATTGTGTTAATAGACTAAAAATTTTCATAAAAGATTAATAAGTTCCTAACACATAAATGAAAGACATTGTTTTTGAAACTGACATCAGTTTGATGGCTGAGCGTGAAACAGTTGTAACTGCCTATATGTTAATAGGCAGTAACAAATGTTTCATG
Source organism: Fragum whitleyi (assembly GCA_948146395.1). Classification (NCBI taxonomy): domain Eukaryota; kingdom Metazoa; phylum Mollusca; class Bivalvia; order Cardiida; family Cardiidae; genus Fragum; species Fragum whitleyi. The sequence continues at coordinate 49,164,863 of OX411547.1, forward strand.
CTGAGCCATAAAGTTGGTAGAAAAATATGCAGAAGTAGACTGTAGGTTAAAAGTTTTGAATAGACTTTTATCAATTATTCTTTCAAAGGATGATACTGGGAGTGTTGTATTAATTTCTAAGAAAGTGATTGTACAATTGATCATTGGTTGATTTACTCTTTCAACTAAAAACCGATTATCGATTGTGATTTGAAACCAATTGCCCAACACTACCAATGAGCTTGTTTTTGTAAACGAAACTAACAATTGAGTTATCATCACATAAATTAGGTTCCTATTAACTAAAACCAAATCACAAATTTTCTTGAACCGCGGGTACGCACATTACCATGAGTATAACAATGACGATGCTCCGACCCGGAGAGCGGTAAAAGACATTTGTCTTCTGGGAAACAAGGCTCTTCACACGGTACAAATGAGGCAAGGTGTCGAATGTCAAACGAAACTCCTAAAAATGAATAATACTCTCAACTACTATCATCGACTCTTTCCTAAAACTGAACTTTGTATTAACTTTCGCAGAAGCTACATGTAACGTATAAAGGGACTTAAACGTCGACCGATATCTTTTTAAAGTGAATTACCCAATAAAAACAATTTACATGAATTGTTCTAGAATACTTACTTGCATTTTTTTTTCTTTTTTTTTTTTTTTTTTTTTTATTTCTTAAAAATCGGTTTGATTTGCAGAATTTGTTTAAGATAATATGTGACCCGTAACGCGAAAAGGGACCACCTAGGAACTCTGTAAGATAAATAATTAAAAAAGAGATAAGGTCCAGCATAGGTCAACCAGAGGTCGCAATTCATAAATTCTTTCACAGTAAGGTGGATGGATCATTCTAGATTCAGATAATAAGCAAAGTGCGAAAAGTTTCGACCCAAGTCAGTCTGCGCAATTCGCGCAGTCTGACTGGGGTCGACACCTTACGCACTACGTAAATGGCCCTTTTCGCTTGACGGGTCACTTATTTGTATATTTTAGTTGTGTCAATCAAGATTCATTCTTTGATCGGATGGAAAATTGGTTTTATTGCTCAATGAAAAACAATTGAGAGTACGCAGCTTCTTTGTAAACTTCCGCATCATGTAGTCCAATAAGAAATCTATCTTATAATGGATAAATCTTTTCTTTCTTTTTTTGTACAATGGGTTGATAATCGTAGACCTATGTGAGATAGCAGCCGAAGGCTACGAAAGGATGTGGTGGTTATACTGGTGAGAAAAATACTAGGAAACCATAGCTAGTTGCTCCAGCCGCCGCGACATAACTGAAAAAACGTTGAAAGCGGCGTAAAACCCCATTCAATCATGCAATAATGAAAATGTCATGACGTTGACTTGCAAATTCTCTAAGCGTTTCATTTTCTTGAAAATGCAACTCTAGTGATTTTGATATAAATATTTTTCTCCAAATCAAATTATGATTCGAAAACAGGCGTTGTAGAAAGGGTAAAACCACTGCTTTGGATCCATTATTTCCCAGTCTTTACAATGTTCCGCGGTAACATTTTTCATTTAAGACGAGTGCGGACGTCAACAATTTAACCAAATCGCTAAATCTCGTCCATTTACGTGACAAATTGGAATGCTCAGAATTGATGTATTTTGTAGCAACGATCAGCTCGATACTTCAGGCCCTTTATCCTGTTTTTTTTTTTTTTTTTTTCTCAAAATCAAATAATAATTCTAAACGGGCGTTGTGGAAAGGGTAAAACCTCTGCTTTGGGTCCATTATTTCCCATTCTTTACAATGTTCCGCGGTAACATTTTTCATTTAAGACGAGTGCGGACGTCAACAATTTAACCAAATCGCTAAATCGCGTCCATTTACGTGACAAATTGGAATTCTCAGAATTGATGTATTTTGTAGCAACAGCCATGTCAATACTCCTGAAACTGTTTTGTAAAGAGTGTTGCACAATTGAAAAAAGAAGTGTTTCGGTGTTTTTTTTTGTGTGTGTGTTTTTTTTTGTTTTTTTTTTTTGTTTTTTTTGTTTTCTTATTCATCCGTTTAAACAATACTCAATTCCAAAAGAAAGCTTGTTTTTGTGTTTAATTTCAAGTATAATTAATCTACTCCTCTTAATTATGCATAATTCGATACACGTCAGTATAAGAATAATTTAAGAAAAGAATTATTATACATGACCAGCAAAAATATAGTTGAATTACACTCGATATGTATAATACAACTTAGTATGCGAGGCCTGACATTAGGAAAGCCCTGCATTTAGGATGACAAAATGATGTTAACTGTTTGCAGTTTATACCCTGCTTTGCGCGCAAGTGCACGTGCAAAGCGGGGTTTAATTTACAAACAGTTTACAACATGTTGTCATCGTAAACGCAGGATTGGTTGATAGATGGAAATCTAAGTGTTAACTTTTTACATGAGGATGACACAGACACGTAGTGGAGTAAATGCAAAAGCCAAGATGAAGAATCTGTGGTGCTAACTTGTCGTCTTTCAATTCGTCATTAGTATTTAGAATTATGGTTATTATCTAATATATTATCATCCTTAATACTGAAAAGATACCTGGGAATGCATATAAACTTTCCAGTCGAAAACTATTTTCAAACTTTTGTTTTATTTTGTGCATCGAGCTTTAAGAAAATAACTTACATGGCGGGAGTAAAATGACTTCGTTGATTTTTTATAACGCGGATGTAATTACGCTAGAGCAATAGCTATGCATTTGATCTACGATATGTCGTGACTGTGACGATGACGTCATAGTGGTTGTGAAGACATCATGTTACAAATACCGTTATAAGTCACGCAGAAATTCTATATTAATTTGTCAATTAATCGGAGAAATCGGGTCACGGTTTGCATAGAGAATCAAATTTTGGTTTCGATACAGTGATACGAGATAACCGTTCTAGATTTGCGAAATTGTCGAGAAGGAAACATATTGAACGTAGATTGTCTTTTTCTACCAGAAGAACTGAAAAAAATACCTTTGTTGTTCACTCAATGAAATATAAATCGACCTTGCACTGAAATAACAAATTATCCTCAAATTATTTAAAAAGTCAAAACTTTTATGTTTTTGTTATCTGTTGGTGTTGATGATGACGGTGGTGGTGCTACTACAGCTGTTATGGTTGGAAAAATGCATAGATCGAGCTCAAAGCGTGCAATCTTAATCAAAAAACCTGCTCACAAGGATATGTCCTTGGGTAAGACATGTAAAATTATGGAAATACATGTATATGTGAACAAAACCGAATAGTTGTTCAAGGTTGTGTAGAACCGTATAAAAGGATCTCTTCGCGATTCTTTGCCTTGTAAGGCTTCGGATGTGTTATTTTTTTATCCGAAATATATGCTACGGGTACATTGTGCGAATGATGTAGCAGAATACCCGAATCGCAGTAGGTTTTAAAGCAGAAACTGGTATGTTTTCAATTCTACAACTAAAAGAATCCCAATATCTGGAGCTTCGTAGCTTAATTATTAATAATAAAGTTGTAAAAGAACCAAAACCCCAGAACAGACCATATTTTTGCATCATGAGCCAATCACTCCACGTGTACGTAGTGAATTGTACCCAAGCAAAACTTTACCTATCTCTCACATAAATATTGTTTACCATCAATTTGGAGTGGTATTCTGACAGTTTTCGTTGATGTATGGCCGTTTTGGGTGGCCAAAAATTGCTCCAAATGCGGGAGTCCGCTTTTTAAAAATAGGGAGTTACTTCAGGGCAAATCAGTAAAATCCCTATTCATCCTTAACTCGTTATTTATTCCCTTGTAATTATTTTCCGTCTTTACTTATTTCACATATTTGACCCTTTACGTTACAAGGTATTTTACGGTGGAACCAATTTGCCATGTATATGATACAATCTTTTGATTTAAACACGAAAGAGTGAAAATAATTTAACAAGTTGCTGGAGTTTTCCTATTTTGAACTTATATGCAGTTAGGCATTGATCGAATAGTGAAAATTTTAGTTATCATATTATAATCACCACCATCATTATCATTATTATATATTATACATAGCAAACCGTCTTTCCGTCAGCGATTTCTTAACTCTTTGCTGTTTAATCCCTGCTTTTTACGTGTCTGAGATTTTATGATTGGGAAAACATTGTGAAAAAAGAAGAAATTGCTTCCGACAAGCAATTTCCTCTTTTGCCACACTATTTTCTACCCTACAGAATGGTTATTTTTCAAATAAAATCCACTTTAAATTTTCGTCTGCAAAGCCTTTGAATTTGGACAGGTCCAACATTTTGAAAAGCAGGAAAGGGTTAAGTCGTAGATAAGATGATTTGATCATTACCTGTATTTTCTTTTTTTTTTTTTTTTTTTTTCGTTTCAGGTTAGGGAGGCGCGAGAAGTGATTATATAAGGAATGGCACAACTAAGGTAATGATTTTCCTCCTTTCATTTAGTCTTAAATTTTTGTTGTTGTTGTTTTTGTCTGATGATATATTTACAGTCTTTGCTGAAACAAATGTGACGTTGCTTATTGTCCAATGATGGAACAGGTAACAATTGGAATATTTCTGACGAGATTAAATAATGATTTACATGCTAGATGACAGTTGGAAGAGCATTTTTTTCATTCTCAACTTGGAATTTTCTAAAAGTTAGATTTTAAATGAATGTATGAACATAAAAGATAATATAAATAAGTTGTTAATTGTTTAATCTTATTGATATTATCATAGATGCCATTACCTTTATTATACAACATGATTAAAAGTTTAACCTCAAGTTCAAATGTGTGAAAATTCTAAGCTGGGCATGAGAAAAGTTTCATAATTTCGGGCCCATGATACCAATGTCTTTGGGTTAGTCTAAGACCAATGTTAACATGTATTTCACACGTGAATTCATTAGATAAACGCCAAGTTTTGCAACCAGTGATATAAGCAGAGAAATAATATTTGCACATTTCTGTTATTCATCCATCATTTTCCATTTTCCCAGGTATTGTTTTACTATTTTTTTTGACAATTTCCATTTTTATCTAGTCTTAGATTCCTCCACTCAAAAATTCAATCAATAAATTTCAACTTGATATAGTTCAAGTGACAATACCTTCCCGCTTTCAAATAACTTGAAACGGGTATTAAACATGGAAGACTGAAAAAAGCGAAACAAAATAACGAGCCACATGTAATGAACCCTTTGAAGTTTTTAACAAGTCTGTTTTCAATGTGTTGTTTCCGAATCTATTCAACAGGCTAATATTGCGATGCACTTGTTTTACGGGCCCGTACAACCCCTTGTTGAAAAGTGATCCAAAAATAATGTCCAGTTATGAAGGCCATAAACACCCATAAACGTTTTGCTTCTTCCTTTCAATTTTTATTTTGATGATGGAAATAATCATAAAAATCACATGCAAGAAAGGAGATTAAAAGAATAAAGACCGGACACATGAGAAATTTCCAGATGTGTTCTGTCTGTTTTGTCCACGCCAGGTCGGCCATCTTTTTGGTCAGTTAACTTTATAGAAATGTTTATGAGCTTTTCCATGTCGCCGACAAAAGGAAGCGATTATGGTAAAAACCTTCTTGAAAAACTGTAATTCATCCTCTGTCTTTTTCGATCATAATGTTCATAAAATTTGCACCGTATTTCGTTCACCTTTAACTGTCAAAGAGATCAAACCGCTCTTATGGATTAGTTCTGCAGTGACGACCGCTTATTCTACTGAACTGTTTGCAATGCTAGTCGGGTCGTTTTCCTTTGATTTTTTGACCTGACACGACGTCCTCATTCTACCATTGCAATTTCTGTTTCATTTTTAAGAAAAATTCTCCATTCTATTTCATAAACGAATATACATTATGAACATAAAAGCATCGATTTTGGTCGAAATACTCGAATATAAATGTGCTGCTTCTTGTGTTTATTTTTTACTGGCTGGCGTTGAAGACGGGGAGAAAAGGAAACGATGGTCCCTTTCATATTCAACTTTATTTCCATTAACACTCTTTTTCAAATTTCGGTCACCTGACCTTTATCAAGAAAAACACAATATGATATAATTAAGAAACTACATCTTCATCTTTCCTCCATTACACTTTGTATAAAACAACGTCAATAGCAACGTGACGTCATTTCCAGTATGGCAAAAAGCATTCACTTAACCCCGACCGCAAAATGACGCCACGTCATCATGCACAAAAGATTCTCACTTCAATTCCAAATATATCAGCAGATTAGAACCATATATATAACTATTAGACTTGAATAAATTAAATAGAATAATACAAAAAAAAATAAATAAATAAAATATGATAAAAATTAGTAATGAATATAATTACAATAAAAGTATATAACATTCACTTAACTGTAGTCTTTACCAGTACATGTAATTACTTAGATCGAAAACCGTTATACGGACAGACACAAGTATTATTTTAATCATCAATATAAATATGTTTAATTTTTAAGTTTTGTTGAGTTCAAATTAAGCTTTACAGTCAATAACATGGAGAAATAGACAAGGTGAATGATTTTGGAAGAAAATTGAATGAGTGGAAGGAGCGATTTTTGGGTGAAATCAAAGAGAGGTAATTCAATATCGCTAATTTTGTTCAGGATGAACGAAATTGTCAATAAGTATTACCTCCCTTTAATAAGACATGCATACAAATTCTATAAATAGCTTCATATTACTGCAAGAACCAACCAGACGCTTACAACTCAGATGGATTACTTTGATTTTTTTTTGTTCCACCAATGCAACTTTGATCTCAGCTGAGCAACCCAGAGTCAACGAGCCTCTTTTTTAAACTTGGAATAAACTTGCATTCTTTCTGTCTTTATTTATACTTATAAAAGCTAGCTTTTTATTAAACTGAATATATATCGAAATAATTTTACACACAATCTTTTTTCACGTTACAAAAAAGTCCACACAATCCAATCGTTGATATGTTTGTGTTGCTTTAATCGTAGCATAGTGTTCCATGCATTTCAATAGTTCTTGATTCCATATTTGTCGATATTCCATTTTCTTGGCAGCGTTTTAAGTCGATATTACATTACCTTATTTTATGACCGCGCGCCATAATGCTTCTTACGTTAGCACTTAATTTTTTGTTCATACGATATCATCTTTCAATTTATAAAGGGAAAAATTAATTGCCGGGCATCGCCAAGAAATGTTCAAGATATTAATGATGTCGTCTTCTCTGTAAGATTATTATGTTTGGTAAGCTTTGAAAGCATGATTTCTTTTCATTCTACGAACGGATATACTGTTTGGAAAGAAGTGATGTTGTTGTTGTTGTTGCTGTTGTTGTTGTTGTTGTTGTTGTTGTTGTTGTTTTAAATGAAAAGAAAGCTGATTTTATCATCGATTTAAATCGACGGTTCAATTTTCTGCTTTTTAATCAAGTATTATTCATTAAAAGACAAATTGTCTCTTTTTTCTTTATAGTTTTCTCCGTCGTGGTTTGGCCGAATCAATTTCGTTCTTATTTTCTCGCAATAGCTCGATTTTTTTTTGTTTGTTTGTTTGTTTTTTTGTTTGTTTGTTTGTTTTTGCTTTTTTTTTTGCTTAATTTGTATACGTGTATGGTCAAGTCGTAAACACTTATTCTAGTAGGGGCACGTAGATATGAAAACTGCTTTTCATTATATAGCAAATCTAAATCACATTATGACATAGAGGATATTGAATGAGTGGTCATTAAATACCGAATTTATTAAACGAGTCATCTATAAATAGACAAAAACGAGGCTGCGCCGAGTTTTTATCTGTTTTAGATAACGAGTTTAATAAATTCGGTATTTTATTAACACAAATTTGATATTCTATTTATAATATGGCTCGAATTTTCGTGAAAAATCGTCAAATTCTTGAAATTCGACATTTCATTTTTCCGCGAAACGCCGTTTATAACTGACGTCACAATATATAAATTATGACGCCATTTCATAATTATTCCACTAGTGTAATAACACCCGTGTAATATCAAAAATATTCAACGGGTTTAATTCACTCCCGCGACGTCGGTCATTTTATAAATATAAATAGATATTTTTCTTTATTTCGCTGGCAGAAGCAAAATTGCAGAGATTAAAAAGTACCGTCAAAGTTGATCGAGTTCCTCTATGTTGTTGAATCATATGTCCACAAAAAATTGTTCTTAATGATTTACAGTTTCAAAGTGTTTATCACTGCTGATTTTTGGAATTATTGCGTTGGTTTATTTTCACGTTTTTTAAAGTGTCGAGATCATATTTAACCAGAAAGAATTATCATAAAATCCAAATTCAGCATTATTCTTGATTTTACGTGTTCAAACCGTTAAAAATGGTGAAGAACTTCGCTCATAAATCCTTGTTTAAGGTATATAAAGCTTGACAATGCATACACCGATATAAAATCAAATGCAAAATTATAAGAGAGCTTAAATAAAGATTCAAGATAACCGCAAATTGTTAAAAAAAAATACGTGAATATAATGTATCCTTTATGTTCCCTTTGAGTAATATGAACAGACAAAATTTTCGTGATTGTAAATGTTATTTCAAAACAGTAGTATATTTACTTAACAAATTTTGACAACAATAAAGCAATAAATGTTGATAAATATACTTTCATTCCGGTTTGCAGACATAGGAATTGCATGTGCATTTCGACAATTTGATCTTTTTTTCGCGATTACGGTATTACAATCTTAAATATTTTCTTCGGTATAAATATCCTATAACATATATTAAACACTTAGTTGAATTAAAAATAATATAAAATATTTGAAAATATATTATTATATGTTTGAACTATACCCTTATGTATAATTTTAAGATATATAGGGTTTTTCAGGAGATTTTGCCTGAGACAAGATTATCTCACACGAGTTTAGAATTGAAGCGTTATATGCGAGTCTTGATGACATTTCTAACTTAAGGTAGTGCACCCGTAATAGTTCCGCATCGTTTTGGAAGAAATGAACGTTAACAGTGTTAACCGAGGTTTCCTAATGATTTTAATTACGAAACCTCGGTCAACTTTGTGAAAGATGACGAGTTCTGAAATGTTGCGGAACTATTACGGGTCTACTACCTTAAATGAGGTTAATTCTAGCTTGCCTGAAGCAAAATCAAAGAACAAGCTCTTTTTCTCAAATGTACATCATTTTTGTGCGTTAAAAAATTATTGGGATGCCAAGACGAGAAATACCGCGATAACGTGAGGTATATGACGTCCAAGACGATAGAGAAATACCGCGATAACGTGAGGTATATGACGTCCAAGACGATAGAGAAATACCGCGATAACGTGAGGTATATGACGTCCAAGACGATAGAGAAATACCGCGATAACGTGAGGTATATGACGTCCAAGACGAAACAGAAATACTGCGATAACGTGGGGTATATGACGTCGTGTTGATGTCATTTAGAACTTCATCCTACACATGTACAAGACAATGATATCTCTGATGGCTGTTTGTTTTAGAAGACGTTTGGGGCAACGCGAGGAATGATGTATCTTATAACATTACAAATATCTGTGGCATAACAACCAATATGATATTTTTTATGATATCACATAGTTATTTTTAGAACAATAATATCATACAGTTATTTTTAGAAACTTGCATTTCAGTTAGAAACATCGACGAAAACCGCAAGACAAAAAGAGGTTAAAAGATAAATATAATACGTACTAAGTGTATTGTATGAAAATATCTTACTCGGTTCTGAGAATTGATAATTGTCTCGGCAGAGCCTCGACAATGATCAATTCTCCCAACCTCGTTAGATATTTTTCTCATACAAAACACTAAGTATGTATTATATATGTATCGTATCAGATTTTGTTCTTTCCATTGATAAATGAACGTGTCTGCAAGGCCAATTTTGGCCAACATTTGATATCAATTTCTCACTCATAAAGAAAACGTGGTTTATTCTACATTGTGTATATGTTTGAGAAATAGGCATTACCTCCGAAAATATTCAAATATACAAATACATCGAAATCTACCCTAGAATGACCTATATTACTTCTTAGAATTTGATAATTAATTGTGCTTACGATGTAAGGCTGTTTGTTAAATGAAGCCATCGATGCTAATCACATATGTACGATACTGAGAGGATTGAATGGGGTTTTTTTCGCCGCTTTCAACAATTTTTCGGTTATATCGCGGAGGCTGGAGCACTTATCAATTAATTCTTGGTATTTCGCACTACAGTACTACCATTACATCCTTTCCTACCCAACTGAAAGGCAGCATTTCCACAGAATTCTGTTCATATGCATCGCTACATGTATATTTGTAGTGTTTCATCACACTCGTATAATATTCAAGATACAACGGGCTCATTAATCCCAGGCCATGTTTGAAAGCAGAGTTGAAAAAAGAAACTAAGTATATTTGATCTAACGTTCAATCATTTGCATGAATAGTATGGAGTACTATTGTTAATCGTTCGCGTATCAGTGGCGAATCCAGATGGGGGTCTAGGGGTTTCAAACGAACCCCATCTAATGCCAAACACTTCAAATCGGGGGTTCGGTGCAAGACTGTAGTAAGTGTATATACAATGTATATACACTTACTACAGTCTTGCACCAAACCATCGAAATATGTGGTGAGAATCATTGATCTTTTTTTGAATTCAAGTGCAATCTTTTCTATTTTTGCGTTCACAGGGGCTTGGAATTCTATTAATGAAAAATATCAGATATACAGGATTTGAGTTATTAGCCCCAAAGTATCCCTATCTATATAGATAGGAATATTATGGCACTAATCACCCAAATTATGTAGGCGTATATCGAACCCCCTACAGATAGTTACCTCATAAAATTGACAATCATTCCGATCAAAATCATTCTAAATCGCTCACTCAGCGCTTCATTCATTCACTCCAAAACACTCACTCAAATCAATCAAAAACGCTCAAAAATATTTGGAAAACATTTTGAAATCGACCAAGACTTTCAACATCTAATTCAAATCGATCTAGTTTTTCCACGATTTTATTGGCCTGGGTAGATTTTTAAGTGTCTAATTGGCCCATGAAGACACACAAACAGAAAATTACGTATGTTTTATTAAAGGGAGGTAATTAATATTGCTTATTTTGTTCATCTTGAACAAAATTAGCCATATCGGTTTACCTCCCTTTAATATCACTCATAACCCGCTCCACACTCATTCAATTTTATTCCAAAATCGTTCCAAAATCATTCATCCCGTCAATTTCACGATGTTGTTAACTGTATATACAGACTCCCTGGATCCGTCACAGAGCATATATTTTGTCATCCTTAACGCAGAATGTGTTGGCAGACTTGTGGCAAACTTCAATACTTTATTATTCCAACCGGGATGGTGCCTGTGGGTTCTTAAAATGTAAAAAGTCGCTCGAAAGCATCACTTTTCTCAAAAGATACATTATACAATCATGTAGATCAAGTATTGTCTACAATATTTAGCAATGACTCTTATGAAAGATTAAGGTTGTGGATCCATAAAAGTTCCGCATCATTTCGGAACTCATGATCTCCCAGTATCTTGACCGAGGTTTCCAAATGAAATCATTAGGAAACCTCGGTTAAAGACGTTAATGATCATGAGTTCCGAAACGTTACGGAACTATTACGGGTCCACTACCTTAATGTATGCAAAGGTATAAATTGTATAGGTGTTCGACTTGTGATCTGCACGTCCGTGGTTCAAACCCCTTCATCGCCGAGGTGTGCTAAACTCTTCACCAGCAAGCCCTGTTTCGACCAACTGTAGAAATGGGTAGTAGTATGCTTAGAATTCTGCATATTTTAGGGATATATAACGTCTCTATTGAGTGGTCGAAAGCAACTCTATGAGCTTTAGCATTCTTAGCATTTGAACTTAAATAAATAAACCAGATTAATCGTAAGATATTTTTCCTTGGTTGCCGACATTTAATTTCGAAGCAGAAGCAAACAGGGTACGTACAAAATTAGATTCAGATCGTTTTCAGACGTGCACTTGGCAAAAATCAGCAACTGAACTCGGATCAAAGCAATACCTATTATACCTCATTAGGCCACTGGTCTCCTGGCTATTAAACAATCGTAAATGCTGCTTATATTAATGTAGATACGTTAGTTTGGGAGAAATTTGACGTTATATTAAAAGTGGCCAAGGTCAATAAAGTACATTTTACCCGCGAGTCTGAATTTATGTGTCCACTCAAGCGAGTTCATACATAGTACAGTTAACCCAATGTGAAAATTACACACATCTCTCTCAAAACCATTCAAAATCACTTGCTCAGCGCTCCAAACATTCATTCCATTCAAGTCACTCAAACCCTAAGAAATTGTTAAAAAGAAAAAAAAACAGATCAGCATTTCAAACATATCGATCAAATAATAGCATGATTTCATTGGCTGGTGTCGATTTCAAAAGCACCTGATTTGTCCGTGTACGAAAAAGTCAGAAAAGTGCGTTGATTTTAATAAAGAATAAAAAAAATTCGCTAATTTTGTTCAATGGTCTCTCCAATGAAAATCTTTCAAAATTCGCTCATCACACTCATTCAACTTCATTCAAAGCTCTTTCCAAAAAAATTCAACTTGTCATTTAAATTATGTTCCTATCTGTAAGTACTGCATGATACTTTGTGTAAATTTGGGTTTATATTAGTCAAAAGATAAACAGCAGCCCTACATTGAGGCTGACAAAACGTTTCAAACTGTTGACAAAATATACCCCGCTTCACACGTGCATTTGCGTGCAAAGCGGAGTTTAATTTGCAAACAGATTGCACCGTTTTGTCATCCTGAACACAGGGCTGATTAAAAAAATCGTGTCTGCAAATGTTGTATTTTACGTAAACAACACATTTCATTCTTATCTAAAACTTGTGTAAATCATACCCCGACGAACCATATACAATTAAGCCGCAAGTCGGTGAGGCTTTTAAAAGGAACTACTTTTTCTTATGTACAAAGGACACAAAACATTACTCGCTTGGTGGTTTTAACGTACGAATTATCCTCGGTAAAATATAATAGGAGTATCATGAATTCTCATATTTGAAAAAACGAAATTGCTAAAATTGATGGTGTAAAGCAGATATGTTTAGTTTGCGAGTTTTGCACAAACGGGATTAAAACTTCTGTTCGCATTCCACCAATACTCGAGTAAAGTTTTATAAGACGATACCAAATCCAATCGGCGCTCGGCAATCAAAGATGTGTTCTTAGTTACTCCACTCGCGGTTTCCAACATGTCAAATACCACCTAAGGAATGCTCGTTTCTGCAAATCTTCATTCTCGGATATTTAGAGGTAACTCTTCTTTTATTCCATATTTCGTATCAATATTGCATTGTGACTATGTTACAAAATGTGCATAAACCGGTCAAACCAAATATTTATGTATTCCTCGTGCAATTAAACACGGGGTAGGCGGACCAGGCAGCGATTAATGGCTTCTAATTCAAGCTCTGGCTTCATATTCGTAATAACCGTACATGATGGGCAAAATTATTGTTTTGTGGCCCATAATTTTCATAGAATCCCTGTAAAATTGTATTACAGCAAGCTTTAAAGTTTTATTGCACCAATAAAGATGTATTGCATTACACATAAATAGTTCATATTATGAAAGGGAATAAAAGAAAGATATTTTTCTTAAATACAGGACAGTAGTCTGGGCTATTCTTCCTTTATTTGCATAATGTTTCAGAAAATACATATATATGCCAATAAATGTACGATATGATTCAACTTAACGGAACATTTCGGAGGGTTTTTTAAGTCAGGGGTGGTGTTATTTTGCACTTAATATCAGGACTTTAACAGACTCTTTCGCCTTTTATGGCTCTCAGTAATGGCATTTTAATGTTTAATTTCATCCTATAGCTTCAATCCGCCAGAATCTCGATGTAATAAAAAGGATATAACTTTAGCTGTAAAAGACAAAGCATGCGGAGTTCCCTCCAAGAAGCCATTTTGAATTTAATTTTGAAAATAAGTGGTCCGGGATTAAGACATAAATAATAGGATATCGGCTGTTTCGGATATTTGGACGGTGGAATTACTTATATCACTTGGTTGATAATTCTTTGATACTGAATTAAATACCTATCGGACACCAACTGGTTATATTTTCAAGGCATTTGGTGTTGATTATTCGGTTTTAACAATTTATCAGTTATGATATTTACTTATGACAGCATCATAATTTGACCGACAGGAAACAAAATGGAGAATCTTCAAAACGGGTAATTATACATTTTAATGTTTTGTTTCGCAAGATTCACATATTTAGAAGAACAACTTTTCAAGTAACATCGTTTACAATTATCAAAGTTGCAGCAAAATCCTTTGTTTGTTTTTTTTAAAAGTGACAAGAACTATGCAGAAAAAGTCTTTTAAAAATGCGACGAGTTAGGATATTCAACATAAATCAATACTTCATAGCCTTTTCGTACAGAAATTTTATAGAATAAATCTACTTCCGAGCTTAGCTTTTAAAAGATTTCAAAACCATGACCTTTCAAAAAGTTATATAACCTATTTAAAAAAGTAATGTGGTCGACTGAAATTGAAATAAAACATTTCGTGTTATGCAAGGTCGGTCATCGTATAAACATGCAAAGTTACTCCGTGGATATTGTACTCTATCGTTGCTTTTGATTCTAAGTTTCGACTTTTCCAGTTGTTTTCTTATTACACATCTATGTATGTTGGTAAAAAGTATTCAGCCATTTACAATAAATAGAAAATACCAACAAAACTTAAATCTAATGATAAGTAAATAAATAAACAAACGGAAAATTCTTATTCTAGATTAGTTCTACTTGGTTTTATATTTTTATCATACTGTATATATTTTCACATACTCGTTGAACAGATGCCGAATGAAAAGCATTAAAAGTCAGCCCAATATCTCAAATTTCGCAGTGAAATCTTACATTAAATATCGCATGTCAAGCATTAAACTTCAATCGTTTAAGCAAAAGAATGTTGCGTTTAAATCCAGCAAACCCTCTTAATAATTCATACTTTTCATATAGAATTGATATTGACACTATCTAATGGGAATATCAGCCATAACTTTCAAAACGTGTTGCATTTGTTATAACTTGAATAAATACTGAATATTAACTGTAGTTGCATCATACTTGACTTAGAAATTTATTGAATGTTCTTTATCATTGCAGTCACATCCATGTATAA
Organism: Fragum whitleyi; assembly: GCA_948146395.1. NCBI lineage: Eukaryota > Metazoa > Mollusca > Bivalvia > Cardiida > Cardiidae > Fragum > Fragum whitleyi. Next base: position 49,180,044 of record OX411547.1, read on the forward strand.
ACAAAAAATGGTAATACTAAAAAATGTATACTAATACTGCATAAATAGTTTCTACATACTTTAACTAAACTTCTATTATAAAAGTATGTCTTTAAGGACAAAAATAAGTCATTTATTACATCAAATAAAAACAAAATAGTTGGTGTTTAAAGTGAAGTTTAAATTCAAGCAAATTCAAACGTTGGCATTATTTATAGAAATTATTTCTATCTTATTTATCTATTTTCTAAATATTTTTTAGTGTTAAACATGTTCATAACTCTGTTTATTTATCATTTATTCAAAACCCAAATGCAAGCTGCCAATAAAAGAAAAATGAACACGTATTGTAATTTAGGAACCTTTTCTAAATTTACAATCATACTTTCCACTACTGCAACTTTTTTACAATACAAAAAAAGGAAAAAAAGGACTTAAAATTTTTCATTTCATTTAATATATACACACACATATGTTTCATTTTAGGATTTTTTTTTTTTTTTTTGCTATTTTGTTTAAAAAATAGAATTGAGTACACTACTAGAAAATGAATGATATTAAGTCGAAACAATTTCAAGCCCAACTTCTTATTTTCATACTGCTTCATTTATATATACAAAAAGACTTTTAAAATGAATATATTACCCTTGAAACAAATATCAGCGCTGAGTTAAATTAATGTTGTTTTTTTTTCTATCATGAAAATAATGTAAGATTTAGAATAAATATTCTAAACACCATTTGAAATATGAATGCCAAAATATTATTTGGTCGGAAAACAGAATTCTAAATACAATGGTTATTATAATAATTATTCAATACAATTTATTTTATTTTACTATTATTTATCTGTTTATTTTTTCATTTCTACTTTAAATTATTTAGTCTGTGTATGCCTTCGAAATTGATAAAAAGAGACGAAACAAATATTTCTATGCATATCATTGTACTGAATATAAAAATTCGTCCGTACACATGGACATGTAAGTATAATAACGTTTTTTCCACATAGTAAAAGCTATTATGGACTTGAAATTTAAGGAGATCCTGGGTTGTTGTTTTTGTTTTTTTACTTGTGGAATTCAAAATGTGTTGAAAATGAACTGAAACTCACAGCAATTTACCTTTCATGAAGTTTAAGAATAAAATATAATTTCTTTGGAAAAGGAAAAAGAAATCTTTTTGAGCAAAAAAAAGTTATTGAAAAATAAAGAAATAAACCAAAAATAAGTATTATAACTAAAGTGTAAGAAATTATCATAATTTATCGAATATTTCTATTTAAAGAAAATACATGTACAATATTTCATCATTATAACAAGCAGTCATAAGTAAGAGTACTTTATATTCATAGTATATTTGGTATTTTTGATAAATAAGCTTATACTTTTTGCAATTGTAACAAGATAAATGGACTTCAAGAGTAACGAAATAGCTCTTTCAATACAATTAGATTGTATGAGTAGGTAAGAACTTAAATTTTTCACAGCAAATCTGGTGCAATGTTCAGTATTATATAGTCACTTACTGGGGTTAGGCGCTAACCCTTCCTAACCAAAAATAGAAAAGTAGTGAAACAAGAATTCGGACATAAATTATTATGATCTAAAATATGAATCCATGAAACCAAATTCCTTAAGGACCAGTGTTCGACACACAAGCTTTTTAATGTCATTTTCTCAAACGTTTTACACAATTTTTGTTTCGATTACAAGTTTTTATTAGAAATCGTTATAGGTATATCATTTTATACATGTATAATGTACCATGATTTCAAATTAATTTACAGAGCCTAAAGGGTCATTGCAAAACTTCAGTAAGTGCTTATGAATTTATAAGCACCTACAACAGTTTTGCACCTAGCGCTCGATCTACACACCATTTGAAATTGTCGCATACAATCGCCTTGAATTTAGAACTGTCTAAAATGTTGTCTTCTGGTAAGGGCCTTACATCCCACTAAAAGTGTCACGGTACCCCTCGACACTGATGACTTCTAAATTGTTATTTATAACTTTGTAAGAGGTCTTAATACCTCCTTTGGATATCAATATGTATTTATTTTGTCAGACTGAACATGTTGCCCTGATTTATTCCCTTAGGCCAAGAAAACACATCATGTATGAATATTGAAAATTCCTCGAAAATCTTCATTTAATAAATATTAACATTTTAGGCACTGTATGTACAATATCAGAATGATATTATTTTGATAAAAGCTAGAAAAAACGAATCGTGGAGCATTCGACCTACTTTTTCAAAAGGGGGAGGGGGTATCTTGATGCTTTTCCCCAAAAAAAGTATACCATTTTGTAAATAAAAAAATAATAATAATAATAATAATTATAATGGTGACGAAATATTTTGATTCGCTAAAATATATTTAATTTTGATACAGAGATGTCTACAAAACATTGAATTCGAATTGATAAGCATGAAATTCCATTCATATAACCATTATAACAAAATATTTGTATGTTAGTTATAACTTAAGATAAGTGAAATCATAAATTATCGTAGTGACGTCATTTAAATTTCTTAGATTTGTTACCATAACTTTGAAGCACGGAAACGAATTTTATTACGTTTAATAAAGGAGATTACTAAAAGATATGAAATGAACAGTTTATTTTAACACCCCCACCCCCCACCCTTGTTAAATTATTTGTTCAAAATAAAGTTAGTGACTAATCGTATCAAGAATATAATTCGACATATGTTGAAAAGTGTTATCAAAAAAGAATGAATAAGTAGTATACAAACAAATCCTATTTGTTTAACATAAATTTTTGCCTTAATAACTCAATTTACATTTAGTAGAATGATTTAAGATTACATTAAAATTATTCTAGAAAATACTTATGTCAAAGTCAATCGAAGGCTTGTAGTTAGAGAAAAATGAATGATCTGAACTCGTCACTGTCAGTAATGTTGTTACTTACACCGTTATATTTACTCAAAAAAAGTAAATTCGGTTCAATGTTTGTTACTTTGAAGTCGGTTTTACGCCGCTTTCAACAATCATTCAGTTATATCACGGCGGCTGGAACAGCTAATTGGCAAAAAATAAAATATCATTCTTTTAAGATCATTTCAGCTATACCAAAATTACTTTATTATAATTTTCATAAAATTTGCTAGCATGCTTGACACACAAAAAAAACTGTATAATACGTATAATATACATGTAGTCAATAACGACGTCATTATAATAAGTTGACGCATCTTAAAGTAACTTGATAGTTCAACAGACCAAAACCTTCATCAGAAAACCAAAAATGGAATGATTCCAAACTGAAAGAAATCCAAACAATAACTATAACTTTAATTTAAATTGAATAAATTCATCTTCTATGGGAGGAAAAAGGATGGTCAATGAAGATTTGCTTGTAACAATTTTTTCTGGTGCTTTTCTTTTCATTAACTTTAAAAATGGTCTTGTTGGAATATACTTAAAGCTACTGAGCAAAAATAGCAGTTTACTTAGTCTTAAATTTTCCAAAGTGGCAATACTACATATATATTATGTGTTTTCAAATAACATTCACAGTTATTTGTGATATATTAAAACTTGTTATCCGTTTCGAAGTTTGATGAAATATTTTGGATAGCCCTTTTTCACTTCACTTCCAAAATTAATGACATTAAATGTTACACAGTCGTATCACCTTTCCTAAAAATGTGTTTTAAGACTAGTTAAGATATTTGTACGCTTCTAGCCATGTAGGTATATATATTCGTACCATGTCGTTGGTGGGACAATTTTAACACATAGAGCAATAAATTATAAAGATTAAGTTTTATAGTCATGTTTCATAACGTTTTACAATAATGGCAAGTTAGGTGAAAATATCACCCAGTAGTATAGCAAGAATTTTATAGTCAGAGATACCCTGAACATGACAAAGACACTACTTGTGCTAGAACGAGGCCAAGAAGCTACAACTAAATTGGATTTTTTGACCCTGTCAAAGACATGTGTTCGGAAACTTGGCCAAATTCGGCTTTTCTTTTAATTCTTTTTGCCAAAAAACATGTCATGCTCAGATACTTTCGTCAGATTTTGTTATGAGATTTTCATGTTGCAAGTTTAATAAGGTCTGGTTCAACTATTTTGTTTCTCACAACAATATGCATAACAAAAATAATTGCTACAATTTGCAACCTATTGAAGATTGCACAAGGGGCATGCCGTTGGTTTCAATTCTATTGGAATCAGTATAATAAATGCAATAAATGGCGATGAATCGAACACTTTGCCGATGATTCCAAAGCCAAAAAGACAACTCAAGAATTCTTAAATAAAATCATTTAAAAATGGAAAGAAAGCTCAATGGTCAAACAAACTGTGCTTCTTGAAAATACATAGTTACAAATTTTATTCAAATTAATATCTGTTTGTAATGTCAATGTTCTCTTGGAATATTGTAACTAATGGTGTTAAAGCGCTACGCATTTTTTTATAAGGAATTAACTATTGTAATATAGAATCTTTCAGGAACAACTTTTGTCACTCGATAATAAATATCCTGTTCCATATCGATTAAAAAGTTTTTGACTGGGGTGGGCCGCTTTTAAACTTTGGTTGTGCTCTAAGCTACGTTCACACCCTTTTACAGTTTTATCTATCCAGGATTTTTCTTTCACTTAGCAACACTACCTCCCGAATCACGTAACCACTATTACTATCACGTAACAATAGGTGCGAAAATGTTACATGTAAATTATTTCGGACTCCTTTGTAATTCAATCAAGGTCTTCTTTTTGTCAATGCGAGTTCTCTATCACATTGCTAAAAATCTAGTGTAAAACACTGGCACATAAGCCGTTTCCGCAAGTGGAACCTTCTAAGATTCATTATAACATAACGCTGTCGCTACAACCTACATTATTTTTGTCTTTGTGTATGACTCCAAACCAGGAGAGAAGAAAAGAATACAAAGTCTATTTAAAATGGCTATTTAAATTGACCAAGGGTTACTTGATAAAAAGGTCGAGCCTAAGCACAAATGGGGGTCAATAAAACAATTGTCCTTAGGAAATAAAATCATATTCTCTCTCTATTTCCCTTTAAGCCTAACATTCAGCTTTGTATCCGTAAGAATGAGTACCCATATGTTGAAACCTACCTCGAAGTTATAATGTTTTTTTAACTCGACGGGAATCAAAATATAGGAGCTATTTACAAAAAGTAGACAACATTAAGGAAACATGGCCATTAACATATCTTACACGTAAGTAATGCGATATATAACGTGTCTTTTCTGTGCTTTCTAGCTTACTAGTGCAAAAGACGTTGTTTGAGCTATAACAATTGGTAATTGTTGTCTGTTGTCTGCTCGGGTGTCTGTCTGTCTGCAAGTTAACGTGCATCTCATCTCTTTTGAAAGAAAAGACAAGGGTTTTGCTTCGCTGAAAGTTTATCAATTCAACCAAATAATAGTTTTGCTATAGCATTTGTTAGGTTAAAACTACTTTCCTATCGAGGACAATATTAAGCCTTTTGTAAACATGCAAGGGGTGATACCTGATTGTCAATAATAAAGTATCTTAAGACGATGTCCCATTGAAATCATTACTAGACAAAATTTACCAAGAAAGAAAGAAGGCTTTTTAAGTGTATGGGTATCATGTTTACATGACAAATCCAAATTTCTAACAAACCATTATGACAGTAGGACTACATCCTTTTTTATTTGAATATCGCATATTTCAATGTTCTTTTTCTCAAATTTGAACATGGAACAGAAATCAAGACAAACACAAAGCATTTACATGATTGTTGCCAGTATTCCGATCCATTCATGAACATGTACATATGATATATTCATTTGACTGCGACGAGACACTTCTTCTTTATAATATTTTTCATCATAACTATGTGTGCCCTGAAACGTTTTAGATGGTTGTGTTAAAGAAGAGGGCCAAGTTATACTTATGTCCAACTTGTACAATTCCTTTATCCTTCGTTGGGTAAAGGTTTGATATATTTGATCTGAGATATAATTACTAGACATCAAATTGATGTCGTAATTCATAGTATTTCTATGGCCTAAAAGTACAAAATTGTCATTTATGTAAGAAAAACTGTTACTAGACATACTAAACTCCTTAAAACTCCTAAGCGGCCACTTGCATTTTTGGTCATATGTTATAAATGCCACAATGTTTTAACTCGTTTTCACTGGATTAATGTAGCCAAGACATTTATGAAGTCAGCAAGCAAAGAAGAGGCAAAAAATCAACAAGAATTGATTTAAAATTAAACGCATGTAGGAGTACCCTCGATTTCAAAGTTAACATTGGTGGGTAAGGTATTTTTGACATTTCTTATAAGCATAACGAATGTACAGAGAGTTGTGGCAGTCCTCAGGTGTTCTTCCATTGATATCGTTATATAGCATTGATTAGATTTGCGTTTTCAGATTTCGAAAAAATTCAACATTCTCTAAAAATGCCTTTTTTTGTAACTTTTGAAGTTGATGGTACAGGTATTTGATTATGTCTTTAGGACTTCCTGATGCATGACTTTACAAAACAATTGAACAGGATGATGGCCGAATAATCACTCTTTCAATAGGAAATGGTCACATTTCAAAATAGAAGAGGAAAATATGTAAAAAATGGAGAAATGTATGGTGGCAGCTTAGAACTTTTAAGTAGTGTATGAGTCATGCTAAGCTAATTGTAACATTTTATAGAATGAAAACAGTTATTATCCGTACCTATGCTCTCTATTCCAGACTCGGTTTTAAAGATATAGAGGATAAACGTTTGTTTCAGTGTAAGATCGGTTTATATTTCATTGAGTGAACATCAAAAGCTATATTTTTCACGAGTGGCAGAGCCACGAGTGAAAATATAGCATTTGTTGTTCACGAAATGAAATATTAATCGATCTTACTCGAAAAACAGTTATTCTATTTCTTTATTGCAAAAAAGAGACAAAATTTGAAATTTCTAGGACATATTTTCGCAAAGCGCATCATTTTGCACGTGATTGCTATGCAACGTTCATTGTGACGTCACTTATATCGCCCCGCACCGATGACGTCAGATAGGATGTAATGCACAAAAGCAGGGTAAAAGTTTTTGATAATTTCACTGCTTTTGCGGTGAGATTATCAAGTTATAATCTACCGTTATTTCTCGATAAACCACCGAAAAGCATTAAAGAAAAGTTTGTCATATAGAAAATAGCATTACACACATTAAAAGAGTTGAAATCTGTATCTGTTATGTAAACAAACCTAACGTAGATGTCCTTTGCTCTTACCAACCATCCTGTCATTTTCATCGCGGTTACATTCAAAGCAATAATGTTACATATAGACAATGGTACTTATAAACATTGTGGAACACAATCATACATTATGCAGTTTCTGTTTTCTTTGTGAAATCATTTAGCTCCTGCTTGCGCATTCTTGAACCCAATTTAAGGTCTCCTGCTGGCAGTCCTGTAATTAGGCTGCACCACCAAGAAGTCTACAGCATTTTAATATCAATTTATCCAGCATGCTGCATCGTTTAGATTGCTATAACGCGAAAAGTAAAGTACCAGAGAATAATAAAGGGAAGTGTTAATTGTCCTATAAGCTTGCATTTCCCAAGCATTATTCCGCAAGAGTATACGGTCCGTTCCTCGTTCTTTCGTTGTTAACTCCCAGGATATGCTCCAACAAGCCGGCTAAGTACCACGATCAGACGCACCCCCGAGGGTTGAATTACCCATAGACCTATTTACAGTCTATGTTTTAGATGAACATGATAATCTTAACACCACACACAAAACCCATCTACATCCTCGCAAATATTCAATAAATCATATGTAAAGCCCTAGGATGTAATAAAATGTTGGATACCACACAAAAACGCTCTTCGGCGGTTTCGTTCGCTTCACAAAGGAAATTATCGAATCAAATACCATTTTCATATATGACGTTGGGTACTTTGTTAGATATTTATGCTTCTGAAATTACAAGAATAAACTGTGCTTTTAGAATTTTGCAGAGAAACCGTTTTCTTATACGTAGATTGACGTAGTGCTCGAGATAAAAAAAAATGTTTGGTTTCCAAATGTTTAATTTTGGCACCCTCTTTGCAAACGACTCATTGTGCAAAGGATGGTACCATTTTTGTAAGTGTTGGCGGTTTTTGTTGAAACCAAGCAGCGGCACTAACATCTCTTAAACGCATTTAAATTAAGCACAGAAGGTACGTTTTTTATGGCGAAATGACAATTCCATATTCTTTCTATAGCAATCCGTAAGAGAAAGACCTAGTCCAACAAAAAATCGAGTCCTGATTATTTCCATATACTTTTATTTCGGGTTGACTATTTTTAATTTTATGAAGAGAAAATTCTTTGCTTTAAGGCCATGATTGAGATTCATACTTGAATGAACAGAAACGGATATTTTCTTCTATTCTTAGTGAAAGAGAAAGCGTAAAATCAAGTATCATGTAACGCATGATACCATTGCAAATGCATGAATTCTCTATGAGAATATTTGATTGTTTGCCAAATTTCTGTATGACCTTCTAATAAATTGTATACAGGTTAAGTGGTATATGAAGTTACGTAAACTTGAAAATAGGATACAGTGCTGAACGATTCAAATAAACATTAGACACCGACAAAAAATTATCGTGCGAGTTTGCTTAATCATCACTTTGACGCGAGGTATATAAAAAGCCATTTGAGTAGAATCATATTCTAAATGACGTGCTTAATCATCACTTTGTCGCGAGGTTTATAAAAAGACCATTTGAGAATACTTTGCCAATATAACCTGTCCAAATTCAAAGGTTTTGCAGACGAAAATTTAAAGTGGATTTAATTTGAAAAAAAACACCATTCAGCAGGGTAGACAATAGTGTGGAAAAAGAAGAAATTGCTTGTCAGAAGCAATTTCTTCTTTTTTTACAATGTTTTCTCAATCATAAAATCACAGGCACGTAAAAAGCAGGTATTAAACAGCAAAGGGTTAAGAGAATTTTTGGGTTTTTGCAAACTTTCTGTATGACCTTCTAAAAAAATAGTATATGAAGTATATGAAGTTACGTAAACTTGAAAATAGGATACAGTGCTTGACGATTGAAATAATTATTGGTCACTTGCAAATATACATTTGACCCGTCACGCAAAATGGGACCATCTAGGACATTTTTTAAAAGAATAAATATTTGAAAAAGAGAGCAGGGTAGCCAGGGTCCGATTTCGAAAATTCTTTCACAGAAAATTAATAAAAAGCGGAACGTTTCGACACTAGTCAGTCTGCGCTGTTTGCGCAGTCTGACTGGGGTCGACACTTTACGCACTTCCGAGATGGTCCCTCTTCGCGAAATGGGTCGCATATGATTCGTTACCCCTGAATGACGTCACTCCATTTCATTTTTCTTACCTTGATTATACAAAACGACCGATTTTAGACTTATACAAATTTAATTTTTTGAATTTAAAATTGCGTGCAAAGTATTGTAGAAAACATTGAATCATTGAAACATCAAACAGGCAATCTTCGTTTTTCTTCAGTGTTTTTCTTCAGCTTTTTTTCTATTATTTCATTTTCATTCAGTGAATAAAAAATTCGTTAATTGGAAAAAGGTTGCATAAATAGATACAAAACATCTACACATACTTCTTATTTTTCGAAAATAACATATTATTTCTCTTTTTGTAAATAATAAAATTCGCATTTTTAAAAATAGGATTTTAAGGATTGTCATTAATGCAGGCTTTCCAGAATATTTCAATTGAGTTCCATGAAGTTTGCTTAATCATTTATCATTTTGTAGCAAATTGTTATATCTTTTTGAAAACTTTTGTCCAATACTTTTCTACGAATGTACGAATGTATGTACGAAAAGAATAGATAGATAACATTTAAGAAACATGAAGCGGTGAAAAAGTCCTACTTTGATTTCATTTCATTGCAAACATATGATACTATGTACTCATATTAAATCTGTTCGTACTGTTATAATTTCTTATTTGGCCAATCAAGCCATCTCGTGGATATTAGAAGGGGGTATAATCAAAACTTTTTTGTGTAATTTCAAATAAAGGGATTTTTATATTCGAATGCGTTTTATAATACAAGGAAAATGATAGCAAGTTTTGTTTGAGATTTTTTTTACCACATCTCAAAACATAAATATTTTATCTTCAAAATGGAAACTAAAATATCTTTTTGTGAATTTATGTAATTCACACCTCTCTATTACAATACTCATAAATTATTCACTATATTGGTTCATTATGCCCTAATAGTGTGCCTGAAGTGAATTTTCCATACCACTGAGTTTTGATGTTTTCCAGGTGTTATGGCTTGGTATTGTTTAGCCATTTACTGTTTAAATTGAAATTAATGCAATAACATCAATGTATTCATGATCATACGATATGTAACCGTTGTGAATCAAGGGCCTGTTTTACGAAAAAATTAATCGTAAGTCAAAATCACAATTTGTATCTTATGTTTTCTTTCCATGTTAGATTATGCCTTGTAATATCTCATTGGAATCGTCTTTAGAAGACGATTCCAATGAGATGATACATAGCAGGATTACATATTTAGTTCCCTCTGTAGAAGCAATTTTGATTTTTGACTTACGCAAAAAATGATCGGAAGATCTTTATTGAAACGGGCCCCCGGTGTTCTATTTCACTTTGACAAATGCAATCTGTGGATCAGTTCACACGAAACATGTACATTTCTGCAAATAACACTGCGTCATATTTTCTCAATACACTTGTCAAAATCGACCACTTTTTGATATCGCCCACACACGGTGAGTTATATTTTCAAGTCCGTTATTAATGACCGAGCATGTATAGAATTGAAGACAGGCCAGTTCGTCAATAGAATGGTAAATGCATTGTTTCAATGGTACTGCTAATAAAATCGATCGTGTGTGGGCCGTTTCAATCGGAATACCACTTGGACTTTTTCGTAACTCGGAAAGTGCCTCGGGTGTAATTGTTGTAATTTTGGGTCAATTCAAGGTAATTCGGATGCGGGCGGTACTCTGGCCAATAGGCTTGAAGAAAAGCTGATGAATGTTCAAGGAAGCAGAATCGAATGGGATAAATCTTAGTTTGTGAGAACTTGTTTCCAAATCGATAAAAATTTGATAATCTAATGCTTTTCTTGCGTCTAAGGCGATCTTCTGGGTATATCATAATTTAATAACAAAACGCAGTGAACGGCTATAATCAAGCTTTCGTTGGTTTTGTTTTACTCAACGTAATCTTTAGCGGGAATGTTGATGCTTTTGATGTCACAAAAGCTTTGCGCAATGCGACGCGCTTTTATGGCTGCGTCCTATTATTGCCAAGGTCTATTCCGTTGAATCGCCATGACAATAATGGACTTTGAAAAGACAAAAATTGACACCCGTTCCTTAACATATGTATCTAATGTTATACTCGCCGTCTATGTCCATATACATAACTGTGAAATGCGTATCTTCTCAGTGTAAACTTTTCGCTCGATATATACTGTGCGGATGCCAGAATTCCAGAGAACTAGATAAACTGGTTGGACTGCACCATTGTTGTGTACATTTTAATGTCAAGAAATGGAGTTGAATATACCAAGTATTTGCTGTACGGGTGGATAGATAGATAGACTTAAATTACTTTATATGGGATTCAAAAGACTTAGTGTTTCCACTTGCTCTATCGTTTCGTAATTGATTCGATTGAATATTTTTATATATATATTTTTTCAATTCCAATACCTAGAATCATACCACGATACCAAAATTTATTCTTATTTAATAAGAGAGAATCGCCCCAACCAAATGAAAATCTTCATAACAATTTTCCGTTCATATTTATATAGTTTCAAGTAATAAAATTGTTTGCTTCGTATATTTTCCTTTTGGAGATCAAGTTGCACGAAGTGAGTATGATTAAGGGTATTGTGCTCAGTCTTTGTCCGTTGGCCTTCCTTCTATACTTCTTTCTGTCCGACTGCCCTTCCATGATTTGTTACATAAATCTTTTCAATGGAAAATAAAATCAGTTTAAAACTTGATGAGTATGGTACGTGTGTTAATTTCATTACATTTTTTTACATTTTACAACACATTAATATAATTTATTTACGTCAAAACCCAGGTTATCATGCCAATAGAAAGATATAAACTGTTTTATATATGTGGCCCATCACGCGAAAAGGGACCAACTGGGATCGGCACTTTTTGAGTCACGCATCATATTTAACTGTCAACAAACTTGTCTGATAATTATCAAACTGATGTTCAGAATTTTTCTAGAAGTAACAAAAACTCGAAGTTGACCACGAAGTAATATAGGGAGATTTTCATTATCTTTTACTTATTATGATAAATTCGCATAGTCTTCTATGTAAAGTAAGGCTCGGATAAGAATATGTAGGCTTCATTTTCCGCTCTGTAGATTTAAAGAGTCCTTAGAAGAACAACAATGATTCTTTATACACTGTATGTATAAATAGACGATGTCCAGTTAGTATGTTTGTTTGGGGTTTAACTCAACTTTCGACAGCATTTGTGGCATATGAATGGTGCACAAACCCGTAACTTGCTTTTGCTTCCCTCACCAATGCATACTTCATTTTATCTGAGCAAACAGCTGTCCGTCATCCTAGGCGTACTATGTATCATTGGGGCTTTGGTGGGAGGCAAACGCTGCTTATCACAATGACTTTTGTAGAGAAATGTGAGAAGATTAATAGAACAACGATTTGTTTTGTTAATAGAACAATTGTTTTTCACGGGTAAATATCGTAGTTAGCAGCATATAGCCCCAATCTGAGCCTATAGAAATCTAGAAAGAGATGTGAAACGAAAATCTCAGAATCTTGTTGAAGTGAACTCCATCTAGGTCTACAGGTGGTGGACATATCTGGGAAAAATCGTATCGACGAGATATTTGATCTGAAAAGTGCCCATTTGAACTAGATCTATATCGGATAGGAATAGTTGTCGGATGCGTTATTCGGGAAAAATAGATCCATGCAAGTATTACTAAATTATACAAATAGATTAATTTGGTGAAAAATGAAATTACACACTCATAGTTTTGAATAAAATGGATGATATGATAAGAGAATTTGTTAACTAGTAAGGACTATTTCCATGTCAAAACTTCAACTTTCGAAATTTGCATGCGGATGAAAATGCCAGATGTTTACACGTCACCTCGGCGTTCTGCAATTTCATGTTTACAAAATTCAGATCTGAAAAAGCTAAATGGAACAACATACTGAATCAGGTAGGATTTTATGGTACATTACGTATTGCTATAATATAAACATGGTGTAGAAACGACATACATTTTACTTGTATGAAGAAAGTTTATCCGGTGGTGGTCGGGATAACCGAACAAAGCGTAAATATGGGATGAAAGCTTTTCGAGTAGGGTATCGAATTCACGACCCATGGACTTAGAGCTAATTCCATAAGTTAACAGAAATTCGGCTTTTATGGCGTTCAGCATAATAGCTTTTCATCGAGCTAACGTATCATTTTTTGGAAATGTCAGCGCCGATTTAAAACATAAAGAATATCATTGTAAATTGCGAAGAGCCAAGTAGAACATTATTTACGCTCATTTTGCCACAGGGGGTATCATTTCCACTGAGTTCATATGACACACACCAACATACGGTGCCTTTTTGGTCGATTTGCTTCTCACAATGCTATTCAAACTTTCACCTTAAACGGAATTATTTTGCCATTGGTTAACTACAACGTGGAATGTGCTTTGGGGTCCAATGGTGTAATTTGTTTGTGATCTTTAAACGGGTGGAATGAAAATTAAAAGGGGTTAAACGAATGATGTTAATCGCAGGTGCAAATGGATTTTCGCTACACCTCGCCTAAACGGTTATTAGATGGATATAAAACCACCCACCCGAGTGTTTTAGAGGAGGATTGGGTACATAGAGTACTTTTGCCATTTGGGCAACGGGTATCAAAGGCAGATGGATGGGGCTCTGGTCCTTCACGACCAGTGTGGTGTTTCCAGCGATTTAACATTATTACTAATAGCAAATGGACTTAGTTTTATGACTTAACATAAATACCAGAGTCGGATATCAAGTCCTCGATAGTATCAAAGGGAGCATCATTTCGGATGGCCGTGTATAGGATAACATTCTTGACTTAAATTCTAACAGGTTATGGAACACTTATTGCTTACTTCAAATCGAATGCCCATGGTAGCCACTGGTTACATTGATATACGTATTCGAGAATCAGGACCTGGCGCTGGTGATACATAGAATATTAAATGATAAATCATAGTAAAAATACCTTGCACTCGGGACTTTATTGACCTTATACCATTGGCTTGATAACATGAAAGTTATCAGGTCGTTTAGTTTAAAAACAATGGGAATATTCATGATGTTAGCTCGAACGAAGTTAAACTGAACGACGTTGATTTTAAGCACAAGATAATTTCCTGCATGATACATTGATAAATATGTTAATATATTAGGGTAAAAAAATGTAAAAGTTGCCTTGATATGACATGACGAGATTTCATAATACTTTTTCTTTAAAAGCAGGTCCTTTTCCTGTCGCTTTATACTAGTTGCACAGTGTTATATCTGTAATTATTTAACTGAACAACTATGGTGATATATTTTAGACTGTTGTTGTCGAATCTATTTCAGGTAATTGTAATCAGTATAAACCTTTCAGATACTTATAACATGGAACTTTTAACCAGAATTGCCAATAAATTTTCACTTATCTCAAGTTCCAAATATCAAAATACTTGTAGATTTTGCAGTTAATATGTATCTTCGAGCAATACGAGGGAATTCTCTCAAAACGAACTTAGCTTTGAATATTTCAGTTGATTATTATTTTTGCAGAAATTATGTTTCTCGATTGCGGAATGAAACAAGGCGGTTTACTGTCGCCAGATTCCTTCATAAATCAAACTTTTAATAGCGTTAACTGCAGTTGTACTGCCCCAGGAAAAAAGCAATATCTTAAATGCATCTTTAACTGGATTCCGTGGATGACTGGTCGCCTTTATTTTCTTTCCCGAGATACGCAAAGAATGATAATCGCCAAAAGTTTGCAACCAACTCTCTTTTATATGTTTTGTTTAGTTCACTGTACCAATTGAAAATGTAAAAAAGAGTATTAAAAAAAGCTCTGTTGAACTTTTAATTTACTCTAGCTTATAAACATATTTGAAAAAAAACCAGATTGTTTTGGAAAACATACATAAGTTTATAACATACATTTAATTGTACAGCAATCTTTATCTACACGTCGCTATCATTTTTCTTAAGTATACATTCATGTACGCCAAATCAAAATGACTTAATTTATTTATTCTTTATTTTAAGTTTTTATTAGTAGAGAGATCACGAGACTTCATTCTTTAGAGCTTACACTAGTGGAATAACTATACAAATGAGCTCAGAGCGAAAAGCAATGCTATTTTGTTACCGTGAAAATGTCGTCATAATGTATACATTGTGACGTCAGTTTCAATCGTTGTTATAAGTTCCGCGGAAAATTATGATATTGAATTTCAAGAATTTTGACGATTTTTTGCAAAAATTCGGGTCATATTATAAATAGAATATAAAATTTATGCTCATAAAATACGGAATTTATTAAACTCGTCATCTAAAACAGATAAAAACGCGGCCCAGTCTCGTTTTTATCTGTTTATAGATGACTCGTTAAATGAATTTGGTATTCCATGACAAGTCATTCAATATCCTCTATTTAACATTTACTGTATACTTAATTATTCGGCAACATGTATAATAGTTTTTTTTTCATTTCGACCTTTCTGAGGATATTTAAGGTTGCCCCGCTACTTGTAACTTGCCAAACTGTTTACATATGAAGAACCAGTATATGCTGTTTACCTACCCGTGTAAACCAATGTGATGAAGAGAACAAGTTTGTATGCCATACGCTGATATCGATCTTATTACAAGTCGTAAGCATATAAATGTGTTAATTATCTGCTGTGTTTATGCAACCCCTGAGATAACGAACTATTTTAGAGGTTTGAATTTTAAAAGCAGCGATTAAAAATATTGTCCATTTGCTTCATTTACGGTTCGTAGAGGATTGTACTTGGTTTGAATCAAGCACTTCGGACGAGTATGATAATTTATTTGTGTTGGGCAATTTATTTCAATCATAATCGATAATCGGTTTTTAGTCGAAGAAAACAATCAACTATAGATCGATACTACAATCGTTTTCTTTAAAATCTATATAGTTCCAAATGACTGCATACTATGGCATAATATGGTATGCTTTAAAACATCTTATCTTTGGTTTTGATACAGATAGGGGAAAACAATTGGAATACGTGTTATATCCTTTAGCATATCTGGAATGGACCTACACTCAACCATCGGTGGTCAGTTTGACCACCAATGGTTTTGTGTAGGTTCTTTCAAAACATTAAGTAACTGCAATTTCATGCTACAAACCGATTATGAGATTTCTTGATCGATTATCTGTATCGGAAGCACAGACCAACTGATTATCGATTTTATCGATTAATCAGCCCATCACCATAATTTTAAAAAGTACAAGTATAGAGAAAATTGATATCTGATAACTCACTGAAACTGCATATTTATAGACAGAAATATCTGCAATATATCGTGAAATGCGCTACTTTTGCCTCACTTTTGTGAGTGTGATACTTATATTTTGCTGCAATAAAAACATTGTTGTTGCAAAAACATTACAGATAATGACACATTTATATATTTTCTGAATTTCGCTGGTCCTGTTAATGATGAACAGGACCAGCGATATTCAGCTATCAGAAAAACAGCAAAACTGAACACAAGTGTTGTCCTTCATAAATTTACGAAATTAGTCATTTGCAATGCTTTTTCTGCATTCCTTTGCTTTAAGATATGCAACATTTCTGAGAATAGTTGTACTATATTTATATGAATAAAATGGTATAAATAATGAATTTTGTCTTGTGCGTAAGTAGCTTTTTCAAAATGCAAAATATGAGTAACGAACCTACAAAATTGAGACAAAAGGGATTAATTGCATGATATAACCACAACTTAAATAATGATGCATTATTTACAAACATGTATATACTCTTTGCATTTCTTAACGGTAAATGCAAGTTAGAGTTTTATTCGAGCTTAATCTTGAGGTTAACAAGCAAGAGAATTATCATCGATAACAGACAGTTAAATATGACACCATTGTATGGTTATGGACTTCTATATCAAATATACATTTCTGAGAATATTTGAACTATATCTATATGAATAAAATTGTATTAATAATGAATTTTGTCTTGTGCATGAGTAGTTTTTTTATCAAACAGCAAACTATGAGTAACGTTCCTACAAAAGTGTGACAAAAGTAATGCATTTCATGATGCATTATATACAAACATGTATATACTCTTTGCATTTCTTAACGGTAAATGCATGTTAGAGTTTTATTCGAGCTTAATCTTGAGGTTAACTAGCAAGAGAATAAACATTGATAACAGACAGTTAAATATGACACCATTGTATGGTTATAGGCTCCTATATCACATATACCGGGTATGATTCAATTAATATATCAGATAATAGGCTCGACTGTTAAACTAAACAGGCACAAAACTATCAGCATTATGTCAAAAAAGCATACTGAGAAAGAACAAATCGGTGCATACTTTTGATCACCAGAATATGAAACGCCTTTTCTGTGACGATTTCTGTTGGTGTTACAGTTAAGAACATCGAGAAATTGATAAGAGGAATGATTTTGGAATGAGCGTGTGTAACGAGTTTTGAGAGTAATTCAAGGGAGGTGATCTAATATCGCTAACTTTGATAAGGATGAACAGAATTAGCTATATTTATAACCTCTTTTTAAAAAGATGTGTACATGTTCTATGAAAAGCGTTATATTTCTTCACGAACCCACGCTTAAAAAAATCAATTATGTCAGTGAAATCGTGGATTTGCATCTACCGATTTGTATTTGAATGTAGTTATTAATCTTATCATTTTGAGTGATTTTGGAGCATTTTTGAATGGTTTGAGTGAGTGTTTGGAATGAATGAATGGATCGCTGAGTGAATGATTTAGAATGATTTTGATCGGAATTAGTGTCAATTTCACGATGTTATAAACTGTACAAGAGAATTATATGATATGAAGATGTTCAGCAGAACGATTAAGTCATAATCAGTAGAAAGCGCCTTATGCTTTTTCAGTCTTTAAAAGATTACAAGCCCTTTTATTACATTTACATTTATCAAATAACAACTTTGTTGACGCCATTTTTTTCTTCGTCGATTTTAAGCTCAACTGGCCGAATCTTCTCCTCCCCTCTCATTGCGTGAATTTCAATAAAACTAGGCATGAATATTCCTTAGGTTCACATTTACTTAAATTGGTCATTAAATTTTGATGGGCCCAAAAAATGTGGGGGTGACGGGGACAATGTTCACCTTTAAGTCTAAAAGAATCTTCCCCTGCCAATCAATTGGACTAATGTCAATGGATCTTGGTATGCATGTTCCATGAATAGCCTCTTGTTTTCAGTCAAAGTAAGCTTTGTTGAATGAGCGTCTAGAGAAAGTCATTGAAGCGATACAGGCATTCTTGGGCCTCTTGTTTGTCATATTTGTTTGAATATTCCTTAGGTTCACATTTACTTAAATTGGTCATTAGATTTTGATGGGCCCAAAAAATGTGGGGGTGACGGGGACAATGTTCACCTTTAAGTCTAAAAGAATCTTCCCCTGCCAATCAATTGGACTAATGTCAATGGATCTTGGTATGCATGTTCCATGAATAGCCTCTTGTTTTCAGTCAAAGTAAGCTTTGTTGAATGAGCGTCTAGAGAAAGTCATTGAAGCGATACAGGCATTCTTGGGCCTCTTGTTTGTCATATGGATTAGGTCATTACTATTTTATCTTATTTCTTCTGAGATGGCACTTCCAACAACAAAACTGTCTTGTAATAACTGTTGATGTATCGCAAACAAGTATCGATAAATTCTTGATGCAGACTTGGATATTTTCTAAAGAACCAAATCCCACTTAAGGGATTCGGTTCTTTAGAAAGTTTTCAAGTAATACCCATATTTATAAAGATAACATACAAAAGCAGCACAAAGGGGGGAATCAAATAGAATAAAATTGATGGAATGTAATTTTATTTTTTTCCAATTTTGTGAAAAACTGGATAGCCTTTCCATAGAACCACAAAATATAAAAACATATTGGTCTTATCATGCATGATAACCTATATGTCCAACATCGGATAATGAAACTATCGCCCTTGGATTCAACCCACACCTACGTGCAGAATAGAGTGCTGTTCCAATGCGCGTGACAAAAGAATACCTCTCAATAATAAACCGCATCACACGCATCACACAGTGTTAGAATTACGTTCAAATATGGATGTGTTATATGGCGTATGATTTCCTATGAGTTTTTGTAGCGATTTTTATGCTTTGAAGCAGCTATATAATTTTCGTTTGCCAAAATCATTCAGAAAACAAAAATAAAATGAGATATGTACTGTGCGATATTAAAAACGCAATTTATCTATCAGTATGAAATTGAAAGATGAAAATACAAACTTCGGACTAATTAATAGGGGTATTATTACCCTAACGAGTTGCATTAGATTCAACATAGCTGTCATAAACGGCGTTATTTTTTTTTTTTTTTAAATGGACGATATTTTCTTTGGAAATGGAAATAAATCAAAACATTTATTTAGAAACTTGTTTAACGATTCATGAATAGGCTTACTGCGTGTAAGCACTATAGTTCCATTCACATCCTCGGTAAACAGGGGCCCGTTTTACTAACCATCTTACGATCATTTTTGTGTAAGTCTAAATAAGAGTTGCTTCTACAGTAGTAACTAAATATGGAATTCTACCACACATTATCTCATTGGAATCGTCTTCTAAAGACGATTCCAATGAGATATTGCTTGGCAGAATCTAACAATGAATGAAAACATCAGGTACGATTTGTTAATCTGACTTACGATTGATAACTTCATAAGAAGTTTAGTAAATGGGCCCCAGTGCCTCTTCATTCCGTAAATTACATTCATTGAATGCATGGAGCGTAGCATAATGCTTTACGCCTTGGCTCCGGGGATGTTCCGTGGATAGAACCAAATCGACGTGTAGTTGACGAAAAAAGGCGCCACGTGTATCTTAAAGTATTCCTTAAAATGTTGAAAGCGGCGTAAAACTCCATTCAATCAATCACACTAAATGGAATCAATTAGCCTGAAAAAGTGTAATCGCAAAGGGGGTCTGAACAGTAGTGCTAACCTGGTACTGGCCAAAGCGTCAGATCGAGCAACTCTTAATTCGATCCAACAAATAATATCTTTGATATGGAATAGCTTATTTTGGTTAAAAAGATTAAATGCTTCCCCAATCGAAATTCAAATTTACTTTGTTGTGCTTTTTAAGTCGCTCAGTATAAATATGAGGTATCTACGAAACAACCTTGTTATCTATAATGAGCTTTGTAAACTTTAGTATATTTAAAATGAATAAATTGAAGTACGTTGTCAAAGATGAGCTACATAATGTAAGCGATTTGCAGTTTTTGATCAGATACCGTTAATAAAAGATCAAAATGTCGTTTGGGTTGACACGCTGTGAGGATGTCTGGCCCAGGATAGACATGTCGTCTGTTATGATTGCTTCGATTGAAAGAGTTTCCTGGTCAGAGCTTACATTAAATCATCATTTGCTCTACATGTAACCACATCAAAGTATTTGCTATCCGCAAAACTAAGACTTAATTCAGAGGTATGATTTTTAAATTCGGAAAGAAACCTGCTGGTTGGCTCAGTCAATTCGAAGTAAAAATTGTAAAATAGCGTCAAAACTCCCAAAGAACTAAAATTCCTTGAGCACCAAATATTCCCTTCATTTTTCAGAATGCATATTCAGCTTTGATCATTTTTATAGATCTCTTTTTTTATTTTCATTGGATCAAAAAAAGTACAGATTGGAGTTGGTAAAGCTAGTCTAAAATCTTGAATTCTCAATGAAACCCTATACTGTTGGTACTTATTTGAATCGTCTTGAGGAGACGGGTCTAGTGAGTTTAATAACACGGACAAAAATCCAGAAAATCCACTCTTATCTATAGCTCTGAACATATCAAGTTTTCT
Organism: Fragum whitleyi; assembly: GCA_948146395.1. Classification (NCBI taxonomy): domain Eukaryota; kingdom Metazoa; phylum Mollusca; class Bivalvia; order Cardiida; family Cardiidae; genus Fragum; species Fragum whitleyi. Next base: position 49,201,206 of record OX411547.1, read on the forward strand.
AGTCATGAGTAGCAAGTCCTATATTCACAAAGGAATGGTTTGACCAAAGGGTATCGTATACATTACTCATTCTTTATGGGTGATTTACTTTTAATTTCTTGTCATCGGGTAAACGTTTTTCACAATCCTAGGAAGAAGGTCGTAAATATTCACGCATTACATAGACATCTAGAATCTCTTAGCTCTGGGACCTAGGTTTAACCATAAGCAAGGTTTACAAACATTCTCAAATTAGCTTTTATGCATTTATACTTAACCAACCGACGCTATATGTAACTTTGGTGCACAAAATGGCTGCAATCAATTTACCATGAAGCACTGTGCATCCATTATCTGCATGTGTCTTCGATTTACCCCTTAACATTTTTAGATCTAAGACGTCATTTTGAAATTGGTGCAAACTTACACAAAATGAAACAATAAATCTTTCTTCGATTTTTTTATAAGTTTGAAGACAACTTTTATGTAAATTCGTAAAGTTTTTTTTTGATAGATTCAATGTTTTATTACTTGATGTCGGGTCAATTTATGTCATGAATGAAGTTTGTATATAAAAAATTTGATGTTCTTCAAAAAGACTTAACATTTTAGAAAGATCTCAAAAAGTTAATTCAAATAAGGAAAAACTAACCCCGCCCATACTTGATATGCCATACGGATCATTTGAAACATATTCAGCCAGGTAAAAGCCCAAAGTGATCTTCCAAGGGCAAATATTTGTCCATGTCAAACGTGAATTTCTTTGATTAATAAAAAGAACAGTATCATTTCTGCAAATTTATTCTACGCCATTAGCAGGCATTTTATTAAAAAAGGCCGTTGAAAAGTGACAAAATTTCATTGTTGATCTACAAACCATTTCTTTCAAAAATGAAATATTTCGTTTTCTGTAATAATTTTCGATGGTTTATCGAGAAATAACGGAAGATAATCTCTTGGTATTCTCACTGCCAAACAAGTAAAATTATCAAAGATGATCCTCTACCTTCTTTCGTTCACTCTATTTGACGTTATCTTAGCGGAGCCCAGAAAGACAGATAACGTCCAACCGCTGCTTAGCAATCGTGCGTTATAATTAAAATCTGTCAGTAATTTTTCACATTTCGTCCCAATTTTGAAATAGAGAAAGAGAATAATCGTTTGCTTTTCGTGTAAGATAAAAAAAACAACATTCATTCCGTGAACAAGAGAAGCTATATTTTCCCTCGTGGCTTCGCCACTCGTGAAAATATAGTTTTTGTTTTTCACTCAATGAAATACATAAATATTTCTTATAGATCTTACAATTAATATAAATCTTACACTGAATCAAACGAGTATCCTTGTTAATACAATGACAGCTTCTTTCCATCACAAGCGCACTACGCCCTGAAACATGTATGAATGTCTAAGTCAAGGTCATTCTTCAAGGTCAAATACTTATGGACTGAACACAAGTTATACCCGGCCAACGGTAATTGTCCATGTTTTTTTTTAAAAAAAATAATGCTTTTCCTTCTTAATCTGATTTGATCAAGAGAGCAGCAACTATCAAATGAATTTACAAGCTTGAATAAACATTTCTGAACGCAGTTGGTCATCGACCCAAGCATGTAAAGGATTCAAACGGAGGAAGTACATAATTGTGTAATCACCGGCAATCTAAACTTTCTCTTGTTACACGTTTTACCGGTTTCCTGTCGAATCGAGATCGAATACACAAACATGTAAATTGTGTGTCATAGCGCATGGTCGATGAAGGTGTGAACTAAATGTTTATATGGCCAAAGCATGCTAAATTTAGATTTTGTTTAAAGTGCCATTTTTTGGGACAATTCGACCACAGTGGTTAAGTTTTTCCCTATAACAATGAAGAAAGCAATCTATGTAGGCTAAGATAAGACTGCACGTTCGAGCAGGATGATCTAATTCTACGCCCCTACAGTAGTGAAATGTCGTAAACTGTAGAACGATTAACACCAAATAACTAATAGATGTATCATGCTGCAAGAGACATTCTTGATATGAAATAAAGCATTGAGAGAGGACAACTGCGTGTAAAAGTGTATGCATTGCATTTTCTAGCTTAGCTTGAATTTTTTTTGGTGAAATTTCATATCATCCTGATACTCACAGTGGCGGATCCATAGGGGGTTCAATCAAATTTTACAACACAAGAAAAACGACCCCTTTTTGAAGTTTTCTAATCGCAGTAATTTGAAATACTACAAATTAAAGATATGTCTGATTTACAGCACTTGAGCAACGAGTCCCATAATATCCCTATCTATAAATAGATAGGGATATTATGGGACTAATTACTCGAATTCTAGGCCAACATCTAACCCCCTTTTTAGAAACCCTAGATCCGCCGCTGATACTCGCTATTCCGGTTAATGGTATATCTTCTCAATCAATTCCTACACTGTTTTCCAGCTCCGTGGAGTGAAACATTCTTTTCACAAAAGATGGACAGTAACTATAAATAGATAGGGATATTATAGGACTAATTATTCGAATTCTAGGCCTACATCGAAACCCCACTTTAAGAAACCATATATCCGCCGTTGAAACTAGGTATCCCGGTTAATGGTGTATTTTCTGAATCAATTCCTACACTGTTTTCCAGCTCCGTGAAATATAACATTCTTTTAAAAAAAAAAAAGGTTGACAGTAAGAGGTGATAGTGACCCGGTTTAAACTTTCCTTAGTTGACAATGTTTCACTTAACGGTCAACTTGAAAGAAAACCTGGCCAAAGACCACCCGCTTCAGTGTTGTGCTATGCTCACATTATGCCGTTATCTGCGGTCATTTATCGGCCCGCGTGGAATTATAACAATTACAGCTTGACCAAAATTGGTCTAATTGCTACCTATTTTGGGCAATAGCTGCGGTCTTTGATCTTTGCCGCTCAAATTACCTAGGGAGAGTTTATGCGATATTCAGTTAATCCGAAAATGTTCTTAGCTCCTACATTGCATTGAAAAATAAGTGATAAATCATTCAAATACTGTCAATTATTTTTGGTATGGTATGCCGGAGCCAGAATAACAAATTGTTGCATCCAGGGTTGGAGTAAAGCATTTTATATGTTAATTCTCATTTATGGACAACCGGCATAATATGCGAATTATATATGATCGTACATTGAAAAAGTTAAATGGTCGGCAAATCCTCGTATTTTTAGCCTGAATTTAATCCCTTTCGATTCTTCCTCCTTGTAATTGACCGGAACTCGCGTCGTAAATGTGGACCAATTAAAAAGAAAATACATAGTCGCTCACGAGTATCGAACTGGACACCGCGATATAAAGAGACATCGACTTTGGACACATAACTTAAAGTGAACTAAAGTGTATATAAACAAGGCAAAGAAACGCTAGTCCTTTTTTCCAATTAGTACTGGCAATACTGGACGAATGAATCGTATAAAAATTTGATAGACAGGCGATTTTCACTACCGTTTATACATGTAATAAGAAAGGAAGATTTATGTACATTCTGTTGGACTTATTTCCGTGAGTGACTAAAGCTTATTCGGAAAACCACTCGTCAATCTCACGAAGAACCTTGGATGTACATAGACGGACTATTTTTAAAATTACGTGAAAACCTTGGAGAAACTTGATGACGTCAGTTAAAATGGCGTTAGCCCTCGAAAGTTTGAGTGAAAACAATCGACGTCGCCAACGCTGCTACTCGTTCAAGTCACTGACGTGAAACTATCGTATCCTTATATAAATATCTTAAGTTTCTTAAATAACGACTGATAATCTTGTTTTTTGAAAATGATTAACTGTAAAGAAAAATTAATCTTAAGAGAGTGCTGGTTGTTTCCGCGCTAGTGTTTCTTACACTGTTTCCGCCTAACAAAATGCACAATTTTGTCACATACCCATCCGCCTTATATACATCCGAGGTCTGTTGCACTTTACGGAAATGGCCGAGTGATGTTCCGAATGGACTAAAGCTATGAACGGACTATAGATTATACCGTCGCCGACTCCAAACAGACCACCTCTTACAGTAAAGATAAATGGCCGAGATAATACGGAATAAAATTATACTAAATCAGTACTAGCCCCGCAATTAAAGTTACCATGAATATGTTAGGCAGGCCGCCCCGAGGCTGAACGGTCAGCAATAAAACGTCTATATTTTGATAATTTGAATACAAACAAAGGTATCATAACGAGAAAGTATCATTGTTACTATATTGCTACTATATTGGTACTTTGAAATTAAATGCTCGGCGTATTATACCTTTATTGGATTGTTATTGCAAGAATGTGTTCCTTTTAGTACGGTTTAGGTACGGTTTTATGTATTTATGAAATGTAAATATTTCAACTTGTACTGTTAAATTGCAATAGAGTAATTATTAGCCCGTTTATCAATGTGATTAGTGAACTGTCCGAATCTTATGTGTAAAATGATGAAATTTAGCGCTACATGATTGGAATACACATAATAGAGAAAAAATTCTGTTCATTTATCCGACGTAATAATTCAAAACTTGGCGTGTCGATCACTTGGAGATGTAATATGTCTCAAACGGTAAAAACTGAAAAGCCTGCACTTCGGCTACACATTGCATTTTGGAAAAATGTCGATCGATCATAAAACCGCTTAAAACGGATAGTAAGTGATATGATTAGACTGCGCCGAAATGCAGGCTAGTTACGATCCTTTCTTGGTGCATTTCTATTGAGATTTTAAATGTAGCATCAAACTTTAATTTGGTAATCTCTGTTTGCCTTCTAAACGTTCCATGCAACTTTCTTGGTTAGTTATGGAATTGTTATGGTTCTGATATCTTTTATACAATTTCGATATTTGGAGTTTTCAGTACCATAACATTCTCACAGATATAGTAGCAGCATAGTATCTCCAGCTTATTCAGTTTTCAGTTTTATTTTTATTATTTTCTTGTGTCCAACCCTGTTATTAAAAAAAGCGGTGTACGGCGTAGAAACTTAAAATACTACAATATGCATATGTAGGTTTCGTTTGGTAAAGGAAGAATAATCCAAATTATGTGCTACATCCGTGTTTCTTCTCATATAAACTGAATTTATGAATTTATGACCATTGTAAACATATTTGTAGTTTATTTAAAATAAATAACATTTCTTAAGATATTTCGCTACAGTTTTTATACATACATATGTTTGCGCTGATTTGTGAAAAGGATAGTGGCATTCATTTTAATAAGATACAAATCCCTTGGATTAAGTTTGACAATAAAAGATGGATAAAAATGAAAATTGATTCATAAACAACTAATCCCCATTTCGAATATATGTTAGAGCGTTTAAAGTTTTTTTTAATTATGGGAATTCTTTTTTTTTTTTTTTCAAATATGTTACAGAAATTCCTCAGATATCCCATTCCATTTATTTATTAAAGATAGTACAGATCTTACCTAGTGTGTACATATTTAATAATATAAATATAAACTGACCGTGTTAGATGACCGGAATACATCTGATTTTTCGGTTTTCTAGAGCATTATCGCTCTACTTTCAAATTTTCATCTTAAATTTGCATTTGATGCCAATGCCGTATGATCGGTTAGAATCACAGATTTTTACGGATTATGTTTGTAAAAAACACCAATTGTTCAGAGAAGCAAACTGCATTAAATATGCATAAACATATCTAATAAATGCCAAAAAACCCAAGTAAATATAAAAGAACATCATATTTTTTTCTATACTGATCGATAAACAAACTATTTTTCCCTGTCTTTTTTTCAATTTTGCATCTATCATTATTTTGACATAAGGTACACAGCTCTTCGATTTTTATACACATCGTAAGACTACAAAATGAAGTGTATACTTCAATTTGTAGTCCAACTTTTTGTATTGAATATAGTTTAATCCGTAGTTCAACCTTGTTTTTGGAATATACGCCATTATATAGTACTACTTTTTTTGAATATACACCAATATGTTGTCCTACATTGTTGTTGATTTTAAATATATGCTAAGATGTAGTACTACTTTGTTTTTGGAATATATGCCAGAATGTAGTTCTATTTTGTTTTTGGAATATACGCCAATAGTTTGTACTACTTTGTTTTGGAATATGCTCCAATAAGAAGTCCTACTTTGTGGATGGAGGTAGAAGAGATAGTTAAGTTAATGTGCGTGCAAGCTCCCTACAATTTCCATCCTATTCCCTGTACTAAAATTATTACCACAATAACGTTTATCCTCTCCGTTTGAAACGAGCGATTAGCTTCAAACCCGCGTTCGCTTCATTTAGCTATTAATAATTAGACAGTAGGTTTTTACGACCCTCCATTGTCAAGGCATAGTCATTTTATGACCTCCGCTTTGCATTGATTTTCAGCAATGCTTAGGGCAACCAATGGGAAAATTGTATTGAGGGGAAATATGTGCACGAAATAGACAATTGCCACAGGATCCTGACTTACTAACCTTCATCGGTATGCAATGGCGGAATACTTTTAATGTGCAAGGGAATAAATTTCTCTGCACGCCCGTGGGTTCGTGAAAGGGGACCCCGGGACACCTGTGGAAGGCTTTGTGACCGGGGTGGGAATGGTGGTCAGGTGTTAGTGCTCTGCACTAGTGGACATGGTCGGAGTGACGGTTTTATGTCGTTAAACCCGACACGTCAGGCAAATGTCACGACAACTCAATAACGATGCAGAAAACGCAAACATGGATCGTTTGAGTGACGTTTTTACAATCACTTCTGCGCGCTACTAAACTACTTTGATGTCCATATGTGCTATATTTATTTTCTATATTATGTTTTGCCTTCGAAGGTTCAAACAGAGGCTTCTTTTTTCTGACCTTAAAGTTTTGTTTAGGTAGTTGACTGTAATAGTGTCCGTAAAGTTCATAAAAACTTTCACAATGTTGATCGAGGTTTCCTAATGATTTCCTTAGGAAACCTCTGCTTACACTCTTAAAGTTCATTACTTCCGTTAAGGACCTATTACGGGCCTACTACCTTAAAGAAGTCTACCCCATATGGAAAAAAAATGCATGGCTCGTGTTTCCTCGGATGCTGCTGCTAGCGGATCAATGTTTTCTCTTCAATGAATTACGTAATTGCAGTGCTTAATGGGAAAAATGCCCATACAGTGTTTATGTATAGAGGCACACTCGACATTACAGTATTGCTTCGAGGAGAAGTAAAAACGGAAGTGTTTGGTCAAACCGAAATATAACGATGTCGTCCGAAGCGTACCGACAACAGCCCGATTTCAAATTTTAATCAATCGGGAACTCTCGGCGATTCTACGGAATAGACCTCGGGAATAATACGGGCGCTGCCATGAAAGCGCGTCATTTCGCACGTGGGTTTATATGACGTCACAAACATCAGTGGTCCTTCTAAGGATGACGATGCATAAAACGAAATCAAGGAAAGACTATAAGTTGCCATATTATAATTTAATAACAAAACGCAGTATGTTACTGCGTTTTGTTATCAAATTATAATATGCCCGAAATTTCTGGACAGATGATCGGAGAGAATTAACAAATTGTGATTTTCTTCGCGCGTATTAAATAACCAAAGTACCACCAGAAACCGATTTACCTAAAAAGTGACCCAAAATTACTACACTTACGCCCGAGGTACTTTCCAGTTCACGGAAAAGTCCGAGCGATGTTCCGAATGACTTTTAATTAGGTGTGGACTACTTTATATATAGCCGAATATCATTCTTACAGTTCACAGGAACACTTGTTAGCACATCTGAGCGCAAAGTGTGTCCTTGTGGTCTGTCATTTTCATTTTTCCGTTCGTCTATCTATCCATTCACCATTTATTTAAAATAGAAACACGTCGTTTGAAATCAGTTTCCCAAATAAGCTGAAATATTGCATCGTGTCTCTCTTGGTGAATGTCTACCTTAGTTTTTAAAGAATTGAATCCTATAATAACCAGGACAATAGAAATCTTGAAACTATTTCATAAAGTAACGACAAAGGATTTTTTTCCATCCTATAAGTTTTTTTTTACTATGCCTGTCTTTAACATAATTTCTGACAATATTTTGTTTGTATTTAAGGGATAGCTACTTAAAAAAGAACCTTATCGATGTAAAATAGTTCTCTGTCACACTTGCCTTATTGCTGCCCCTTCATATATTACAATTGTGGCCCAATATTCCTAAAAAGTTTCTAAAAAGAAAGTAATCTTCTGTGAGCCGACCATATTTGTTACTGAGTCATTAAGACAAATATGAAGGCAAACGATTCTTATATTGGTGGATAATACGATAGTGGCAACAATTATGACTTAATTATTCTAAAATATGAAAAAAAAACTTGTTTTTTTTTTATTCAAAGATAATATAGCCCTAGTAGTCTAGTGAAAGAATTAGAGACTGTACAGTAAAGGCCGAAAAATCATCACACTGATGAGGTTTCAACAAAGAGAGTGTGTATGTACGAGTCATTACTCGGAACCCCGTGGTGCTCTCTAGAGTTACATATTATGTATATATAATATGAAATGAAGTGGCAAGTAAGAGATAATTCAAGTGCATGCGTTTCCTCTCTTTTTTGAAAACCCCAGACCTCTGCACCAAAATAAACTTTGTCATTTATGTGATAGAAAGATGATAAGGCATACAATCTAAACTGTAAGTAATTTTAAGTAATACAGATGTTAAAAATATCCGATTTTACTCAGGTAAAATTCCGTTATTTTAATAAAAAATATATTATCATCATCATTATTAACGAGCGCAATGAACTTGGGAACATCATGTTAACAGAATTTCTAATATTTGCATTACATGAATGAATATATCTATCGTATAAAATTGAGTCATGTGCTATATCAAAAAGGGGTATAACATCATTATTTCTCGCTCTCGAGATCATTAATGCATCAATATACATTGATATAGATATTTTTGAAAATATTGAGTGTTTGTGACTATTAACCTTTTGCTGTTTAATCCCTGCTTTTTACGTGCCTGTGATTTTATGATTGAGAAAACATTGTGAAAAAAGAAGAAACTGCTTCTGACAAGCAATTTCTTCTTTTTCCACACTTTTTTCTTCCCTACTGAATGGTTATTTTTCAAATTAAATCAACTTTTAGTTTTCGTCTGCAAAACCTTTGAATTTGGACAGGTCTAAAATTTTGTAAAACAGGAAAGTGTAAAGATAGTAACCCTTTTAATGGAATATCGTAAAAAACGGAATGTTTGGTGACAACGAAATATTACGATGTTTTACAAAGAGTCGGGTCGATTTCAAATTTTCATTGTGTCTCCTTAAAGTTAAGAAAAATCATCGTTTATACATTTGGCGAACAAAACATCAGGAATACAGCTTTCTTTATGACGTTTTGGTCGTCAAACATCGGTATTTTATACATTACTACGATCTTTTTGTTATACACCCGAATGGTCGTATTATGTTATATATTACGGTCGTCTGTCCGTTTGTCCGCCTTTTAGCAATTTTTGTCAGCGCAACTCCTCCTAAACTATCAATGGGAATGAGCTGAAACTTAGCACAATTACTCCCTATGATGTCTAAGACCTTTGAAATTCAAATCGCTCTAGTCATTCCTGAGAAATCTTAAATTATATGCCCTTTAATTGAACGAAAATAACTGTTTCGGGCGTATATGCGACGCTCTGCGAAGCTCTCGTTTACACATGTAACAAAAGTCTTCGGTGTAGCTCTCGATATCTGTAAGTCAATCAATAAGGTATATGATATGTCTAACATCGACCTCTCCAATGTTTTAGGTCCAGTAATACGAGTTTTATGATCCGCTGGAGCAGTTTTATTATCTAACGTGTCGTTTGGCCTAGACGAAATCGATTCCTATACAACAACATTATGGCAAAAACTTCTCGTCACTTAGTCATGCAGCTACTTTGGCAATGCGCCGCTCAAACATCTAACCATTTATTTAGGCTGCATGCTTCAAATAATCTAGAGCCGCCGTCAGAGCGCCGTTGGTAGCGTGTCGTACTGTCAATCTAGCGGTTCCGGGTTCGATCTCCGACGGAGGAACTCATTCTTTCCGACTATTTGGGTCTCACCAATGGGTTGATAATCCTATACCTATGTGAGATGGCAGCTGGAAGCTAGGGAAGGATGTGATGGTTGTACTGGTGGGAGAAATACAAAGAATCCATTGTTAAGGGCTCCAGTCACCGCGATTCAACTAAAAGTGTTGAAAGCGGCGTTAAACTCCATTCAATCAATCAATCAATCAATCGATTCAAATAATCTAAACCAATTCGATTGCTGTCCGTTACCATTCTATCAAAAAACCTTGACACTTAGTCATACAGCTCCTTCAGTGCAAAGGAATCTAAACATCGTACAATTTGTTTTTCTGTGGCTGCTTGAAAATGGTCAAAATCTGTCCTTATCCGACACAATTCTAGTCAAATCCTAAATACGACATAATCATGTAGCTATGATGGCGCTGCACAATCCAATCATTTAGCTCTTTCTTTGTGTACCTAGACAAAGTCGATCCACGAATCTGACAAAAACCTATTGCAACTAAGTAATGCAGCTTCTTATGTGATACGCTCTCTAAACATAAACTATTTCTTCAAACTGTTTCAGGAAAAGAAAAACTAGACAAATTCCTCTTCACCACGAAAACATATCGTCTCTTAGTAATGCAGCTACGCTGCGCAATCTAAGCATCATACCATTTCCTCATGTTGCTTAAAAAACAACGACAAAATCGATTGTAAAATTTAGGCTACTTAGTTTTAAAATGTGTTTTACTCCAAACTTTTTAAACATGCTTGATTTAAGGGCTCTACATGGTTAAAATAACGAGTTCTTAGTCCATAATGAATGTGGATAAAACGGACTAATAATAATTGGATGGGCTTACTATAACTCCACATAAACATCATCGTACACGAGAAATATAGAAGTATAAATTGTCGCCATTAGTCGAATGAAGTGTCCTAGCCTATTGACTATGTGTAGGTTAAAGTTCAATGTCACAATTGAATGTTGTTTGCGTGCTGTTTGACTTCAGAACACGAAATTATATTAAGACGCAAATTAGTTACCTATTTTACTTCGTGTAGACCACAGGTTCTGATCTAAATAGAATTGACTTTTTGAAGCCGTTTAATGTTTTTACTTACCATCCGATTTTCATATTAATGTTTTCAATGAGTCGTTGAGAATTGTTAGCCAAATGTCAAAGTCACAGTTGATCCTTGTCTGGGTGATCAGATTCATAACTCATTTCGTTGGCTCAGCGCGAAACAGTTGTAACTCCCTATAAACATATAGGGAGTTACAACTGTTTCGCGTTGAGCCATCGATTTACTCTTGGGATCTCGTCTCACTGTATTTTCGTGTCTATATAACTTTGTTGGAAATCCATGCTTGTATTTATGTCAGTTCTGTACAATCATTTTACTATGTCAATAATTAACAAGTGCGTGTAGCTCATTTACTACGAAAATTGCTACGTTCAATTCTATAAGAAAAAAACCCCTGAAATATGGCCATATTCTTATTGAGTGACGCATAGGCAGAAAGGCGGGATATTTAGTGTTATGTTCTCACCTCAAGATATTTGTGATATTACGTTTGTTCTTAGCCCTGCTCTATATCAATTTCATATTGTCGGTAGGCGACCAAAATGTCGTAAGAACAGCTTAATTCAAGCTGTAGTTACGACAGTATGGTCGTCAAATGACGATACAGGGCTTTAAGTAGACAGCGTTGGTATATTTAGACGAAGTTCTTACACATCATGTGACATTAATACATTCTTTATTGATATTTCACGGGCATTACAGTTGAGAAGAGACGCGATGGCCCATAGTCGTTATATTTGTAGTATCTAGCAAACATTTTATGTGCACATTCATGTCTTTTACAGCGAAAAACACAAACAACAATTGTCAAACAAAAACTTTCGTAAGAAATAAGTCTTAAAAACATTATTCATACATCGGTTTGCGCTTAATGGTTGTAAAGAATTGTAGAAATACTACTTATTTCATGAAAATAAAATTTTGACTACCAGTGCAAAGAAAAATAGTGCTTGGAGTTTTTGTTCTTGTATTCAAGTGGTTCTGACGTATGCTCTAGAGAATAACTGTAAATTTTGATTATGAATGGAATAGTCATGAAGCATTTATTCGGTCGCTTAAGACAGAGAGAAATGTTGTAATTTTCGGACAATATTTTGGCCGTTAACACTGGAATAAATCCTGCATAAAACGCACAGAAAGTTGCTATTATACCTTGTAATTGTAATATAAGGTTAATAAAACCCGGTATACGAGGCCCGATTGGTACATAAAATGTTACCGATACCGTGTTTTACCGGGCGATTAGATCAAATCAGGCACTATAAGCCGTACACATAAACAATAACTTACTATGTTAGTGTGAATTTCATTGTTGTTTAACGGCTCAGTTATTAGCGTTTTACTGTTTTCGGGGAAAATTGAGTTCTTTTTTAGGCACAATCGAAACTTTCTCTGGCTTTTGTCGTTCAATGTTAATTAGAATTCTATTTTTCAAGACCCTGTTTTCTAATGAATTGATTTCGTCCCAACTTTTCAATGGCTTCGGTTTCAGGCGAAATGGCATACCAGATGTAAAACGGTCACTATATCTGTCCTTTCATACATTTCAGAATTATTTCAACCTTCAGATTGTACACATTTTTCTGTGTTATCGATTCTTAGCTGGTTGACAAAAACAATATATTTCAGAATAAAATTCAAAATAATGACGTCGACCACTTATGTTGCTGTCGTCATCACTGACGTCTTCGGTGTCGTTAGAAAAACTTTGTCATTATGATATGTATTTGGTATTTGATTTTGTTATTACTAAAGGAATTCACTTGAGTGCAAACTGTGAATATTTCATTTCGTCTTTCGCGTACAAATTCAGGCGTGCGCATCTAGATTTCACGGAAGGAGAGCGACTGCAATTTACGGATGAACCCCTATTTTTATCGAGCACGTACAAAAAGAGGGTTCACCCACGATTGTTCACGAAAATTGGATTGACCAATAAGAAAGAGGTGCACGTAAATATTTTGGCGAGAACCCGAAAATTTTAGGGTGCACTTCCATAATATGGAAGTGCATCCTAAAATTTACGGGTTGTACCAATACGGATGTTAGTCTTTTCAAGCGTACATAACTTTTAATAGACTTTAACCCTTACAGTACACAACAAATGTACTTATAAAACTGACGTAGGTTTAATCGAGTTCGAACTCATCATCTTTACGTGTAACTATATACAATTCAATTTAAGAAATCCCATTTTGAATGCCTAATTCAATAGATGCGACGTGCTTTTAAAATTGCCGTATGTAAATGGATATATTCATTAAGTGTCGACCGCCTGCCTTTTTCGTAAGATAAATCATTCAAGTTACGTTAAACCGAAAAGAGCCATTATGCAATATCAATCTCTAAGTCTTCAATCTTTAATCAAAGCATGTATTTGAATTTCTTTGTGTCGTTTAAGCTAGATTGATACGCAATGCGAAATTTTGAGCTTGGCCCAAGCATCCGAACATTTCTTAACTTTCGATTGCTCGCGGAAGATATTTACAGGTTACGTTAACAAGATTACTGTCATAACATTCGGAACATTGCTCGGACTTTTCTGTAAACTTGAACGTACCTCGGACGTAAGTGTAGTAATATTGGGTTATCTTTAGGTCATTCGGCTTCTGGCCGTGCTTAGGTTAATACACTTTCGTTAATGCTCTACGATCTTCTGTAAAGATTTTTTGGACATTTTCGTTATCAAATTGTAAAATGTCCAGTTATAACCTTGCGTTAATTTCTTTTCGCAACGGCATCTTCAATAATGCTTGTGACGTCACGAAAATCCACGTGCGATATGACGCGCTTTCATGTCTGCGCCCTCATTATTCCCAAGGTCTATTTCGTAGAATCGACGAAGGTTCCCGATTTCTGCTATAAATCGATGAGTCAACGTAAGACTTCAAATAGTACACTCCTTGTTAGTAAACGGGTCGATGTAGGAAGTCTTCGAAAGACTTCGCTATATTTCCGTATAACCATTTCCGTTTTAGTATACCGAAGGACAATGATGTTAGAAAGCTGTAATGTTTGCTTAAACTGAAACATTACGGTGTTTTCCGAAACTTTTCGACGTTGAGCAAAATTTAACCGTTTCTTATTTGTGGTGTACTAATGTACTTCTTAAGCGTGGCGGGTCATATGTTCATTAACAAACAATATTACATACGATAGAAGAGCGAGAGAAGAAAAGAAAAAAGATCTGGATCAGCATGTAATAAATCAGCTGGATCTCATTTGTTAAAAGATCGTTTTTAAAGTAAACGGTGTAGAAATAAATAAATAAAAATAAGATGTAAATGATAAATGAGGGGGTGGCTAAAAAACATTACAAAACATACATGAGAAAAATTGTAATTTAGAAAAGAAAAAATACATGGTGTCAAAATAATTGCAGAAACTCCATAAATTCAACTTTTAATATAAAAAAAGACATTTTCATGAATATTGTCTCTGTCACCTTTATTATCACTGCCAGCCGTGATACAGTGCATAAAACGTCAATCAGATATGGACATTTGAAACGGCATTTTTCTGCGACCCGGGCGTTCCGACAATCTATTGGGACGACGACTAATAAATAAACTTGTAACTGCGAGGTAGTGATGCAACGCCGTTGGACTGTTTAAATCACGCAGATTTATGTCGTCCCCTACCCGCACGCCACCCACGTTATTGAGACAGGTGCTTGGGAAACGAATATGGGCGACAAAATGTGTACCTTGCATATCGCCGACGGTCGACCAAAGCCTCGCAACTACAGCTTTGATCAAGCTGTAGTTACGAGGTTTTAGTCGACCATCGGCGATATATATCAAAAAGGGTTACGCTTGTGTCAGAAATAAATACATTTTGGGATAAGCACAAAATATTAGATATGTTCATCGTGCGATTAGCTTTTCGAGTAACTCTGTTTTGATTGAATGGGGTTTTACGCTGCTTTCAACATTATTTCAGTCATATCTCGGAGGCTGGAGCACCTTACAATGGAGTTCTGGTATTTTCACACCAGTATCACACCCTTTCCTAGCCTCCAGCTGCTATCCCACATAGGTCTACGATTATCAACCCATTTGTTGTGGACAAAATGTCGAAAAGGATATGTGCCGCCGTCGGGGATCGAACCCGGGACCTCTAGATTGACAGTCCGATGCGCTACCAACCAACCGCGCTATGACGGCGGCTTTTCTTTTTACGAGTAACACCGTACACCAAAACCTTAGGTGCTGTACGATTAAGAATATCGTGAAATGGACAAAGTGAGTGATATTAGAATGATTTTGGAATGAATTTGATTTTTTTGAACCCGTTTTGAATGAAATAAAAAGTTGTGTTGAAGATTAATTGGCAATGGGGTTTAACAGATTAGATATGTACACAATCAAAAGAAGTATCGCAACATCCGATTTTTACCGAAGCAGTATTGAACAAAAGTGAAATGTTTTAACCTAACGCAATTTATGCACAAAAACATTCTCCTTGGCCTTTCTCGTTGGCCTTTATATTGGTAATTAAACTTAAAATAAACTGTTTTCAAATTCTGCCATTTTATGCAATTATGGCCATTATAAAAATAACATGTTTTAATCAATTCCTGAATGAATATCTATGGCTGCATCAAATGTGCTAGATGTGATTTCAAGCTGATTATTGTCTCTAATCCAAGGGTAATCCATACACTTACTGTACAGTCAATAACATGTACATGCAAATGCGATGAAAATCACGGCACCTACTTTTCTCTTAATAACATGGATCAGATGTAGGATATGAACATTGCCATTACTATTTAAACATCTTTAACAAATGAGAAAGATTTTGAAAAAGAGTTCGCATAGTATGCCCAATAAATAATCAGTAGGGTTCATAGTCCGGCTTTATTGAACGTACTTTCGTTTTTACATACATTCAGATGTTGCTATACTTTTTTTCTTTGTATATATATTTAAGTTATTTTAGTAAAACTACAGATAATAAAAACAGAAGTAGGATCGGACTCATCGGATTACTTGCAATCTACGGAAAAAAACGTCCGCAATACCCAGGAAGTATTACTCTGTACTGGTCAGAAAACGTCTTGCTTGCATCACCAGATGAAAGGCAGTTTTTATGTCATTTTTCAATTCATTTTCTCGTACCTTTGATGCAATGTGGTCAGACATAAAA
Organism: Fragum whitleyi; assembly: GCA_948146395.1. NCBI lineage: Eukaryota > Metazoa > Mollusca > Bivalvia > Cardiida > Cardiidae > Fragum > Fragum whitleyi. The sequence goes on from OX411547.1 coordinate 49,217,442, forward strand.
GTGAAATGAACTTCAGGAGTTATTGCCATTTTAGTGCCCAAAAGGTATGGCTGATTTCCGCTCCATGTTAGTAAAAAGCCTTCTAGACACTATTACAAAACCTTCCGAGTGCATCCATTGTCAATTATGTTATAGAAAATGTGCATTGAGTGACATCAAAAAGTGAGTGCCGGATATATTAACCTCACTTAGAGTTAACAACATCGAGAAATTTACTAGATGAATGATTGTGGAATGAAATGGAATGAGTTTGTGGAGTCAGTTTTGTGTAATAATCATGGGAGGTAATCCAATATCGACAATTTTGTTCAAGATAAGCGATATCTATTACCTTTCTTTGATAAAATATACATACTTTTTTGTTTGTGTGTCTTCGTGGACAAATCAGACACTTTCAAAACAACACCAGCCAATGAAAACTTAGAATAATTTGATCGATTTGAATTAAATTTTGATCATCTTGAACGATTTCGAATGATTTCTTAAGATGAAAAGAGCGCTGGGTGAATGATTTAGATTGATTTCGATCGGAATGAGTGTTAATTTCACGATGTTATTAACAGTACATGTATGCGTAGGTGGGTTAAGAAATGTTGAAAATGCGTCCACATTCCTTAACCTGCCTACCAGTATTACTACATTCAATGTAGACTACTTTGTGTGTAAATGGGTTAAGAAATGTTGACACATTGCATTTCTAAACTTGTCTAACTATTTTGATACTTTTAAGTAGAAATATTCTTAAATAGACAAAGAAATGTTGACATATGCATCCATATTTCTTAACATGTCTACCCAAAGATCTACTTTCAATGTAGAACTATAGGTAGATATATTAAGAAATGTGAACGAGTGCAGAAATTTGTATAGAAACGTTGAGAAATATGCGCAAAGTAAAGATATGGAGTACAAATTAGAAATATGAGGAGAAATGTTGACACAAACATCCAAATTTCTTAACATACCTATCCACATTTCAACATTTATGGAAGAAATATGAACGGATGTAGAAATTTTATAGACACGTTGAGAAATATGTACAAAGTAGAGATATGGAGTAGAAATCAGTGACATGGACAGACAAAAGGCATAGCAGAAGATGATTGGAAATAAGTGATGAGGTTAAGGGTTCAGATAATGAAATGGACGTTCGTCAGAGGGTAGGAAACGAATGAACGGAAAATGTAGAGCATATACGGGCTTTAGCACGAAACAACATGAATACAACAATGCGAAATGACGGATCTTTATGGCGCAAACTCGATATCTTTTGTTCCGATTAAAACTTTCCATTACTAGCAAGTCGTAAAAATCTCACGGGCAAAAAGCACTACGCGAAGTTATTTCGGATTTTACGACCGCTCGGGTCTGAGAGAACGAATTTCATTCTTTTGCTCGATCTGTCGAATCTATCGAGCTATTTGGAGCCAGGGATAGACTAGTCTCTCTTTCAATCATACAGAAATAATTGGAATCCACTCTTCGTCATATACATGAAAGAAGATCGAGCATGGGATATTTTGGGGGGAAGTTATTAAGTCTTATATTAAACAGAGTCATATATTCAATAAAATGATGTCAAAATCTACGATGACATATTTCTGCGACAAGTTATTAGAAAATTATTGTGAAAACTTTAGATTTTCAGGGAAACAATAGTAATAATTCTATTTAGATGGTGTGCAATTTCTTACTGAGTTTAAAACCTCGATATTTCTTATTTATATTTCAATTTAGCTTTTTCGACAAAAAATGACAAAAATAAAACTAATGAGAAGACTCAGAGATAAGCCGCCGTGCAATACATGTGCATCTAATTATCACCATTCCTTTCGATAGATGAATACAGTAAGAAACATTGAGAAATTGACAAGTAATATAAGTTTTGAATTATTTTGGAATGATATCGAATGGGTTTGTGAAGTAAGTTTTGAATGAAATTTAAGCGAGGTAATAAAATATCGCTAATTTCGTCCAACTCAGACGAAATACTCATATTTCATAACTTCCCTTTTAACAAATTGTACGGGTTTTTTCTTTGAAAGGGACAAGTGTCCATGAGGACCAAATCAACACCAGCTCACACAAACAACGAAGGATTTCTCTTTTATTTTCGATTTAAGTCTAGTTACGAAAAATTTAGAACGATTCTATAGTATTTTCGAAAGATTTCCTAGCATTTCTAAATAGTTTGAGTGAGGGTTTTGAATGAATGAACAGAGCGTTGTGTGCGCGATTTAGAATGGTTTAAAAGGGAATAAAAGTCAATTTCATGATGTTACCAACTATATGACATGTCCTCTACCTTCCAAGTCCGAATATTTACAGTTAACAACATCGTGAAATTGACAAGATGAATGATTTTGGAATAATTTTGGTATTAAATTGAGCGAGTTTTGAGTGAACTTAATGGTAGGTAAACCAATACGCAAATTTTTTTCAGGATGAACAAAATTGCGATATTAAGTATCCCCCTTGATAAATCATACTTTCAAGTTCTATGAATAGCTTCTTATTTCTTCAAGAACCTATCAGAAGCTCACAATTTCAAGTATGTCAGTGAAATCGCGATTTTTTTTTTTATTTATATTCATTTACAATGTATTTGTTGATTGTACCGTTTTTAGTCATTTTTGGGGCGTTTTTGATCGATTTGAGTATTTGGAATAAACGAATGAGCGCTGAGTGGATGATTTAAAATGGTTCGATTGAGACGAATGTCAATTTCACGATGAAACTAACTGTACGATTTTGAATATTTTTCGTTTTTAATAACGCATAATTTTCTACAAATTGTTGAGAATCTTGGACATTTCTTTTAAGATTAAGGTGCAGGAGGAGGTACTCGCATATCTCATGTGTAAGACACGTGAAAAACTGTGCCTTCGATTATCAAAAGGTGCTTAGTCGTCGCTCAAAAGAGGGGGTGCATTTCATAGTATTAACCGGAAGTTGAAAGTAGTCATGGACTGCAAGCTTTCATTTTGTATATCATTCTAATAGAGTTTCCCGTAATGGACAAGCTTTGAAGATTTTAGTAATTGTTTTGGGTTACTTAAGAGATCTGATGTGTTTTGGTCACCAAAATTACTTGTATCGAACATTGAAATTAGAGGCCAAGTTTCAAATACACATACTCAGTACATATATATAAGTAGTAGTGTTAATAAAATTGCTCATGTAATTGTTGCACGTATGAGCTGGAAATAATTTGCAATTTGAATTTGGTCTTAGAAGACTCGTTTCAATGTCTTTAATCCCATGTTTTCCATTGGTAATTCTTAACACGATATGTTTAACTTTATACCAATGGCATAGATAGATTTTCATAGAGCAGGACTCAAATTTATTCTGGTTCGAAGAGACGTCATTGATAAGTTGGCTGTGAAAAAAGGTCAAGTCAATCAAAGGCTCCCATTTGTTCAACGGAGATTCCTTCGATTCAGACGTGTTGTTTTGTTAAGTTAGATGTATGGGTCCACATATATACTAGTATAAAAGGGCAAAATCTGTTTTTACTCGGTCAAAAATGACACCTATGGTCACGCTTTATACATGTTGAAAAATGAATGAAGCCTTTTGTTCACTATACTGTTATATATACATAGTCTGATAATGACCAAAACCTCGTAATTACAGCTTTATTCAAGCTGTAGTTACGAGGTTTTGGTCCACGATCAAATGCAGTTGTTTTGTATTATGGCTATCGAAACGTCTTTCGGTATCTAAAAGAGCTTAAACATTGACGGGCCAGCGCTTAAATGTTGAAAGTGCTTACGGTATTTTAGCACTGATACCTCGGCCTGTCCTGCATTCAGGATGACAAAACGGCGCAAACAGTTTGTCAATTATACCCCACTTTGCACGCAAGTGCGAGTGATATGCTGGGTATAATTGTGAAACTGTTTGCATCGTTTTGTCATCCTGAACGCAGGGCTTTAGTTTACTCTGCTGACACAGAATCGTTAACAAACTTGACATAATTTACAATAACTTCAAATTTGTTGTTCGGGAGTCATTCTACTATTTTAGAGTATTTCCCCATAAAGGGTATTCAAGAGCTAAAGTTAGGGAAAATATTGTTGGAAGATGAAAGTTGTTTCATCAAGATTTTTTTCCTTTCTAGTACATATTTTTTTTCTAAAATTAGTGTGCCACGTTTTACCCCATCTAGTTTGTTATGGTCAAGTTCCGTTGATTTTTGCGAGTGTAAATTTCTGTCGTCTGCTAATGCTCCAAACATTTTTGAAACAAATCCTGCATAATATTGATTAATTTCAGATCAGATATTTCTAAAGCACAGTAGTTGATTTGTCTCACTTTAATATTTTAACCCCCGAAAATTATTTTACGACCCTCCATTAACCAATTAAGCAAGCGGAATTGAGCAAATGGCTATTTGTCATTAGGATCAATTTTCCACTTTTCGCCAAGTAAATGTTAAAAAAAGAAAAGTTAAGGTTTAGGCGGTTTAATATTCGATCATTTTATATAACCCCCATAATAAAAATGTCATAAAGAAACAATGAAGAAATAGTTAAACTCGGCTATTATCGCTCATTATTGCCGCTTTTTAATTGACAAAACGTTGAATAGGACTAATTTATATTCAAAAGCTGTTTGTTGTACGATTTGCGAGATTAATACCGCAATAAGTCATTTGAAATGCTTTTGAATTAAATATTTGATCGAACGGGTTAAAATATTATCACATTTTACGATGCCTCGGGTCATTCTTCCCGTATTGAATTTTGAGATCGGCTCATCATCGGATTTCTCCGGGAAAATTCGTTAAATTTCGATTTCCAAAAAAAGCTTCTCTTATTACTAAGTCGTTCATATTGCTTAAGTGCTGAAAGTGCTTAATCTATTGTAACATTTTTCTTGTTTTTTGTAGACAATGGTACTAAGCGCCTTTTACATTTCAAAATGTAACAATGTAATATTATTGGTTTCCATCAATTTTCGTGCCTTCTGATAGGCTAAACATTTGGTTTTGTTCCTCAATGAAAACAAATTTTAGTACGCGGCTAGTTTTTAAGCTTGCGCGCAAAGAAGTCCCATAAAAAAGGCTAACTATGGAGAAATTCTCCAAATTTCCTTCATGATATTGAATTATAAGATATGAAGAGACTTTTTTTTTATTTCCAGGAGAAAAAAAAACTCGCCATAATCCTGTTTGAATCCGTTTCACATAATCATACAGTGTGATTTGTTTTTTGGTTTCATACCTCCTTGAAATTAGAAAATACTCTCTTCATCTCGCAAGCATTGAAATTCAATTTGAAAATTCTTATTAAAAATCACTTCATTTTATTTGTATCTTTAAACATTCCAGAATTCTTATTTGCTGAAGAATGATTTCATAACTCAATTAAAACAAGTTTGAGTATGCAGCAATTTTGTAAGCTTTTGCATAAAACAATACAAAAGGAAATCTGATGATATTAAAATTGTAACTTTTAGCTCCATGATAAGAACGTATAGACATGCAACGATTTTTAAATTAATTCATTGAGGTATGAAAAATGTTAATCGTTATCGTTTATGTATGAATCTGCTTTGATATGAATTTACAGGTATATTCGAGACCCTAAGAACTTAAAGATAGTGTCTATTTGATAGGATTCTATGTCCGACACGTTAGAAATGATTGCAGCAAACGACTTTCATTTTACACAAAAGTGGTTTGCAGTTTTCTAGTCGAGTTAATACAGTTAAAAACGTCGTAAAATTGAAACTCACTGCGATCAAAACCATTTAAAATCAACTGCTAGGTGCTCCATTCATTAATTTCAAATCGATTTCACAAATCGATCATGAACGCTTCGAAACCATTAGAAAACATGTCGAAATCGTTCATATCGGCCAACACTTGATTCAAATCGATCGAATTATTATATTATTTTATTGGCTGGTCTGAATCTTAAAGTGTTTGATTGGTCCACGATGACACACAAAGAGAAAAGTACGTATATTTCATTATAGGGGGGTAATAAATTAGCAATGAGTGATTACCTTACTTGAATTTTACCCAAAACTCGCTCCACACACTCATTCAAAACCCTTCAATAACCTTTCCAAATTCATTCATCGTATCAATTTCACGATGTTTTTAATTGAATGGTGTAAAACAATGTCGGCAATTTTTTTGACCCTGCAGATTTTCTGAATCCACGACCATTCTACTTTTCAGTGTAAGGGTTTTTTTTATCTTTTAAAATTCGGGGTGTGGTTGACCTCTACCGTAACCAATCTTTTTTCATATAAATATTTTACGATCTATGGTATTTCTTTTTTTTTCTCTAAGAAGTCGCGCTTCCAACCAATTATACGCGATTTAAAAGTGTTGACAAATTTCGGGTATTGCATTTCACTGTCAGGTGTAAAAATTAATTAAATTTTATCATCTTTGCAGCATCGCAATTTTATCAGTTTCAATCTTACCGATCGAACTTCATGACTTCTGTTTTAAAATTCTTCTCTTACCGCACACAGGCGACATTTTGCTATTTCGCGGTTCTATGATTTAACTGGTTTACAGACAACACAATTTCAACTGCATTTATAAACGAAATAAAGGAAAAATGATAGCTAAACCGAATATTTTTGTAATTATACTAAATGGGATATTCAATTCAGTGTCGGTGGGTGGAAGAGAATTTTTGTTTGTTTGTTTGTTTGTTTTCTTAATTTAAATTGTACATTAAAGTGAAGCAAAAGTTTGGGGTTTTGGATCGAAAAGCATTTATTTTGTTTTTCTTTAAATTACAAAACCACAAAATTACGATTAGGCCAGTGCGCGCATCTGGTCACAGTAACTCAATATTTCCTCCGAAAAGATGATTCTTTCTGGCTTTGTATCAAATTAACAAAACGCCATAAACGAAACTACTGTCCTTGATTGAGAAAAATGCTTCATACTGAAAGAATGCACATTTTTTTTTACAAATTCAAATGATAAGAGCCAACAAAAACTGTCTAAGTACGCTCATTACCTACGTGTTCTCATAAAAGCGCATACACTTGAATTTTGCTCATCGAATGAACGTCTTGTTATTATGGTAGTTCATGGGAGTATTCAAAATGTTGGAATAATAGTAAAACGACCCAAAGATTTCTAAGATTGAACCACCTTTGCAGATTTCTTGATCGGCCAAAGGAATAACCGGAAAGTTCCTTTTCGCGTCACCGGTCTCATATATAGACACGCCCGTTCGTGTAAGCAGTTGAACGTGCAATAATGTATTACTTGCACAATTTGCTACTTAATACCGGGAGCTTATGCCTCGCTAGCTAATTACAAATTAATTAATAGTTTACGATGCGTTTTAGACAGAAACTATTATATTAATCAAAGTGCTCAGATGTTTTCCCTGCGATCAATGCTCATTAATTAGACCTTCTTTCATAGTCGACGATATTGTGCCGCTCACGATCAGTTTATTGCCCTAAAATATCATATTTAGGTTCATAAAAAATATATGCACCTTCTAGGTAATTTTCATCCCCATTTTGGCATAAGGTACTGAACTTGCTCGTTAATATTCCATTTGGCTTAAACTTCAGTTATGTCATGTTTGTGTGTCGTCAAGTTTTCTGGAAAATTCCTTTTAAGAATTACTTAAAGTTAAGCCAAACAAACTTAATTTTCCATTGGTATAAGTGAGGTGGGCATAGAAACAAAGCTATGTAAACTTTAAATATGCTTAGTACCAAAGCATTACTGAATGACATTCTTGGATAGGAATAACTTGGCCTATACCTGATCATCTGATTTTTTTCTTCATGCCTTTGAACAAATACCAGGTCAAGAAAACAAGGGCAGATATATCAAATATAGCATGCGTTTATCTTGAAAAACTGTTACTATTCCTTCGATCTTTGTCTGATCTTAAACCACTATTCAAAGGAATCTTTGTCGAACAACAGCAAAATACACCAATGTTTAAAATTAGACTTTGATACAACATAGTTTTCCTTTTAATATATCCTCAGTGGTCGAAAATATCTCGTAACAATCTGGAGGTACATAGTTTTGGTCTCCAAACGATGATATATCATATAAAAAAACTGAATGGGGACCTAATTCTAATCGGGAACTCTCTGCGATTCTCCGGAATGGTCCTCTTAAAAAAACTAGGGCGCAGCCATGAAAGCGCGTCATATTCCACGTTGATTTATATAACGTCACAAATATTAATGCAGATGACGTTGCGAAAAAAAAATCAATAACAGGTTAAAGTCGGGCATATCATAATTTGAAAACAAAACGCCGTCTTATACTGCGTTTTGTTTTCAAATTATAACATTCCAAAGAAATATCTCCACAGTCGATAGAAAAGCATTAAAGGAAGTTTGTTTTTCTTCAAGCGTATTGACCAAAGTACTTCCAGAAACCAGTTACTGTACCTATAAAATGACCCAAAATGATCACACCTACGACCGAGGTTCATTAAAATTTTCGGAAAACTCCGAGGGATGTTCCGAATTGACCTAAGCCATGACACTGCTGGTGGCCATGACTTCATCCCCGAGAATCGTCGAGGTGGGATAAACTATATTAGCACGGTTGGTTACGTACTCAATTAGCCCGAACAAAGTCACTTTCGGCCTTCCTTTCTGAAGTACACTCACTTATTGATGTGATGGCACCATCGGAAAATGGGACACTTCTTTGTCTGCCAGAAAACTGAATTTTCCCCGTCACAAAACAATCTTGCCAAGCGTTTAGGATGACAAATTGGTGCAAACAGTTTTCGGAGTTTATCCGCGTTGCACGCATGTGCACGTGCAAAGCGGGGTAAAAGTGACAAACAATCTAATATGCCGTTTTGTCTTCCTGAAGGCAGGAGAGGATAAGATGTGTAGTTATACATCTGGAAAGTTTTTTTTTTGCAATAAGAATTTATTGTAAGCCAGTGGTTTCCATTTATATCTGGATGGAATATCTTAGTTACCGTTTATTTATTTCGGGCGGAAAATTTTAGACTAGTGAAATACGAAAGATTTTGCAGAGCGAAACAATATTTTTTGCTGTAAAGAGGAAAACCCATAAGTATTAATACATAAGTATTATTATGAAATACTTTGAATTAAAATGCCAACTTCTTTGCAATTTATCAGTATCTAAGCGATCACATGGTTCTCATAACTTCGTCTGAGGCTTGTATTAGCTGTGCCCGCAGGAACGTTCTTTTCGAAGCCTAACGTCGAAATTTGAAAGAACTGTAGACACAAATTATGTCTCTATATGCCTTACGTAAAATGCAGTTTTCAAGCGAACGGAGAATAATTTGAAGCCCCATTGTTTTTAGCCCATAAGCCTATAGGCACTTTCGACCTTTGAGCGCTGCATCTGTGTCGTAAATTTGTCATTTAAACATCTTGGCTTTATTAAGTTTGATACTTAATTGTAATTGTATGGTAAACGATTCTTAAGACTGACCTCTTACTTTATGAATTATAAAAGAAACTACCAATCTAGCTATGCCTCGCCTCAATTATCAAAATTTTACCATTCTTGCTATGCCTCGTCACATTATTATCAAATGCTATTAATTTCATTAGCTCGGGTCCAAAGCTATTTTAGAGGTACGGATGTCCTCGATGACCCCGATACATCAAATTCCTTCAATAGCCTTATGTTTTCATCTCGAGGGGGTGAAATAGTTGAATTTTACGCCTTGTTTAAAATGCTACTCCCTCCTGTTTGAATTTGTAATATGGATACGGGGTTAAATTATCAATTGTTCCTAATTTGCAATGGTGATACCTGTAATTATGTTCTTAAACTACCCCAGATCAAACATGTGGGCATTTTTATAGGAGGGGAAATATAAATACATTATAAGCTATCAAAACATGACTGTGCTGTAATACAGACCGATCTTTCAGGACCTTTCAAACAATCTTTTTTTCGCCTAAGGAATGATACTTCTTAAGACAAAAGTATGCAGTTGCTTATGTTTTCCTTATTAGTTCTAATCTCAAAAATCGGCAATAATTTCGAAAATATTTATATAAGAAAATATATGTATCTTTAGTTTATACAAATTTATTTCAGTTTGCATCCAACAAAAGCTTAAGCTTCCAGGGTAAACCTTGAAAACCAAAACCAGTTATTTTTTACTTCCCCGATTGAGAGGCAATGGCGCAAGCCCAAAGCTTCCCAATTTTACAGCTGGGTTGACTTTGGCTGACTATTGACCGTTTTACCAATACAAACCGATGACAGTTGGTTTATTACCATGGACCTTCGGGTAACGCGTCGTACAGCTATACTACCTCGCCATCTAGGCAGCCATGTGTATCTTTAAGGTTATATAGCAACTGTTGCAGAAGAAATTTAACTTCACTTCACTTAAACTTCGACACTAACTATGAACCAAAGAAAGGTCACTGATATTTCGCGTTCGTTGATTTACGGAATTAAGCGATCTCTGCCCTGTGATCGTGAAATGTATCACAAATTGCAATAAAAGAAACAATGCGGTCATGGGTGACCTACGAAACTTTCGATCAACAAACGATTTAATTTATGTGTTGCACCGACCAACGATACCACCCCGTTACTAATCGTAACCCGCTCATCTTGATTTATAAAACCCTAGAATCGTTGTCCAACTTTAATTAGCAAAGTCATCGTGCCTTTTCTGTATAAGTATGTAGATCTTTGGATGTATTTTGGGGGCTTTGGTTGGTTGAGGTTAAGCTTCGTTTTCAACAATTCTTAGGGATTTGAATGATATCTAGGCGACGGGAGAAACTAACAGATATAGACCCTTGTATTTTCCACCTAAGTTCAACCATAATATCCTTTCCTAGACTCTTGCTGTACATCCTATTAGAGGTGGAACGAGTACACGGGTATCGGGAAGGTTAACGATCCTACTCGGATCCTGAATTATTACTCGTTACCCGACTCTTGTATAAGCACTATTTACCTTTTTTGGGATTAATTTCAGAAAAGGATTGAACACTGTTAAAACAGTCTTCAATTCTTTTTTGATGTTGATTTCAAGATGGTCCTGCAGTCTAGCAGCAGATAGTTTTGAAAGTCCTGGTTACTTATTTGCGAGTCACACGCTTGCAACACCCACGTTCGAGCCCGCTTTCCAGAAATTCTGGGCCCATCTTTGCATTAAGTTGATAAAATAGATATATGAAAAGTAATCGCCGAATACACGAGTACCCGTGGGTAACGAGGTCTCGGGTACCCAGGTACAAACTTTCTACTCGTACCAGCTCTACAATTTATCTACGTCAACGTTTATTCCCCTTTTTAAAGGAGACTTTCGAATTAAAATTCGACGTTTTCGGGGATCGATTCCGGGACCCTATTGATTGGATTTCCGATGCTCTATAAAATGCGCTGTTTTTCCGGCTAATTTTTGAAACTTAAAAAAAGGTAAAATAAAATACCTTAAGATGCAAGTAAGTAACTGCCCGTCCTTAATTTCTTTCATTGGTAAGGATTAAGTTCCAGTTCTCTACAGTAGAAATCGAGTTTGTTGTTGTTGTTTTGATTAATGACAATAGACTAGGAAGTGTTTTCTTTTGTCGCTGCAATTGTACTTTCTCAATTGGTGCTTAAAAGTTGGCTTATTGTGACATTTACGAAATTCAAGTAAAAGTGAACTAGCTTTGTCGTTAACAAGAAAATGTTAAACTTCCGATAATTTTGGGTCAATGACAGTATGTTCCATTTAGCTTTACTGAAAAAGGGTCAAAAGATGCAACGCAAGGGACAGTGTGCTTTTGATCTGTTAGTCAAGGGGTCAATTTTGTGCAATTATCTTTCTTTGGTCAGAGCAGTGAATTATCCGTACCGTACCGGCTTGACCACAGCAAGATTATAGAGGAGGGTTGACCGATGTCCGAATTGGCCGTAATTGGGCGTAACGACGCTGTAACCTCTCTTTATTTTAGACCAGACCTCTTGGGATAATTAAGGGCTATTGGCGACCCACTTTTCACCTACATGTTAAATGAACAGATTTTATGGTTGTTTGCTTGTTTGTAGTTTTGAGAGTACGTAGTAAAAGAGACCTGAAATACAGTTCAAGCAAGGGCGTAGCTCCTATTACGTATTTTACGCAAGTGCGTAAAGAAAAAAATCATGTGTTGAAAAAAATCGTTGATGAATGATCATAACATCGGAACTACAGCTTATTCAAGCTGTAGTTACTATGTTTTGATTATTCACCAACGCTCAAATCATAAAAAGAGAGCGGACGGAGGGCATCCATCTTTTGTCACAGTCCACAAATCGCCTTTATCCTATGTATTCCTTAGTCGTCTCCTTCTGAATGCGTATAAATTTCAAAGCTTTAGATACGCCTATGTCAAGTATCGTAGACGAATATAAAAATCACGTGCAACTACGCAAGTATGGGTTTCTTTTTGCGACAAGACTTTTTACTGGCAACATGTTGGTCGCCTAATACGATTTCTGCGTAGTTTACGTTAACGTTGAGAAATGTTGTAATCACGTTCAAAGCGAGTTGTTAGATTTCTAATTTTAAACGCGCGACTTTTGTCCTTTCGTACGATTAAAAGTGGGTTTAAGAACATTGCAGTGGCGAATCCAGAATTGGTACGGGGGTTCAAACGAATCCCATCTGAGTCCTATTCATTTCATTATAACGAGGAAATGCAATATGATTTGCATTATAGTAGAAAAACGGACACCGAGCTTTTGTACGGCGTCAACAGAAATGGGTTGTAAGGTAGTGGAACCGTAATAGTTTCTCAAAAATTCGAAAATTAATGATCTCTCACAATGCTGTCCGAGGTTTCCTAATGAAAATCATTTGGAAACCTCAGTTAACATTGTTAAAGCTCACTTATTTCAAAACGTTGCTGATCGATTACGGGTCGACTACCTTAAGTACCCAAAAGAAAGGCTCTTAATGGTACTTTTCGACGCCCCTGCTTTAAACATAGACTATTTCATTTAAGCTTTCTTTTTTTGACTTTGTGCGAATATTTAAATATTCTCTTGATTCGCTACCCACGGTTTTGGATAGATATGTACCATTAGAATCAATTTCAGAAAAAGTCTTTTTGAAGACTATTTGAAACAGTCTTAAGGTAGTGGACCCGTAATAGTTCCGCTATGTCTCGGAAGTAATGAACTTTAACAGTGTTAACCGAGGTTTCCTAATGATTTTCATTAGGAAACCTCGGTCAACATTGTGAATGCTCATGAGTTCAAAAATGTTGCGGAACTATAACGGTTCCGCTTCCTTAAAGTATTTTGTAAAGTAACATCAAGAGGTTCCTTAGGGTCTACCATCAAATAGTTTTGGAATCCTAGCTACTTAATTATGAATCTGTGACTCGCTTTATCTGCGTCACTTAAACCCCGGCTGTCGAAATTTGTATGTTCGATCCCCCTTTACAGAAATCCTGGATCTGTCATTGCATTGTTACACATTTGCTCTTCTGTCCGTATAGATTTGCGTTCTGATGCAAATAAATCGGAAAACCTGGATTCCAAGGTTACATGTCAAAGTAAAGTAACAAAAAAATAAACTGTTCCAGAGCAGCTCGAGTACATTTATTAATGGCCTTTAGAATTAATCCGCGCGGTTGTTCTCCAGTATGTGTGTATTTGCACTCTGTGAGTTATTTTTAAGTTCAACTTCAATTTATATAAAAAGGGCTTTTGCGATGAATTTCCTTTATTTGCGGATGGCTTTTAAAATAATAGGGCACACTCTTGCTCAGGCATTGAAGAATGGATTTTTAAGTCCGAAAATCCATTCGGCACTCAATTCAACGAAGTAACTTATAAGGTTATTTACGTCACGACTTTCCCAAATGTCCCTTCCAAGTTAGTGTCCGCGTGTCATAAGTTTAAACCGATGTTATATGCATACAAAATGGTAAGATTCTGGTATAGTGACAACGTTTTGGCCACTCAACGGCAATAAAAAAGAGAGCAAGCCTAAAATAATGCTCTTGAGAACAAATTAGACGCGCAATATCTCGTCAAATGTTTTCTTCTACATCTGTCTTCATAAATTGAGGAACACACAAGGATAAAATGACATTCATCCTCTAAGTATAGTTTAGTGTCGCCTTTATCATAATTTAATTGCGATTCATTAGACACAGGGATGCACTTTTATTTAATGAAATTGACAAGCTTATGTAATGATAAACAATAATGTCTTAATGACATTGAATGATTAAATAATTATTGCAGATCGCTTTCATATCGACCCTTTCCTGAAACCTCACGTGAACTACTTTCGTGGTACAATTCCTTGTTTAAATGAGGTTAAACACCCAATTTTCCAGTTTGCAGTCATATTTCGGAAAGTGGAACACCTAAAGATAGTATCCAGGGGCCCGTTTTACTAAAGTTCTTACGAAAAAAATGATCGTACGTCAAAATCATAAATCATACCTGGTGTTTTCATTTATTGTTAGAATCTGCCTTGCAATATATCATCGGAATCGTCTTTAGAAGACGATTCCAATGAGATAATGCATTACAGAATTCCATATTTAGTTACTAATCTAGAAGCAATTCCAATTTTTGACTTACGCAAAAATGATCGTAAGATGTTAAGTAAAACGGCCCCCTGGTACCGGTATTTCTCGCACCAGTACTACCGTAACATTCTTCCCTAGCCCTCAGCTACTATCCCACTTAAGTTTACAATTTGCCACCAATTGGTGGGAGACAATTATCAGAAAGGATATATGCCGCTGCTAAGGATCTTTAAGATAGTGGTCGAAAAAAAAAACCAGATTCATTATTTTATGTTTCCTTTTTTCTTTTGTCCTTGATTTTCTTCAAAAAAAGTTGCTAAAAATCTAAATAAATCTATGTTAGCTTTTCTGAAACAGGCCAGGGTCATTTATAATAGCATTACACGTTTTCAGCAAATTATTATTATTTATGGTTCATAATTATTTAAACAAATCTGTTAAATAAAAATATCAACGAAATAAAGTCGTTCTAGACGTTTTTATTTCCAATTCTTTATTTCAATGAAGCGAAATTTGACGTGGTTATTTTCGAAGATGACGTGCATTATAATCGATTATGAGCAATTACGGAAAACAAAACAGATAGACTTCACCTGTCTGTTTGTGGTGTGAATAGGTATTTTCCGACCTTTACCTTATTTGGTATGCGAGGGTTTACCATACATCTTGAGATGAAAGAGGATTGAATTGACGTTAAGATGTTGTCGTTTTATTTTAATATTTCTGTGAAAACTCTGTCTGTATCTTAAAAATATATTACAAACACATTTCAACTATTTTTGCTTTTCGAAATAAAGAGATCCAGTTCCTCAAAGCTTGCCCCGATGCTACGACATTCCATTGTATTGGATTATTCGCCATCGAGAAATTGGTTGGGAGTATTAAACTATATTGTGGATATTCATTAGAATCGTGTTTTAGAGACGATTCTTATGATAACCTTCATTGTGGGTTTTGTGTGTTAATGAGCAGAATTTTAAAAGACTTTGAATGCAATCACCCGTCATATCTATTAATCTAACATACAGCCTTCAAGAACTATTCCGTTTAGAGGTTTTGTTTCGGGTAAAAGCAATGATCACTCGCCGTAATTACGCCTTCATTTTCTAAAACGCATCATAAAAAATAAAGATAAGTTTCAACTTGGGTATTTTAGAATTCGAAATGAGCCTAAACTAAACCCAAAACGACCAATCTATTTTCTGACAACGTAAAGAGTTTGTGAGCAATCATTATGTTATGTACATTTCGTCCTGTCATATTCGCGAGATCAAAGCTTCCGCCTGACCATGATTTATTGTTGAAGCGTTTCTCGGACCCCAGATCAATCACGCTGCCCGGACGGTGGACTGACAAATCATCCAATTGTCTAACAAAGTGACAAGCTTCGGGCCTGCTTTACCAAGACGGTCGTAAAACTGTACTGCTGAGCGATCGAAAGGAATGCGCAAACAGCAAATAAATAATATTTGTTCACTCTTTGTCATCAGTCTAGTATTTTTCATATATACGACATGAACAGTAAGAATTCATTTTGTAAGTCAAATCTATTTCTGATTGCGATGTATTTTCAGAAAGAAACAATTGTCTCAAGCTGAAAACATTTGCCTGTTATGCGCCCGTGAAAAAAAAGCGCGAGCGTGCGCCCATACAAGATTGAAACACCTATTGCTTTTTTCGGTGGTTTCATTTCTTGGGCTGCCATCATTTCTTCGCTATCCTTAAACACTGTTATTTAGGGTAAGGTTATGGTTATGTGGGTATACTTAAGGCATAGTTATTCGATCTGTTTGCAGTCGTTGGGTGACTTATTTGTATCTAATACTTTAATAAAGCTCGGTCGTTCGTTAGCGAATACGATTCTTGTATAAGCAATTAGTCCTGGAACAAAAAGGTCCTACTTTTGACACCAATCCGTTGTCGTCGTTAGTGACATAAATGCTATCATTATAAACGTTTATCTTGGTTGTGTCTATGTTATTATCAAATTAACTTTTTAGAAACATGGCTAGGGCAAGCACAATAGCTTCTCCGAAAGCGCACACGTCATAATAACAAAAAGTAAACCATACCATTAAAAGAGGGATTCTCTAAGTCTTAAGGCATCTATAAAGACTCTTTGCTTTTTTCATTCAGTAATTTTCATTATCCGACACCCGCAGCGTAGCACAGGCATCCGCATAGTATGTCAGTGTTATTCTTTTGTCTTGTAATTTGGAAATTATTCAAACATTAAAGATCCTACTGCAGTGACTTTGGGGGGAAATAGTATACATATGGGTAGCCTTTTTTTGCTATCCCAGTCGTTTTTTTTAAAAAGAAAGAAAGAAATAACTTCGAAAAACAGATGCATTAGGTCACTTACACATGTAACTTACGCGTTCTTCTTTCACTTATTTGCACCAGTACACATTTTTGTTGAATTTATTTGAAATACGTGTTTATTTCAACATTAAAACAATAAATTGACAAAGGGCTTTCAAAACAGACAAAGCTCATTATCATTTTCCTACTTTATGCACGAAATGTTTGTTTTTCAGTACAGCTTACTTCACACATTTGCTACATAAGAAATTCATGTTATCCCCCAGAAAATATGATATGTCTTGATCTTACGTCAAGCCTTGGTATCGGACACCTAATCGATACACTCATGTGACATTGAAGGTTTTAGATATAAAAATGCCAAGAAAATAATGACAGGCATATTCTACTGTCATTTAAAGAATACTCCTATATTGATTCGGGATAATGACGTAGATCTATATAAGATTTTGTGAACCATTTTTGCTTCCAGGAGGAGAAAAATCCGCGAAACGTTTGATAAACTGTACTTCGATTTGCACGTGTACTAACGTGCAAAGCGGTATACAATTTTTAAACGTTCGCAAACTTTTATTCAATTTTTAACTGCAGGACAGTTTTGCCTTGTCAGAAACGATCTCCGTCCATTGTAAAGTCTAATATGCAAAATTAGATAAGTAGTATACATGTTTGCCCATTCTAGACAAGCATTTCATAATATGTATTACGGCTCGCATTGATAAGCATTGAGTTCTTATATGATTGGCGTCTGTTATACTTAGTAGCTGGATCCGAGACAATGAAGCTTTGCTCGTGCTCAACTGAGAAAATTCTCATACTTTGAGTTTTCGTAAGAGCTCTAAATCTTCTTATGTATTGAAATAAATTTATGAAATACTATACTAGTAAGTTGTTACTTATAGCATGCACTGTATAGATGTTGCTGAGATAAAACATTTATTAACAAAGTTGCAAATTGTCACACGATACGCCAATAGCAGTGATGGTTGCCAAGGTATGAAAATCAACAAAGAGAAATAACTCCGTAATTGAGCTAGGCAGTGTTACGGTTTCCTATGCACTGCACTGCGTAACCAATAGAAGAACATAACCGCCAAGTTTTAAGTTAACCGGACATATGAGGACAATGTTATTCTCCGTACAAAGAAGCAGACGCCGCCCGCCTGCGGACGCCACGAGTGTTCCAATAGTACGTCCCGTCTGCCGACGGGCGTATAAAAATCGAAGTTAGAGTTTAGTCTCGGTTGAGTACGAAAAACGTATTATAATATCGAGCCTAGAAGACTTTCGCTTTGAGTCAGAGTTTTCTAATGCAAGCATTACGATACAAAAGACATCTTTTTTTCGGTATCCGCGTGCACAGAAAAATGTATATCTTATGTAAGATACATTTGTTTGTCATTTCTACTGTGCTTTGGTTTATTTGCTCATAACCCATTTACATACCACACAAACGCAAAACTTGCCATTTCTAAACTTAGCCTTAACTTTACTTTTGATTTCGAGGACGTGTAGTTACGTTTCTCATGATAAGAGTTAAATGGGCATTTTATGTTTTGTTCTATTCGTTTCAAGTCCGGGACTCTAGCTGTTACTTACATGGAAGCACGCACATAAACCATTCATCAGAAAACTGGCCAACCTGGGTAGAAGGCTTTGAACACACAATAACTACCTTCTAAATGGTCGCGTGGTCGTAACTTTTAGGATTTGATTTTTAAAACAGACATATAAATTTAAATGTCTTGTGTCTTTTTAGGCTTTCTTTGCGGAAAGACGAATCAAAGAGTTTTGTTTTTTCTCCAATATGGAAAGAGGATAATCGCTTGTTTCAGTGTTTGGTCGATTTATATTCATTGAGTGAACAATAAAAGCTATATTTCACGAGAGGCGGAGCCACGAGTGAAAATATAGCACTTATTGTTCACGAAATGAAATATTAATCGATCTTACTGGAAAAACAAACGATTATTCTTTTTTTTTTTTTTTTGCAAAAGTGAGACAAAATGTTAAATTTCTGGAACATATTTTCGTAAAGCGCGCCATTTTGCGCGTGATTGCTTATTTCACTTATTTCGCCCTGCATAGATGACGTCAGATAGGATGAAATGCACATAAGCAGAGTATAAGTTTTTGATAATTTCACTGGTTTTGCGGTTAAATTATCAAGTGAAAATCTACCGCCATTCCTCGATAAACCACCGCAAAGCTTTAAAGAAAATGTGGCATACCCATCATAGAACCAACCCTGCGTTCAGGATGACAAAATTGTGCAAACTTTTTGTTAAATTGTACCCCGCATATTGACCCTGGCTTCTTTTCTTCAGTTTCATGACATAACCCTTTAATTGCTGACATGTATAAATTATATGCACGACGCCTAGAGAATCTGGTGAAGTTTTCGTTTTAACGCAGGCGTGATGGCCAAAGCAGAGAAGCATGTGTGTTTCTATTTCATGTATATGTTGGTCCTTTCTGACTAATTCTCCCTGTGTTTAAGACCGTGATTTTGTTCAAGGTGTCCTGGGTCCATGTATTTTGTATTATCACAAATGTAAAATAATTAACACGACCAGATACGATCAAAAGAACCTGCTCTCCCTGTGATCCCAAACTGCATTCGTTATCGGTAGGCACGTACCATAATACATCCCAAACCATGTTTGACAATCACCTGAACACGGGCTCAGCGTACGGCATTTCATCAACAAACTGTCTACAAAACGGAAACCTTTGAAAACAAAAAGTGACAATAATAACCCCTTTTCCTAAAATAAAAGCAACATACTATACAAACATGATGCTGTCGAATAATTTAAGATTGGTTTTGGCCCATGACTGCTCATAAGTTATTCCTTACCAAAAAAAGATTGATTATAAGGAAAAAGAAGCGAGACGATGGTAGCCAAAAATGTATTTTTTAATGTTGTGGTGAGGCATTTTTACCACTCGGTAAATCAGTGTATTTGCACCAGTACCTCCGCTCGAGTTTGACCGAATCAAAACTAATATTGTCAATTGGTCTGTTGAAATAAAATATTGAAGAATTATTCTTTGTATGTGGGCTATCATGTACAGATAATAACATCGGGAAATTGAATGATTTTGGAATGAAATTGAATGCGTGTGGGGAGCGTATTTTGAGTGAATTAAAGGGGGGGGTAATCAAATATCGCTAATTTTCTTCAGGATGAACAAAATTGACGATATGTTTTACCTCCATTTAATAAAATATGCATAAAAGTTCTATAAATAGCTTCCTATTACTCCAAGAAGGAATCAGACGCTTGAAATTCCAATAAATTCAGTGAAATCGTGATTTCATCGAACGATTTTCATTTTCGAGTATTTACGAGTTTGGTTTTTAGAGTTTTGACTTGACAGAAAGATCGCTCTGACAAGACACTTGATTTTTTGTCCAGAATGCTGTAATTGTACAGTTAGTTACATCCTAAAATTGACATTCATCTCAACCAGAACCATTCTAAATCGCTCACTCAGAGCTCCTTTCATTCATTCCAAACACTCACTCAAAACATTCAAAAACGCTCAAATCCATTAAAAAATATAGAATCGAAAACGTCATTCAAAATAAATTTTGAAAGAGAAAAATCGCGATTTCACTGAAATAATTCAAATTGTGAGGTGAGCGTCTATTAGGTTCTTGAAGGACTAGGAAACTTTCTAAAGAACAAGTATGCATATTTTATTAAAGGGAGGTAATCAATATCACTAATTTTGTTCATCCTGGACAAAATTTGCGATATTGGATTACCTCCCATTTATTTCACTCAAAACTCGCTTCACACACTCATTCAAACTCATTCCAAATTCATTCCAACATCATTCACCTTGTCAATTTCACGATGTGGTTAACTATCATTTCGAATGCAGGATAGGTGGATGCACAATCTTCACAGGTGGTCAAAATTTCATTTAACTCCAATAATTAACAATTATGAAGGAAAAGTATGTCCATATATGCCTAAAAAAGGCAAGAAAGCTAAGTTAGTTTTACAGAAGAAAGGATGAGTTCGTATACAAGTTGTTATACACGCGTTCATAAGAATGTCGAACATTGCCGAATGTTGTCGAAATATGTCGAACATGCATACCGCGGTGACCGAGGTCTCTTCCGGAGCATTCGGTGCACTGAGTAATAGGTCTGTTTTTGTTTTCTTCGTTGTAATCTTGTTTTAAAAATAGAGCATAGCGCATTCCATTGCAAATGCTTTGTAGATTTTTTTTCTGTCGCGTGTTCATGAACGATCCGTATTTGTCCATGACTCATATCAATGCAAAATAATTTCAACACCGTTTTGCGACATAACCGTAAAATAAAAAGAAAAAAAAGGAGTTAGTATCTACGGTTATAGTCACATCGTGAAATTGAACCCATTTAATAACGCTTCATTCATTCATATCATATACGCCCTCTAATCATTCAAAAACGCACCGAAATGTTCAAAAACGCTCCAACATGGTTAAAAACGATCGATATTTCATTTATTCCGATAAAATTATTGCGATATTTTATTATCTTATGTTGATATCAAAGTGTCTGATTAGGCCGTGAAGAACAAAGACAGAAAAGTACGTATATTTTATCAAAATTAAATTTGGACGAAATTGGTGCTATTGTATTACCTCCCTCGAATTTATTTCTGCAATCTGCGCAGCCTGGCCGGAGTTTGATACTTTTCGAATTTCGCATGCGGAAATGCTCTTTTCATATTACTGTTCACATATATTGTCAAGTGTATCTCGATATTGCGGGAATTGTCGACCCGGGACAAACTGCGCGGACTACACAGACTTACCATTGTCGATAATTTCCACCTATGGAAGATATTCTGAATCTAGATTGGTCATTCTTCCTTTTTGTATAGTCTTTTTTTTCTAAATGCGATCCCTTTCCTCCATTTCCCCTGCTGTATTCAATCTCTTTTTCAAGCATTTCTCTTTACTAGAACACAAACATTTTAACGGAGGCACAGATAAGAGGGTGGAACGCCAGTCTAAAATATTTATTTCTCAACAAAACTCGCCGGGACGATTCCAATGAGCACAAACAACATAGGGCTTGCGCTACAAAATTATTGCAATACTCTGATCTTAAACCCAAAAGTCCCCCCTATCTGCAACCCTGTTAATGGGTCACAAACATAAATAAAATGAATGTATACAAAAAGGTGATCCTGCACTCTCGCAGTGTTATCAAGCGTTAGTAAACAACTTCCGTTACGATATTGGGACTCAAATTGAATTAAAAACTCATTTAACTTGTCTGTTGATTAATACGTTTACCGCAGTTTCTAAATATAGCCTTAACCTTTCATTGAAATGTAACGATACGAAACATTTTAAAAAAAAAAACTCGACTCCGAAGTGCACATTCAATTTATTCATACTTTTCTGTCACTTTTTTATTAACCTTTATTTCTTACATCACGTTTGAACTGTTTCAACATTTAGGACTATACTATTTTATTGTCGGACAGGCAAAATTTCCTGTCAACTTGTTCTGTTTTTTTTTTTTTTTTTTAAGTGAGAAAATTAGTTTTTCAAGGTCTTTGGCCTTGCAGATACAAGTAATTTTCTACCCACAAAAATGTGTAGAAAGCTTGGACCGGTGTCACCGAAATCAACCCAGGGTTCAGAGTGACTAAACATTGCGAAATGTTTGCACGTACAAAGCGGGGTATAATTTGCAACCATGTTGCATTGTTTTGTCATCCTGAACGCAGGGCTTGACTATAGAACGAGATATAACTCGTCATGCGAAAAGTGGGCATCATGGAACTTCATGGAAAATTGAAAAGTTTGGATCAAGCAAAGGTCAAAGTTTGCGCAATTAGGAAATAGATAAATCTATAAAGAGCATTGAAGAAGATCAGTCTTGAATAAGAATAATTGCTATAAAGAAAAAAGTTTCGAAAAGTATGCGTAGGATGGCCTGGACTCAGGCGATTGTTTAATAATCCGATTTTTGACAAAATCTGATTATGAAACAATCGCCTGCGAACTAGAGTCGATGCTCTACGTTCTTTCCAACTATGTTCTGTCTAGCCAGAAGGGTCTGTTTAGGTAAAGATTAAAACATCGAATCGCGCTTCAAAAGACATGTATCAACTGCGTTGACATGTTCGCCCTTCGGAAAATGGCCTGTTTTGATTTTTGCATTGTGCTAAAGTTGTAAAAAAGCAATAAAAATCAAATCGGTTACCGGGGTATCTTATCAGTTTTCGAGATATTATCACGACATAGGGCATTGTTTTCCAATTATCTACCCATTTCATCGAACATATATCAAATGTTGTACACGATGTATCGGGGGAACGTACACAATCAAGACAATTTTGGATTGTAAAATGATTGCGATCATTTTATCAGTGTTGTTGTTGTTGTTATTTTTGTTGTTGATTTTACTTTACAATTTCAAGTCACGGACCTCAATGTACCTCCAGTACCATGATATCTACATTGTTATATTAAAAGATCACAAGAAAAAAGGAATCGATTCTCCGCTTTTTTCCCGCCCAAAATGTTTATTTTTTGCAATGTTGAAAGCAAACAAGTATTTAGAGCTTGCTAAGACAAGTAGAAAATAGTTTTTGTACATGTATTTTCACAAATAATATCCAGATATTATTCTAATGAAGCTTTTATTATGACAAAAGTAAAATAAAAAGAAAAAAGCGTTTTTTTTTACTAACATATTTTTTAAGAATTACTTTAGATTGGTGCAGCCTTTTTCTATTTTGTAGTGATTTTGCTGTTACTTCTAACAGATACTCATGTCATTGGTTTAGCGCAACACTAGTGTAAGTGCCTGTAAATACTTACAATTGCACTAGCCACCCGATTTATGTTCATGTATCGTCCTAGAAATGATTCTTTCAAATACCATTATTATAAATATCATTATTATATCATTATTATTTTCATTATTATCATTTTTGCTACTAGTGCTAATGCCATTATTATCATTATTCCTGTTTTAAGGGATGTGAGAGAGTTTGCGGTTGAATTTAACTTTGGCTCACAATTTCTGAGGCCTAGGGCCTTGGACATCTTCGATAAAGCGGACTTACGTTTGGAATTCGACGCTAATTGGATTGTAAAATATTAATGGCCATTAAAACTGAATTAAGACGTTCGATTGAAAGATATTTGACTGTTTGATGGACATGTTCATAATAGGGGGATCGAACCCCGCCGTCGGGAGGTTATGTCAATATTGCTCGGGGGTAGCGAGATGCTCCCACAGTATTTTGACGAGTGTATCTACCCCGTAATTTGACTGCAAGGAAATCATATGTCATCAAACATGTAATTGATCAATCCCTTCTTTCTTTCTTTCTTTCTTTCTTTCTTTCTTTCTTTCTTTCTTTCTTTCTTTCTTTCTTTCTTTCTTTCTTTCTTTCT
Organism: Fragum whitleyi; assembly: GCA_948146395.1. Classification (NCBI taxonomy): domain Eukaryota; kingdom Metazoa; phylum Mollusca; class Bivalvia; order Cardiida; family Cardiidae; genus Fragum; species Fragum whitleyi. The sequence continues at coordinate 49,241,703 of OX411547.1, forward strand.
TTCTTCTTTTCTTTCTTTCTTTCTTTCTTTCTTTCGTCATCTTTCAGTTCAATGAATTTTGATCCGTAATTCGAAAATGCATGGATTATCTCACGAAGTGCAAAATGTATCAGCCTGGTCTGACCAGTTCTGCGTCAAAAATGAATGTTGGTGCAACGTTTAAGAATTAGTACCCAATCTTGCATGTGAATTCACGAGAAAAGTGGGATACCATATTTTAAACGGTCACAAACGTTTTCACATCTTCAGAGAAGGGCATTACAAAATTATCTTGCCTATAACAGGTGTTTAGAAAAATGATTTATTTCACAATCAATGTGTATAAAAAATGCTTAGAAAAAACAAAAAAAAAATATATTGTAGGCTGCTTGAATTCGACGAAAAGACATTTAAATGATTATTAACAAATACACTTTTTAATAAACAATTAAATATAGAGTCTATCGTGCTTGTGCGACCAAGTCTCGTATGCCCCCATCTTTCTTTAGCGACCGTTTTCAAAATGCTCTTCTTAAAAACAATATATCTTTAAAAAGTATCTTACATTGTTCCAAAATTATTGTAAACAGATCCTGTGTTGTTTAAACTCATTAGAATCGTCTCAATGAGACGATTCTGATGAGTTTATACAACAAAAGATTAGTGAGAAATTCGCAATAACATAACGCTCGATTTTTGTTCTCTTTTTTTTGCGATCCCGACAGTGGTCGCTCGATAAAAGATTTACTGTATATGTTTTAAGGTAGTGGAACCATAATAGTTCCGCAACATTTCAGAAATCATAAACTTTCACAATGTAAACCGAGGTTTCCTAATGAAAATCATTTGGAAACCTCTGCTAACACTGCTTAAGTTTTCTTTTCTTTCGAAGCGTTGCGAAACTATTACGAGTCCGCTGCCTTAAACCTGCATCCAGTAGAGTCGGACTGTTAATTCAGAGGTCCCGGGTTCGATCCCCGACGGCGACACTCTTTCATTCCAACTATTTGTCTCGCAGACCTATGTGAGAAAGCTGCTTGAGACAAGGAAGGGATGTAATGGTAGTTTTTGGTGTGAGAAATACCAGAAATCCATTTTAGTTGCTCCAGCCACCGCGATATAACTGAAAAATTGTTGAAAGCGGCATAAAACTCCATTCATACAAATTCATACAGAAGAAGACGCAGAGTTTAATGACAAAATATTTGCCTTACAAGAAGGTAGAGTTTTGTAAATGTTCTCTATATCAAAACAGCTACAAAAAATAAGGTGCTTTTGGTCTAAAAAATGTTATATATAAATCCTCTGTTGTTTAAACTCATTATAGTCGTATCAATGAGACGATTCTGTTAAGTTTTAACAACATAGAACCACATTATTAACTCTGACAAATCTTAAATCGAAGTGTGTTTTGGTAGAATAATAAAATACAAAATCCTTCATTTATTTTTGGTAAATTGTTGCAAAACATTAAAATAACAGGCTTATATATATGCATCAATAGTGTATAACTTGTAATGAAAAAAAAAAATCACAGAGAAAAAAAACTTTCCCTCCTTACATGTATGTTTTCGAGATGATTATTTTGCTTGCTAGCAAAATACCGTTTCCTGCTTACATGGTTTGAGTCAAAAGTTAAAAGTTTCAAATTTAAAATTCAAGTTCTTCTCAATCCCAAGACCGTACTTTGGTTTCTTACATTTGCATATGTAAGACCGGTTTAAAATTTAGATGTTTTATGAATCGAATGCGAGCGTAGGATATGATAAAGGGGGTTCTAAAAGGCGAATTTTCGCATCTTAGAAACAACTGACGGCAATTTCTTTTTAGTACAATATACGTATGGAATGAATCCTAATACGTATCTTCATTAGCCGTAAGGAAGAATAATGCAAAAACAAAATAGATAACTCCATTTCGAAACTACAAGTAATCAAATTTGTGAAAAGTAACGAATTCCCCATATATCTCTTGCAACTGTAACAATTTCAACATCACAGAAATTTTACCCTCAGATTTCTTCGTCGGCCATTAAGCGTACATTAGCCGTGTATCGAATATCGGCGGATAGCGCGTCGCTATTGGACGGACAAATTAACTCATGAATATTCATAAAAATAGTTCCGCTGTAGTGAAATCCAATACGCTCGCTGCTCACCTATACAAGTATCGGCCTTCGTTTTATGGGGCGTACTTATGAACGTAAGGTCATAAATATCTATTTCATATGATAATTTGCTCCAGACGATGTTATAAAAAATATAGATCGGGAGAAAAGGAATTTTGGAGTAAGGCTTATTTTTACTGACTAAATCTTACGTACAGCGCGAACATTCGTTGAGAAGAAATATAGAATTTTTTATCGAATAGATCCACTGTCAAAGGAACAAGCTGGATTCAGTTATCTGATTGGCTCGATTTTATCACGTGGTCGACTCACACAGTGTGCTTGCGCCCCCTAGGTATTCAACTGAACTGTTATGAGGGTCACAGACATATAACTGTGTGTCCCCGAGTTTAAACGTTTCTATTACAGTTTTATTGTTAATTCTTGGATGTAAGAATATGTCAAAAGACAGTTTCTGACTAAAAAGTGGATAACTTATCAATGGACTTCTGATTATGGTGTTTTGTAGTGAGTATAAAGCTTTTTTCAATAGCCATTAAATTTATTTATCACCCGTCGCATTTAAGTTCTATTTTCAAGAATTTTATAGTTTTCCTGATATGGTCTGCGTCGTGAATTATGAAATTAACTGTCTTTCCTTTTTATCCTGCAAGTGATGCTGTAAAACTGCAGAAATTATGATTGTTTTAACTGATTATCTATAATAAAGGACTTTAATGGGAATTTTACTGTTTATAGCCGAGTTTGAACGCATGTAAACGATGCGGGGAATTATTGCTTGTATGCGACTATTAAATCGGTTTAAACCCCAGTTAATCGTTCTGTTTTATGAATGTTTATACCGTGCCATTTCTCATCGAATGTTTATTTTATTACATATGAATGTCGATTTTAGTCCTATTGGGCAATATTCCTTGCAACCAAATTTGTTTATTTTATGAAGAGTCGTTAGAATAAAAAATGAAGAGAGTTTTATTCATTGTTTAATGTCCGAACTTGGCTTTAAAGAATCATCAATCTTCGGGAGAATAAGAAAGGAAACTGACAATAGTTTTGATCACTTTATTTTATATTTATTGCGAAATTATTTTTATTTTATTGTCTCACTTGTTACTAAAGATGCCCGGGTGTATTAAATCACTCAGAAATAAAACTAATTGGTCATCATTTACTCGAGGCTTTAAATTTAACATGGAACTTACAATTCCTTTAGTAAAAACTTATTTTGCAGTGCAACATTACTTCATATGAAATTAATTTATTAATAGTTTTTGATAATACTTGTTATACTTATAAAGATTAAAATATGTACAGAGATAATAATAAGTTAACCTTTTTTTTTCATTTTTAGTTTGGAAAGTATGAAATAATGATAATAGTCACAGCATTGATATAAATAATAAAAACATATTTTCATTCAGCATTTTTTTGAAATTACATAAAAGGCAAAATTACATTAGTAAATTTAGGGCATCTTACGACAGCTTTGTACTTTGCACAATGGTATTTATAGCATAATAATAGATGAAAAAATGAATAGAAAACACCATAGATACTAAACATATTAGTTAAAAGGGTATGCATAAAAAAATAATTATTTTCATTATAGAATAGCTTTTATCTTTTCTATAAAAACGTGAAATTTCTTCACAACATAAATAAAAATAAAGCGAAACTTCAATCAAGGCATGTCTTATTTGTATGCTACTTTCGATATTAAAGAATATGAAATAATTCAACATCAACCATTCTATAATAAAACAATTGAAAAATGAACTCAACTTATGCGAAAAAACAACTAATCCTTAAATATGTTATATTTATATGTAATATTCATATGTATTCATATGTATTTCAGACCGACTAAATTAAGTTTTACAATAAGGAAAGTGAAACCCAATACCACTTAGCAAGGATAGAATTTGTACAAATGGCACAGTCGTATGATATACGGTTTTCACCCATCATAAAGCATAAAGACATATTTCTCAGAAATGACTGTTTAAAAGAACAGTTGATTTGGTATCATTGACACAAGAATAACATACTAGTGCATGCATTATTTCGGGAAACTAAGTTTATTTCATAGAGTAAAGTTATCATTAGTCTTTTAGGCACAAAAGCGCTTATGTATTGCATCGGATGCGACACGAAGGGGGGGGGGATAATGATAAGTTTATATCTCTTTATAAATGTTCATTTTTAGAATAAAAAAGTAAAACTGTAAAGAAGCGGTGATGTGCATTAGACGCACATGCTCCAAATTCCTTGCATAGAAAGAAAATGATTTTCAAGAAAAAGTTTCATTTTCTATCTACAGGTGTCAATCTTTGGGAAGTGTGTGTGTGTGGGGGTGGGGGGGGAGGGAACCACCGTGGCAAGAAATAATTCATTGAAAAAAAAAAAAAAAAACATAGTTAACTCTTGTGGCGTTTTCTTCCTATTTTTCCTAGGCATGTGGGTAACAGGTTACAGTTGTAAATGTTTTTTTTTTTTTTTCTGCAGACACACATATCTTATTCATAATCTTTCTTACAAGCCAAACCGCATCATACGGTTGTTGTTGTTATTTTGCAAACACTTGTGATTGCAAAATACAATTGAACAACTAAAAAGAAATGATGGTCATCTAAAAAAATATTCATAGATCAAATATCGTGTCGATTTTATGAGCATAACGTGTTCCATTTGTGATGTACAAACGTCATATTATAACGCCGTATTGACGTTAAACCAACGTTTGATGGATTACATATTGTAATGACTGATTGAGTATCGAAAATACTGAATTATTTGCTCATAGGAGGTATTCATTTCATTTTTTCCGAACGACAAATAGTATTAACCTTATTAACCGAATATAAAATTTGCAGTCAAAGTCGATAACTTCATTTTCAAAGAAAGAAGCAAAGAAAACAACTAATCACCAATGAAAGGAAACGAAAGAATATCCTAAAGGTTTAAAGAAAAATAATGGATACAAACACTGGGTAGTACATTTGTATTAATGAATCGTTAAATAACATAGCTACCTATGACCTAAGAAACTAAACAAAAATCTTGTTCCGTGTTCAATTTCAGATTTATTTATTTATTTTTTTTTTGTAACTGATTCACATAAATTTTGTCTTAGATCTTGAAAATTGGAGGAATACGAAATAAAAACGCGGTCGTGCTTTCAAGCATCGAATGTGCTGTAGGTTTGAAATATTTTATCATATTTCTAAGTCATGCGATTGGTTTCCTCTTTTATTGCCAATAAAGGCTCGTAATTAAGTGACGCTCATCATAAAGAGTAATCTTCCTTGCGTTTATTAATATCACCATTTTTGGGAATAAAATCATAGATTGGAGCTTTGAGACAAAATCAGAAACCTTGAAGTTGAAATCTCCTTTACCAATAGACTGAATAAAAAAATGGAAATTTGTGTTCAAGTCAAAGTACTAAAAACACTGGATTCGAGAATTGTTAGTTTGTGATTATTTAGGAAAATGCAACTTTTAAACCTATCTGAATTAAAAGAAAGAATAGGTAGTATGGACTAAGATTAGACTGCACATGTATGTGCAGTCTGATCTTTGTTTATCCAACCTGCCGAAGCAAGAATTTTCCTGGTTTCAGCATGACAATGGTTTAAAATGTACCAAAGCCCAGATCAGATTCATTAGGTACCACTATCAGTAGTAATCAAAATATTCCGGTAATATTTTTGGTAGGCTAGGTGGTTTAAATCAAGGCTTGATTGAGTTTCATTACTATTTTATGAATCTTTGATAGCAGCCATTTTTATGTAACAGCCATTGACAGGCGATATGCGATTTCATTGGTCAATAAAAACAAATCAAAGTACGCCAACTGCTTTGATCTGTGGTCAGGCGCAGCAAGCCTTGAATGCTCTTTCTATATACCGAAAAAACATTTACCCCCATTTGAAACATAATTTTATAACTTAAAAAATGTTAAAAAAAAGTTAAGAATTATTTACATTCTGCCTCAGATATATAATCATTTAAGAGACACAAAAATGATTTTGAGTTCGTGGGGAATTTAAACTAAGAATCCTCTCATACACATGTATTAATGTACGAAGCGTTTTCAGAATAATCTCCTATTAATAGAATAAACAAAAAAGTTAATATATTTTCAGTTCAAGTCTTCTTTCTCATGGAACAACTTTGTGTTCAATCATTCACTTAATTTGTGTACTGAAATTTTCATTCGGGACAGTATTAATAAAAAAAAACATGCAAGTTATAACACCTTCTTGATAAAGACGAAACTTAAGCTTGAGTTTCGTCTTTATACAGAAAGTGTTATAATTGGCAGCTTTTTTATTCATACTGTCTATAGAAATCTATAGAAAGCGTTTTACTTAACAAAATACATACATACCAGAGCTTATTCGAAACTTACAAAGCTCATATTCGAATAACATACCGGGTATTTGAAACATTTCTTATTTTATATAAGAAATTCTAATGTCCATTCACAAAACATATAAGCATGTAAAAAAAAAGAGCTGTTTCTGTCCGAGGATTTCCTTTTCCCTAATTAATTTCCTGTGATTCATCGTATTGTTATCATATTTTGTTTTTCTATTCTATTCTATTTTTTTTCATCTTTACCATTTTTAAACTTTTCATTAATATGTTTTTTTTTTCTTTGATAACGAAGGCAACTTTGTAAAAAAGACTATTTTCATGTTATTTTCATTTGAAAAATGTCTTAATGTTCTACCTTCATGAAATAAAGATATTATTATTATTATTATTATTATTATAATGAGCAACAGGGTTTATATTTTGCTTATTCGATTAAATTTCCTAGATATGCGTAACATGTTTCGAATAGATATGCTTGAAATTTATGAATGAGGCTTAAAGAAAGATCAAACCAATCGTATAAATTCATACAATTAAGAGTTTGTAAGCCATTCAAAACGTTGAAATGCTTCATTCATATGTTACAACTTTGGTGATGTGGAGAGAACGCCCAAATTAAATCAAGACATTCTACATTGAATAGACAGTTTTCACATTTCATTAACAGTCTTGTAAGGGAATTCAAATGGACCATTGGAGATATTCTATTCATAAAGTTGAAATTCAGAATTCGCTTGATAGAATAGTTTCTATGTCAGTCCGCTTATATTCACTTTTTTTTTTTTATATAAAATAATACAAGAAACGATTTCATCAGTTTATTTCACAGGCTACTGTTTTATAAGACACGTTTGTCTTATATGAAATTACGTAAGGGTGTAATTTAATTAACATATGTAACAAATAAAGGTTATAAAACAATAGCCTAAACCGGCGCATTCTTAATAATCGAACGTTTGTGTTGAAAAACATTTTTTAACCATCCAACGGTTCGATTATCTTTCTTTAAAGAGGAGGTTCAAACACATTTTGACCCAAGATGTAGTTACTGTTTTTTTATGATTAAACTGAAAATGTTTATCGTACATTGTATAGTATTAAAATTTCTACTTGACAGTGGTACCAAAAGACGAAATCAAAGCTTCAACAAGTTCAACTAATCATTGTTTGGTACCCCAGCCATGAAATGCACTTTAGGGTATTAAATCGTTCTATACAGAAGTCTTATATATATATAGGGCCAAATTCGTATTATAAAACAATCACGTGTATGACTTTTCCCCTTCGAATCACTTTTTTTTTTAAATTTGAATTTTCTTAAGTTCATCACTGTATACAAAACCTTACCATGATTCAAATAATAATACGGTAAATATCCACATTATTTACGTACGATTACAAAAGAACTAGACGAACCCTCGCTGTTTAATAGTTTTCATCCGTAGCCTAGGCGATGAATTTTCTTCACTTAACCACAACGGCAAACTTGCGTGTGACATGCAAGGCAGCCAACCCATGATTTTTTTAAAAAAGAAGAACAATTAGAAAATATCGATTTTGATTTCGTTTTAAAGTTTTAGAAATTGTGCCCCGCTTTGCATGTGAATTTCACATGCAAAGCGCGGCACAATTTCTAAACGTTCGCAAAGCGATACATGTAACATGTGCACAGGATTTGTCACCTTACGACGATATTCAACACCATTAAACCATTTACTACGTTACCACGGATAACTTAAGATTTCTTGGAAAAGTTTAAGTAAGATCTAGTCAGGTATTTTGAGATTCGATTAAAAAAAACCCCTTCGTACTTTTTTATGGAAAGTAATTTCAGAGTTTCGTATGGATAACACTCAGTTGCATTTGGTTGCGTGTTATATGTATAAATGTACCTTTAACCATTTTATGCTCCCTCTCTGAAATCTGAATAAAGCTTGGAATAAGGCATATTGTCTTTGGGCTTCCATTGATCTCGAAGCTACAGCTTTATTGAAGCTAAAGTTAAGAGGATTGGGTCGTAAGTCGTCGGTATATAATTTCTCAAATGAGTATATCATCCAAAAGCTGAACATATTTCACATTAGAAGTACCACAAATCACTTAAGAGCTCGCAACCTGTTACACACCGATGTAAATAGATGAACCAAAATGTAAATAAATGAACCAAAAGGACATTTATCTTGCACAGAAGAAACAGTTTGGCACGTTCAATTGCATATCTTGCGCTTTCCGAGCCGGTCATTTTCAACGCTTGGCTCAACTCGGAAAATAGAGAAATCATTGTAATGCACGGCTTAATACATTTCTAATGTTCCTAGACACATTTAATTCGATGAAGCATAGTGATTTCTAATCCTTCATTTGGCCCACGTGCTGGCCTGCGACGTCATTTGTTAAAATGTTGCGAATTATGTCGTAAATAAAGATTGTTTCAATTTACAGTTTAAAATTGTCATTTATTTGATAAATGTGTTTCTAAATACTTGCATCTCGCTCCATTAGAAAGGCAATCCCAATTAACTTTGTAATGGGCCTTGTGGTTAGAATAGCAACGCGATTGATTCAAATTGGATCTGCTTTCAACGTAAAAACGTCCAAAAAGAGTTTCAAAATTGTTTCCCACTTTGCACGTACGTGCGCGTACGTGCAAAATCAGAAACCATTTTCAAAGTTTCACTAACGTTTTGCCATCATCAACACAGAGCTATACATATAATATAATTATTTTCAAAAAAAATATTTTATATTTTTTCCCTTATTTTCAGTTGTTATGAACCAGTATGGAAAGTCCCGCTAGCAACATTTTAGCCGCTCATTCCGGACTGTCGCTGTATACCAACCCAATCAGTACTTCTGTCCCCGGACTCTTATCATCGAGCCCCACCCAGGAATCTACGGCTTCAAGACTCTCAGCCAATAATTCGTGGGGAAGTTATAGTGGTGATAGTGGACTAGTGGCCCATAACTCGTGTTCAATGGCTTCTTACGGTAACCTCCCTTTGGGGGCGGGGTTTTCTATGAACAGTAAAGCGGCGGCGTATAACTCCGCGTTTGGAAGTAGTTCGGACTATATAAACTGTAGACAAATGGTGAATCATATGTCCCCTTTAAACGCAATGCCCATGCGAAATTACCCCTCACTTTACGGGGAAATGTATCAAGGACATACGACAGGCTATAATGGTAGTTTTTATCCAGATATGGCAACTGGCATACCGCCATTTCCTGGGAGGGATTTAGACTGTCGGAGCGGCCAGTCAGATTCGTCAGAACAAGGTATGGTATCCATGGGAACGGGTTTTTAGATAAAGTCGATGGATTCTTCAAATATTGTCGCTTCGGTATTTAAGGAAATCCTTTGACGCACCATCATCAATTGCAAAAAAAGGCACGTGGAAAATGTTACGAAATTTTTAAGACCCAATTTTTTTTTTTTTTTAAAAAAAAAAAAGATACATTGCTAAATATTTCACATTTTTGCATGAGACGCAAACTCTGAGCAGCTAGATAGCCAAACAGTACAATAAAAATTCTTCTTCACTCTACATACCGCACAGTTAAGACTCCGATCAGACTATGCGGATGCACAGGCTGGCCAGGGGCTTTGCTTTGCGCAATTGTGAAGTTGTTTGAAAGGTCAGGCATATATTTTCATATTTCTGATGCACAAGTACACGTGTGTAGATAAAATCTAAAAAGTGTATGTTATTTGGTATGTTATTCGAATCACACAATTGTTCATTAAATCAATGCAGGTCTACATGTGCTTGGTCTACACGTGCTTATATGTATATGTCCTGAAAAATAGTGACAATCCACATGTCTTGAATGAAATATCTGTGACCCGTCACGCGAAAAGGGACCATCTGGGAATTCTTTAAAATAGATACTTGAAAAAGAGATTGATTCGAGTACAGGTCAACCAGAGGTCGCATTTCAAAGATTCTCTCACAGGAATGTAGATTGATCATTCTAGATTCAGAAAATCAACTCAGTGCTAGAAGTTTCAACCCTAGTCAGCGTGTGCAAGTCGCAGAGTCTGACTTGGGTCGACACTCTGCGCACTATCCAGATGGTCCCCTTTCGCATGACGGGTAACAATTCAATTCATTGCTTATCATTTGGGTTTTTCAGTCAAAATCTAGAAGTTAGGAATGTCCTTTGACTACTTTTTCAACGACATGTTCTTAGTTGTTATAAAAAAAAAACTTTACAGCAACCAGACTTTTGGTTTCGTTTGGATTTAATTCGTAAGATTAATTTAAAGAAAATACATAAGCAGTTAGTGCTTTAAAGGCAAAACAAAATATTCCAAGATCATCTGGTCAATTTTATATTCTATTTGACGGTTTTCAAGAATTGTACAAGATTTATTTTAAGCTTCATCTTTTCATCAAATTAAAAGAGAGAAAGCGTATTCCGAAAACAAATCTGGTGATATTTTATTAATCGACTTCGTAAAGACTTGTAATTATAAAAAATCTGAAGGAAATATCTTAAGTATTCGATGTACGTATAGATCCAAAATTTTAATCGAAATTTTGAATAAACTCAAAAGGGTGACATCTTCTATGAAAGTGTTTTGATTTTCGCATTTTCTTTTTCTTTTTTTTTCTGAGATACTTTCAAAGATTACAAGTATTAGTTGCTAATACCAACAGAAAGTTACGCGAAAGAAAAAGAAGTGTAATTCGAAGAGGTGTTAACACGAATTTATCTTAGCAGAATTAACTTGATCCGTGAAGAAATGACGTTTAGTGGACTTTAAATGTCATTTCTTCAACAGCAAATAAATAGCACCTTGTTCCCGTAAAATGTGCTTATCTTCAGAAATATGTACAGGTTCCAATACCTACACGGCATATGAACGGCTTGGCGTAGAACTTTTGTAAGTGCCTATGAATGCATAGGCACTTACAATAGTGTTGCGCAAAGCCGACAGACATTTAGATACTTTTCTTTTTCGCTATTGCGCAAAAAGTATGTGTCTATATGATTAACACTTCTGTTCAAAATCGAAATGATACGAAACTGTATAAATATATAATTGAATACGTAAAAATCTTTCTTGTGGGTTTTGACAGCTTTTCGTTTTCCTGAAAATGAAATTTATTATATATTGCAAAGTTCTGAATGTATTTGTCAACCTAATTTAGTAATGGTTGTGCTAAGATTCGTTTTCAAAATACGCTTTCTCCCCAAGAATATAGATATCACACTATTGTTGAATCAATTTTGATCTTTTTCGTTTAATAAAGCATACTTATTCCCTAAATTCTAGTAATTGCTTACTTGACTTTGAGCATAGATCATAATTCATAAATACGGAGTATGCATTCTAAATTGAAAAGTGAAAAGATAAATTTCTATAACTTAGAATAAAAACGGATTGAAAATGCGTATCTATATAAAGATTGTTAAAAAACAAATGATGAAATAATAGTGTGATGTCATCATCTACTGTTTGTGACCGGTCACGCGAAAAGGGGCTTTCTGGGAGAACCAAAAAAGTAAAGGAAAAAGGTTCGAATCCAGAGGCCTATCAAAGTCGTCATTTCAAATTATTTCTAAACACAAGGAGACACTATGACCATGCTTTCTAAATTGATACAGCGTAGAGGAAAATATACGAAAAGTTTAAACCCTGGCCAGAATGCGCAGAACGCGCATTCCGACAAGGGTCAATACTTTTCGCTCTTCCAAGATGGCTCCTTTTCGCATGACGGGTCACGTTTGTAAAATCAGGAGAGGGGAAGGTCGTGCTTACATATTTGTACCATGTTTCGTTGCAACAGTTTGGGTTTTACTAATATTTGCACAGTTACCCATCATGTCCGGAAGACATGATACCCGGCTACTAAGACTGCATGCACATTTACTAATCATCAAATACACTGTGGTAGAACATGGTTGAATGTAAAATCATAATCATGTCAAAATATTTTGGTATTATGATGAATTAGCGACGCAAAGACAGCCGAATTGAAACAGAAGACACCATTGTAAAAGTACATGTCAATGATTAAACGGGTTTGATTTTTTTCCTGGAAGCGAAGAGAGATAATCTAGAATGCTAGCAAAGCAAGATCGGAAGGTAGAATTGATTGTTAGTAATAGGTAAGCAAGTGTAAAAGATGGGAAAATAAGAACTTGAGAGGAAGATAGAAAATGTGTGATCAAATATTGAAATTATATCTGTTTATCTAGTTATTAGATAGAAAGAATGACAAAAATGGATTTACATAGGTCTAGATCTAAATACATGTATGTCGGTGAAAGGAAACGGCTTAAAATTTTCTTAAAAATTATCAGATTGGAGCCATTTTGATGGAAAAAAATATGAAATGATATCATAGTAATAAATGGATGAAATTTATTCATACAGAAAATGTTTTATTCCATTAGACAACAATCGAAACATTGAACGAAAAAATCTATCCGCATTATGTTCGAATATAGACATCTCATGGTCTCAACTGAGTAACACAAAAGACAAGCATAAAAACATACCAGGTTATATTAAGAAGGAAAAAAAAGAGGAACAAAACAAAGAAATATGTAAATTCGATGAAAAATGACAATGATAGAAAATTTGAAAAGTGAAATGACAGTCGAATCAAATCAAGTGTAATATGTATGTAAAACAATGGTTGTAAAGATGGAAGCTGACGGAAGTGGATGACAAGGTCAAATCATTTTGATCCCCATTAAATCATCAATATATCTAATTGCTTCATTATCTCATGAACTCTTAAAACAACCTTCTCGTGCAGAAACTGAAATATTACTGCTCTGGCAGGTGGTTTAGGCAAAGATCAGCCTGCACATATGTGCAGTCTGATCTTAGTCTATCCAACCAGATTTTCCTTTTCAAATTAGAACAGTTAAAGAATACAGTACTTTGATTTAATACAATAATGCCAGGGTATTTTACAGCATAACAAGGGTTAAGATTTTCTTGATAATATTGGATACCGTTCAATTGAATGTTGAAGGTCTTCTTCGATCTTTAAAATTTTTGAAGGTAGCTGTTGATCATTTAAAATTGGTAGACGTGCAATACGCGGTACGTTTTCGGAAATGGTCTACGCACACATTCATCTCGGACCTAGTGCTGCTCTTTTTGTCTGCCACGGTATGGAATGATGGCGGATGGTCAGTGCTGAAAATGGCGTATCATATAAACTCATCTCTAAATGGCCGTATAATTAAGGGCACCACGTGCTACCGTTAGCCCATAATTTCAGCGTTACCCTTTCTCAAGACATTCTGCCTTGATAACCCTTTCGAAACAAGTCAATTACCTGGTTATCTTTCTTTTTTTATAGAACCTTACTGTTATGGTCATTGACGAAAAGGGCACTGAGTATTCATATAATACCAAAATGAATTATGACATTTACAAATTTTCCGAGAAAGTTTTGAGGTCAAAGGCATATGCAACACGTACACAATTTCGATATCCTTATAAAAAAAATTAATGAGAAAAGACTTATCAGTGTTGAAAGAAATGGAAAAGACTTGGAGAATTGTCCGAAGATAAACCTGAGCTGCCGGAATTATCGAAGGGAGGAATCACTGGTAAATCATAACCTAAAGGATAAACGTATATGAAAATTGAATTCCAAAGTTTTGTCAAAGATAATATCAGTGTCGAAAACAATGAGATCGTGATAAGCACTTGTCGAGATATGACATTCTTCTGTTCAGGAATCAAGCAGTTAAGGATATCGTTAAGGACAGTGTAGTTCCAATGTGCCCTGAGATAATAAACATGAAGTCAAGTGTGCGAGGTAATGGCAGAACTTTGATTGCTTTCTCGGACCGGCAATGGTCAATTATTTGGGCATTTCCGAAACATATTTCAAACATTGCTTCCATCATGATGCCGATATATCACACTCTGTATATTTTCGGTTCTTTGTCAAGATTTATTTGAATTTTATTTGCAAGATGCTATCTGCAAGGCTTGCAAGATATTGTCTTCACAAAGAGATTGGAAATTTGTTACTATTTCGAAGCTATAGATGCTCAAGTTTGAGTGAGAGATTAAGGGTCAGTTTTGTCTTTACACTGTATAGACAAAATTGATCCTTGATAATCAACTTAAATTTGTGCGTATTTACATATATCAAAACTTGGTGTTATTCTGCAATTTTGATTTCTTGGAATGGTTTTTTTTTTCTACAAATTAATCTGACGATTGCACTTTCCTTATATCATGAAAATGCATGTGATTCAATAGTCATACATACAAAGACAATAGATTAAGGAAAAGGTGGGATAGAAGTAGAAGATGCGATACATTTTTATATATACATGTATTCATAAATAATGTTTCAATGGAATCATAAATACAAAGGCATTAAATCTAAGCTTTGAAACTGTTCTACTTTAGAAATCTTCTTAGGACCATACGTTACATTTATGAATCGTTCGTTGTAATTGTTTACTGTTTAAATTTAAGGAAATATAAAACCACTAATCAATTATGGTTAGGTTTGAACTTGCGTCGATATGTAAATAAGTCTTCCAGTACATTTAACATTTTTTGCTGTTTTCAAATAATCGAGAAGCTTTGGTCCGACGAAGACCTTTTATCGAGCCATGTCCTTTCGCTATAAAGTTATCTTTGTCATGCCATAGAAACATGTATTCATGCACGTTTATGTCCATATGCGACCTTTTCTTTACAGTAATATATATAATGTATTTAATAAAAATGCTAAGCATCATTTCAAATTTAAATGATCACTTTTTCAATACAATGAGGGAAGTTACAAATATGCACACTTGATAAATTTGTCAACTATTTGCATAAATGAGAGATTAAGGTACGCACAATACTGCCTCTCGAATTTCACAATGATTCACAAAAATACCTGTTTTCAAAGGCCATAAAACTCACGAAACACAAAGCTACTTTACGGTGGAGTAAATATCTAAAATTCGTACCTGCTTTGATAGCCATAGTAAATTGTTTTGTCAGAAATTCTAAATTGAATTATGACATAATTGTGTATCCGGCAATTGCATTTTGCTTCAATTAATTTCACTTATGAAGTCTGTTTTAGATTCTAAAAAGAAAATAAAATGAAAACATGCGCATTTCGACACATTGCATCTTTCTACTACTTTGTTCTTTTCAATTCAAAATGACGCTTGATGGTCGTGAAAATTTAATCTCAGATTTTATTCAATGCGGAAGAAATCTTGTTGTCAAGGATATGACGGCGCAGATGCACATTCTTATCTTTAGGCAAGTGATATAAGATATAAAATCGAGTTTAAAACAGGGGATTTGGGAATCTAACGGGAAACGTTCTTAAGTTTATGAAAGGACAATACATTCATTGCTAGAATTTATGTTTTTAAAATGAAGGATAAATGAAAGGCCATGTGTGGGGCGATCTGTTTAGATAGATAGTTCTGATTTGGGGAGAGAAATTTAAACGGAACACACAGGGTTGTTGGTTTATCTTGGGCATTATATCACAATTTGTGTCGCTTTTTTCCTTCTTCTCCCCGTCTCTTTTCCCTGGTATGTGTAAACAATCCCCATAGTTTACGGTCGCCCGTCAAATAGCTGTGGCCCTGATATATACGGTAATCTACGTTCGCCACACAAGGGGATCGGCTGTGCTCGTATATCTTAGCGGTTTGCAAGTTTTGTGACTAGCATAACGATTTTTCAGACGTTTTAGACGTTAAATCATTATTTCGCCTCTCTTTGTTCTGACAGCGCTCGCCAGATCATGACTTGTTCAGTCCGGGCTCTCATTAAAATAAGTATCACTTCAAATTGGTTAAGTTCGTTACCCGAAGTAAATGTTTTCTCTTTCGCTGGATTAAATTTGTATGCTACTAATTTGATTGGAGCGAGGTCAATTGTTGTTACTATGTTTTCCACTTAACTATAGTAACGGCATTATGGTCTCCCACAACAATTTGACTCATATCGCCTTTTTTTTTTTAACGGTAAGATTTTTTTTTTTAGAAAATACAAAATTCATAAATATGAACATTATTGAAATTAATATGATGAACGTTTTCAAATGTTCAAAAGAATATGTTGTCCATTTAAATTGGAAATATCACATTTTTATTTCTATTTACGGCATTAAAAACGAATATATGGCGTTAGGAATAGCCAAACAAACGCAACCAAGGTCTTACTTTGAAGTAGGCAACGCGGTTTGAAAGTGTTTTCGATGCAGTGCATGATCAATAGGACGAAATTCTCGGAGGTGGAATCGTGTTATACAAACACAAAATTCATAAATATGAACATTATTGAAATTAATATGATGAACGTTTTCAAATGTTCAAAAGAATATGTTGTCCATTTAAATTGGAAATATCACATTTTTATTTCTATTTACGGCATTAAATACGAATATATGGCGTTAGGAATAGCCAAACAAACGCAACCAAGGTCTTACTTTGAAGTAGGCAACGCGGTTTGAAAGTGTTTTCGATGCAGTGCATGATCAATAGGACGAAATTCTCGGAGGTGGAATCATGTTATACAAACACATGTTAAGCAGATCTGTCTTGCATGAGACATTGTGCATTACATAAATGGTTTCTTTCAAACTTGAGTTATCAGCTTTTTGTCGGGGAAACGTCTTGACCGATACTTTTTGGAACAAATGAATCTGGCTGTATTGCTGCACATCCGGTAGAAACTTAAACTAAATGTCGATTTTTACTGTAAAATCGAGCAAATGTTGGTTTACATTGAATTGGGGTTGCTTTGAGCAGCCCTTCAAGTATATTGTAGGGAATATTAGATATAATGGAACTCTATTTAATGTATATGAAAAATAGATTTAGCGAGCATAATAACGCATAATGAAACTATCGATCCTTTTTCAAAAATTGGTTATCACGATCGTCACAAGTATCTTAGCATTTCGTAGGAAGCAGAATCGATTTTGATTAGTCTACACAGTATGTTTTTTTCCGAATAAATGTAAAACAAATACGTTCAAATGATAAATCATTTAATGCTTCCTGGAAGACCTCAAACTTAAAAACAAAACATTGATTCAAGAAGGGTTTTGAAAAATGCATATTTAATTCTCAGTTTGTCAGGCTGTCAGAAAATTGTGAATCCCGCCTTTCTTTCACACACCTTGTATTAATTGATTCATGTATATATTAGCGGTCTCTTTGATCATGAATACACAAGTCACGTATAAATATTCTAAGGTGAAAACTACTGTCAACGCGCGCTCTTCCATTTTTCGTCGAGATTAATTACCAAAATAACTATTACGGTCGAAAAAGATATAAACATAGGGATTAAAGAAGGGGAGAATAATGGATCGCTTATTGTTGAGATTTAAAATTTGGAATGAAATTTTCTTACACTTGTATGGATTTTGATTAGCAATCTCGATTATACTAAATTAAATGCGTGGAATCGAAGGCGTAACTAAGATTTTGAAATTTATACGCACTCAGAAGGCAACCAACCTAGAATATATAGGATAAAAGAGATATGTTGACTGTGGCAAAAGATAAATTCTCCCCTCTTCTATGATTTGAGCGTTGATGAATAATCAAAACATCATAACTACAGCTTGAAAAAGCTGTAGTTTCGATGAAAGAGAATTTATTTCTATTGCGCACTTGCGTGATATGCGGAATGTAAATTACGCCCTTGGAATATCAAAATAAGAGATATCAATGATTTGGGCCTTTCATGTTAAATGTAATCTATTTCAAATAAACCTGTCTTCCGAAGCTTTCAAACATCGAATCGTTTTTTTTTTTTCCTATAAAGCTCAATTTGTTTTAACTCTTCTAAACCCAAAGCGAAGGAGAAAAGGAAAAATAGGTCCATCATCGACCAAACTGTAGATGGAACGTGCTCACTTTGATATAATTACCCGAAAGCCTTGTTGGTTACCGGCCTCAGCATGTATTCGTCCCCGATATCTGTCGAACATGCTCGTGTTAAAAAGGACTCGGGGCCGAATCGAGTAAAAAAGAAACATTAATGTCAGTTCGAGTGATTTATAGCTTATGCAAATAGCCGCAAATTATTAATAAAACACTCTATTGTCTTATATGGCGGTCAGCAAGGTTATAAGCTTCAAAAATTACGTTTTTTCCCCCTACAAAATGATAAACCTAACTTTACGGAATAATTGGCTAAAACGTTGCACAATGTAGTAATAACTTGAGTTTGTTCTATTGATTTTGGACAAATTTCAATTAAAAGAAATATTAATCTATTTCCTTCAATTTAGCAAATATGCACAGTGTTCCTAAACCAAGGGAGAAATTATCCTAAGTCGAGAATTGGCTTTTAGAGTATCTAAAGTATGAAATTATCAAATTAAACATTGTAAAATATAAAAGAAAAAGATAAATCAATAATAACATCTCGCGATTCGATTTCTTTTAGTTTTCTTAAAATGCATAAGACATATTTCAGTAATGTTAGAAGACAAATGGTTTTTATTGTACTCAATTAATGGTAGATTCATATTTCCGAGATTCGGATATTCGATATTTTGAGTTGCTAAAGTTCACCCATAAATTTAGGCGATGACAACAACTACAAAACGGTTGCACGCTCCGTTGGGAATCTTCAAATTGGAGGAGAGAATAATGGTCGACCCTTATTGATAGCGTTAGAATCACACACTACATTTTTAGCTCATTTAATCATACTGGTAACTTTAATTTTGGACTGTTTTTTTTTTGTATCGATGGCGCTTATTTAACGTACTTCTGGCAATTTTAATTAATTTTAATTCGACTTTTTTGGAACAAGCTGTATATATAGTGCCACCCTCAAAATAGTATTTTAACTTTAAGAACCAGTAATTATTGCGAATAAATAAAGAAGAAATTGAAATATGACACGGTATCTTAGTTCCATAAAGAAAAGATAGCATTGAGACCTTTAATGAATTGTCCATACATCTTAAAATTTTAAGATTGTGAAAGCAACCGCAACTAATGCGTTTGGCACCAAGAACAATTAGTCTTTAGTTATATTTCATGGTGGTATTTCAAGTTGTTAGGTTTAGAAACTTTTTCGATGTAAGAAGAACTTGCCATCTTTCAGAAATTGTTTCATTATTTAACCATATATTCTGACATGTGATGATGCTGGTATAAGAATACCTAGGATATCGATTGCTCTGATTCAAATTTCAGATTGAAGCTAAGTAGAGCCTCAGAAAAGCCGAGGCAGACAGACTCTGATCAGCCTTTGCATACGCACAGTCTGATCAGGGTTTGTAGTCCTTGCTCCATAGAAGGCCGCCGGCTCAATGTTTTTCGAGCTCACCATCTAATATTTATATTTTCGGTAATGTTATTTGATAACTAATGCATGTCCATTCGAAAATAAACGTGTAAGCCACGAAACCAATCCTGCGTTCCGGATAACGTGGCCAACTGTTTGCAAATAATAACCCTGCTTTGCGCGTACAAAGCGGGGTATAATTTGCAAACATTTTGCTACGTTTTGTTGTCCTGAACTCAAGGTAGCTTATATTCATACTTTCGGTAACGCAATTTAATAACGAATGCATGTTCGTCCGAATATAAACGTGTAAGTCACAAAACCTTACCATACACATTATGAAATCAATGATATTGGCTGACGGCCATACAACAAATTGTTTCTAGCACCATGGTATTTACCCCGCGTCTTGAGAGGTTTGGGTTTTATTGTGCGGGGCAGTGTTTATTGTCGGCTGACAAATTTATTGCATCTATTGTCATAAAGCTAGGAGCCCACAGACTAGAGAATAAATATTTACCGCTTATTGCTAATCAACATTGTTTTGGGAGGGGAGAGGTGAGAATGTGCCCACTTCGGGACGATTTTCCCAGGGTCCAGATATGCCCAAAAAGTTTATCTTTCCACAAATGTAAATATATGTGTACTTATACGCTCGCCATATTTACATTTATTGATATGGTAGTGTTTGTTTTTATGCGGTGACTAAGCCATATTAGTTTTGTCCGATAAGCCATTAAATTAAGCCTATTGACCTTTTAGGGTAATTCCCGTAATTTGTCTGGAAAAGGCGGGTGTTTATGATCTTCAGTTCATTATCACGAGTAAAGAAAAAAGTTACATCGTGGAATTGAATAAGCTTAATGAACACGTCCATTAATCAAATATCTTACAAATACATGTTAACAAATAAGATTACCATATTCTACACTATACATTGTTTTAAAGTTAAGCTTGCAATTTACTGATCTGACATTTTGGTTCTCATAAATCAATTTGAGAAAAAAAGCAAGACTGTATCTTGACCCTTTGTTTGGTTTCTGTAGAAAAAATAATGTGTAACGATTTTTCAACCTCCCTGTTTTATATGCAAGTCGATTTCTTCTTTTCATCTCAACAAAATTCCTAAATACCTAGCAAACAGTACGTTTCTTGCAGGCTAGAAACTGTTTATATGACTTCACTTTCTTCTGATTCTAAAAAAAACGACCGAAAGCATTGAGGAAAATGGAGATTTTTTCCATCTTCACGAGTCAAGGGGTATCGAATCGATAAGATCTTCTCGAATGTAAGATAAGTAAAACGTTCGTAACCCTTGGTTCGACAAGATGAGATTTTTCTGGTTTCAAGCAATATCTCCAATCTCCACAATGCTTTCTTTCCCTAAAAATTATATATTTTTTTTTTCAAATTTTCATATACCATGAATTATCGCCCGCCCCTTCTATTAATTTTGACCTGGCTAAAATTGTGTCATCTGTAAATGGGTTAAATGATTTTTGGTGTCCTCGTGTGAAGGTTCTGACCCACCTCCTCAAGATAAGAGGTCAGACAATAACGACTCTTTAACAACCATCCCACAACCAAAACAAACACTAAAAACTGGCATAAAACAATAATAATATACGATTTATAATGTATTAAAACCCTTTTACTTTCATACTGTGAGCTAAGAACAACTATGTCGGCTGTTTTTTAGTCAATTAGAAGAAAAAGTTACAACAACAACAAAAAAGAAAAAAAATATTGCATAAGCATTTCAAATGAAATACTAGTTTTTATCGACGTCGGTTATGTGTAATTCGGCAATTTTATTGCTGGTGTGTAGGTGAATTCAAAATTTGATCTTTTGATTGTAACAATAAGGGACCATCTGGGTAATGCGTACAGTGTCGATCCTAGTAAGACTGCGTGGTTTGCGCAGACTGACTAGGATCGAAACTTTTCGCAATGTGCTTATTTTTCTCAATCTAGAATGATAAATCTACCTTCCAGTGAAAGAATTTTTGAAATGCGGACTCTGGTTGGCCTGTTCTAGAACCAATCTCTTTTGTAAATATTTATTTAACTAAGTTCCCAGATTGTCCCTTTTCGCGTGACGGGTCACATATAATTATCAATTATATTGATCCTTTATGTGACCCCTTTATAGATCACGGAGCCCTTGAAAGAATAGAATAGAACAACATAGTAGCTTTAGATGCGTAGAATTTAGTGAGCAAAGATTATCATTATTTTCAAAATGTAAACGGAAATAGCCATTGTTCAATCCCCAAATTTGTCACGGGCACCTATCGGTTTGCCTTGGTATGACTTGGACGCCTATCGTCAACGGAGTTATAGGCTTAGATTATTTTTTTTTTAAAAATAATGGAAATTTATTGCAGATGCAGATTTAGCCATACTTACCCGTTGAGTATTCTTAGCAAAAAAAAAAAAAAAAAAAAAACACTCACTGTAACGCATAATCGATATTTCTTTTGAAACCAAGTTGGTGCATTTTCTGATGACGTGATCACATTTTGAAGAAGCTTAATAATCAATTTGTGTATAAATATGTCAATTAGTCAATACTTTAAATGTCATCTTTTAATTTCATTGGATTTTTAGTCTCATTCATAAAACGCGTAAGAGCGAAAACAAGTAGTTAAAAAGAAACCCGGTAAAATTACAAATTGATTGCTCGAGGCGTTTAATTTGTAACTATTGTCATCGAACATTTCTTGTTAGTCCGCCATTATTTTTTTTATCATAAAAAGTTTGGCTGTAAATTTTCTTTTTGATACATAATTTCAATTCTATCACTCGCTGTTATTATATTTTATCTATCTTAATTGTTATTTGGGCAAAGATAGGACAGACTTGTTTCGACAAGAACAGCCTTGCGTCTGGGAAGACAAAACGGTGAAAACTGTTTGTCTATTTTACCCCGCTTTGCATGCACGTGTACATGCAAAGTGTGATAAAATTGGCAAACAGCTTACACCGTTTTGTCAAACTGAATGCAGTGCAGTGCAACAGTGTTGTTCTGTCGACCTTTTCAGTCTTCAAGATATATATAATGCAATATTGATAGTGTTGCCATTTTTCATGATCACATGTGTCAGTATTTTTAAGGTAGTGGACCCGTAATAGTTCTGCAATATTTCGGAACTCATGAGCTTTCACAATGTTAACCGAGGTTGCCTAATGAAAATCATTAGGAAACCTCGGTTAACACTGTTTAAGTTCATTTCTTTCGAAACGTTGCGAAACTATTACGGGTCCTCTACCGTAAGATTTGACAATGATTTACAAAATTATGTTCAAACTTGTAAATGCTGTGCGTACTGGTAAACAAAATAGATAAACGAATTAGCCACACACAGACGTAAACTACAGAAAATCTAGTTAACAATGCCGGTCCTCATTTTCTTTCACTATATAAACCATAATAACGAAGGTGAGAATTCTTTCTTCATAATATAGTTACAGAAAAACTATGCTCAAAGATAAAATATCATCAATTCATAATATACACTATAATTGGTGTTTCTTACTTTCTGGAGTCATTTTCAGCGTAAGGAATTATCCTGCTTTTGCTCTGAATTAATTCATCATTCTGAATTCAAATTTTCTTGGAACACGGTAACTTTATGTAATTTCGATACCAACTGAAGCCATTCTGTTTTGTTTTTCCCGTTTTCTCGTTCAGTTTTTTTCTTTGATTTTAATCAGACAAACCGCCACACAAGGATGTTTCCTACCCGAAATATGTTCAACAAAAAAACGTGGTTTGCCTTCCAGAGCGTGAAAACACATTTATAACCATAAAACTCCATGCAACTGAAGCGAGGTATTATTATGTGAAATATACTTCAAATAAATATTAAACCCTTCTTCTATTTGAGCACGCTTTGGCACATTTCGACACTACCATGCATTTGTGCGAACATGCATTATTGCAAAGTATTTCAAACACAACCATCTTGACTATTCAAAATCTAATATGTTTTATATTTGAATATTTCATAATTTCGAAAGATATTTTTAGAGCAAAAAGGGGGAATAGAATATCAACATTTCAGGAAAATCACAGCGGACCGCCGGCTAAGATTTGTTAAGGACCATTGAACATTTCTTTCAATACCGTAAAGTAGTCGAATTTTGAGCCCGTCTTGCGCCCAGCGTGGGGCTAGTAAGTTACACAAATAAATGTTTGCGTATGTCATTACGCGGTTAACGCCAAGACAGACTGGAACCGTAGCCGTAATGACCCGCAATAAACTGATGAGCCATCGTTGGCGACAACTGCGAGCACTTGAATTTTTTTATTTATACCTTATAAACTAATTTTTCAATCATTCTTTTTTTAGCATTTACTGCGTTCAAGATCGGTCTTAAGAATGAATATCGTTTATGAGTATTTTCTCTTGGGACGTTTTGGGTAACCGAAACATTGTCGCTGAGAGTCCAAAACCTCGTTACTTAAAGTTAAAAATGCTTTAGTAACAAGGTATTTGTCACCCACACGCGTTGGCCTTGAACTGCATCCGCTCAAGTATGAGACCAACTCTTAATTGAGCCTGTGATTTCAATTTCAAACAATTCAAATTGTGCGCTAAGCAAAGACTCTGACCAGCCTGCGCATCCGCACAGTCTGACCAGAGTCTTCGCTATGCGTTTAGTAGATAGATAAGATCTCAAAGTATCTGTAAAACATCAGGTAACATTATATTTACAGTGCGTGGCTGTCAACGCTACTCAATGTTTGCACCTCACGAACATTTCAAATCGTTGGAAATGTCTCATGCATGCGCAACTCATTAGAAAAGCTGAAAAAATACCTACGGTACTCTATGTATTGGTTCTTAAAGTAAACTTTTAATCTCATTTTAACCATTTATTCTCTGAATCGCGAAACCTGTTTCACACAACACTAGCTTCTTTTCGAATCTTACATCAAATTGCTCACAATTTCAACCCGAGCCACAGTTAAAAATACGGTATTGCATGGCCAAACATTGCCGTGTTTCTACCATTTACCGGCATTTACGAAGGAAACTTTAGTCAATGTTACTTTTTATGAACGTGTGAATTCTAGAACGCCACGCTTACAAGGGGCTAAATATCAAAAGAAGCCATAATTCATAATATGAACGAGGAAAACAGATGTGCTTTAAAATTGTTGGTTGGAAACTTTTGAATATCTACAAAAAGTATTCCCAGTGTAGATGATTGCTGCTTGATTTATTACTAAATACATATTTCGACACCTGTCTTCTTATTAGTAATAACCGAGACAAATCTACTCGATTGTGCAGATGGTAAAACACAATTCTGCAAAGTTATTATTTCAGCTTATTTCATTATTTTCAAAAAAAAAAAAAATAATGATAATAATAATTTCTTTGATAACTGAAAGTCATCGATCTCTGCTACAGTTCATTTTTTCGTGTGTTTCAATTTGAAAAAAAAAAAAAAACAAAAAAAAAAAAAAAACCCAACCGTGTACTGTTTTTGTATTGACAAAAATACTAAGTGTGAAAGCAATCAAACTAACATACTGAAGTTATAACCTGTCGGTGTCTCCCAGTAAGTTAAAATGTTACTTTTATCATATTAGCTTAGGAGGATAACAAAATATTACTAAGTGCAATGAGCATTACAATTCTAACTAGTTTGCCATCGGTTCTGAGCGTGAACCATATTTCTTTATGAAAAAAAGAAATTTACAAAAATCAACATTTTTAGTATCATTTCCGTTTCTTGAAGAAAGATGGCGAAATGTTTCATTTTCTCCTTATTTCATATGAATTTCTACTTGGTAACCAAGAGTGACACACAAGAAAGATCATAATATTTTACGCCTAGTTGACGGTATGACGTTTCGTTTATTTTCGGGGTCAAAGCACGCGCCATAAGAAATGCATTGCAGGCGCAGTTTGCTCATTCCCTGTGCGGGTCTAACGAGCAACTTCAAAGGAATAGTTTTGTTTTTACTGTTTATATAAATCACAACAGTACGATGCGCCTCGATGGAACCAAAAAAGATACCAAGAAAACGTGCTGGGTGCTTTTTTGATTGTTGGCTTTGGGAACAGTTTCAGAGTACGCTTTGGAAACTGAATACATGTACATGAACTTCTATGTTTATACAATATATTTTACTGCATATGTGCAAAAAACAATATTTACTGAGAGCTTTTTCGCCTTTTCTTCGGTTAGGTTCGCCAAATTCTCAAATCCAGGGTCCTAAAGGCGACTTGCGTACTCAAATGAAAATAAGCTGATATATGACATAATGAGACAAAATTTTGTAAAATTGAAAAAAATATATAATCAAATCTAGAAAAAAATATGTAAAATCATGTCATCATGTCGGGATATGTAAAGACTTAATAATGCCTGCAAGGAGGGTTTCAGAACTACAACCGTACCTGAAAAGTAGAAAAATCACCATAACACTTCATTTTGCCGAACTTGTAGGGTTACATGTATATCATGTCCCGTGTTCAAACCTGTCTGCGATGGCTTAATTTAAAACTGCTTCCATATAATTCTAATAGCTTTTCAAGCGTAGACTGCAACACATGTTTAGGGATGAACTGGTAGGATTATATCATGTCCCGTGTTCAGAACTGTCTGCGATGGCATAATTTAAAACTTCTCCCAAATCATTCCACTAGCTGAAGCGTAGACGCGGCGGACAGGTGCTGTTACATGTAAATCATAGTTTCATTAGAGTTTTACAGTCTGATTAGATGTTGGGTATATCCCAGGATTGAATGCTTATCATGGGGTTCCTTTCTGAAATCGTTTTGGGCGATCAAACACGTCGTAACTACAGCTTTGATAAAGCTGTCGTTACGGCATTGTGATCGCCAACAGACATTCCTAGATGTTCATAGAATGGATTGGAAACGTTTCGAAATTTGTGATCAGGTAATGGATTGACGTCTTTCTGTCAAAACAACAGTTTAATTTCCAAATCCTATTACAGCCATTGCTTTTGACATTAAATTCAATACAACAATTTTTTTTCATTCCGACGGCTTTATTTGGTGGAAGCAGGAAGAAAATATACACGCAAATATACGAGGTTTTGGTAAATATACAAGATATACAACATACATTTCTGCATTGCCATCTTAAACAATTTCGCTGCATTATTCGAACCCAACGCAGCGCGGTGGAAGGACATACCTTCCATTTTTAATGACTGAACTACATTTACACGATCTCTGATTTACACAATTTAGGATTATTCAAACTCCGAATTTAAAGTTCTAAAACGAAACCGTTGCTTATTTATCCTCAATACAAAAAATGCACATTAATTGTCTATCAGATAGCGTTATTTGATAACCAGTTGTCAAGGAGGAATATTTATTCGGACATATACATCATATTACATATTAATCATAGATTTTGTCATGTAATTAGCTGTTCTTTCAAACTTGATCGACAGCTGTCAATATACTGAATTAAGACAGTTTGTCATCTCCCGTCTGTTTTGTCTCACACTAGGGATATGTAAGACAATTACAAATAGGGTCTCTATGCACAAAAAGTAGCTGAACGCCAAAAAAGGTTTTGACCCGTCCTATTTTTTTTATTAAGTAAGCCGACAAGTGTCGAAACTGGTTGATTTTCAATTTCTTTTCAATGCCCATGAATGCCATTGTCTATTACACACAAAATCTGTATGGATGGCAAAGTTTAAAGTAGCATGTTAAGACCTATTTTGTCTATACATATAGACATAATTGACCTTTGCTCACTCACTTAAACTTGTGAATACAATGTATATAGAAACGTTTTTTTGGCTGCTCAACATTTTTTTCATATATAATGGACACTCTAATTCATTGTACACTGTACTAAACCACATTTAATTCTCTCTTTAAATAATTCAATTGAACAATAATTTAACTTTTTCTCATTTTTTCGAATCACCGAAAACCTATTTTATTCCATTTAGCGGGAAAGTTCATGAATGTATCTGGAAATAGGAGCACGAAAACTTAACTAAACAGAATCCATACATCGGTTGAAAAACATTGTACTTTGTCACTTTTTAAAATAAATCAAAAATCGATTTAAGAATCGTGCACAAGACTATCACTCATTTCTTGATGGAATATTTTGTTTTGTATTGTTTGACAGAAGAAGGGCCAACTTGGACAGATTGTTAAGATATCGCAGACTCGACCTTGTCATATAGATTACTATTTCCTTGGCGTTTATCCGCTTAATATGCATATTTAGCTGACCATTCTGAATAGAACATGCCACTTCTCGGACATAAAACCTAAATTACTGCACGACCTAATTACGCTCCTCGAAAATATAGTTCCCTGTTTGGAAACCTTCGTTTATTTTTCTGATTGAAAGATTCCTGGCAAAAACCAATGCATTCATTCTTCCTGGTTTCCGATTCCGACCAAGCCTTCATGCGAGATAATAAACTGTTTGTTCTATGGACAATTTATTGATATTTATCTTATAATATCCGTTTTTATTGCCCTCAATTGCATTGCGATGGGTTAGTGCAAAAACTATTGTAAGTGCCTATACATTTATAGGCACTTACCATAGTTTTGCGGTGACCCCTCGATTCCTTCTACTATTCTCCTCTCAAGAGCTATATTGGCCGCGTGAAGATTGTTTGCTCTCTGCCGGACCCTCTAGAATAGAAAGTGGATTGACCCTGACCTTTAGCATACTATAATACTAATGAAGCCGATTTTACAAATTATTCAAAGAAAAGTTTATTCTAGCTTTAAAAACTGCCGAAGGATCAGTCTATTTATAGTTAAAAAGGTTACGGTTCATTAATTCTGTCGATCAAAATTACTTTTCATATGACGAGTTTTGTCTCTCGGAAACATGTAATGTCGTCTATTTGGTCATTTATCTTTATTTGATTTCTTCATAACCAGAATTCATTTGCATGTGTAAATGCATACACAGAATTAATGTATATCTATCAATCATGGATGTTATTCGGCAATTTTGAAGCCAAAAACTTAAGAATGGAAAAACACTGTGCATGATATATATACATGCAGAATTTATATGGTTGATTTTCTCAAGGAAAGACTTGATCGTGTGTTTCCCCTCACAGAATTTATGAGTAGCCAATAACCGTTATTTCGCCGGTAATCACAAACACGGCCTTTATGAACAGAAAAAGCTTCACGTTGATTTTTTGATAAAAATCGATCTTTCCACAACCCTCGGTGGAATCGCTGTGAAGAAATGTTCTATAATAAATCACGCGCGATTAGCAAATGTAATAAAATCAGCTGCTATGGAAACAAATTAAGCTTTGCTGGAAACTCTGGTTCTAACAATTAAAATGGTGTTTTTGTATTGAAATCTTTGACAGAAAATGTGAGTAAGAACGATTTAAAATGTCATGAGATGCTAGATGTATGTACCTATAATTGTCATTTTGTTAACCTGTACCATTGTAAATGTCGGATAAATGACAATTTAGTTTCGATTTCATGACAAAGAAAGCACGAATAATCGTTTGTTTATAAGCATGGCGTACAAACATATTTTCTGTTTAAAAAAATAAAAACCATTATACATTCTAAATGAGTATAGGAATGAGTACAGAAATGTTTGCTAATTGTCCTAAGAAAACAAGAAGTGTTATCATGTAATAGAAGCATTATCGAAGATTCTGACAATGCTGCGTTAACGTGTAGGTTGATAGCAGACACTATGCAAAGTCCGCGTTAAATACGTTCAGATTTGCCATGTATTAAAACATATCAGAATTAAATACACGGGCCATCGTTTCGTTTCTCAATTTCACATAATCACAAAATACATTTGTGACCCGTCACGCGAAAAGGGACCATCTGGGAACTTCGTAAAATATATATTTGAAAAAGAGATTGGTTCTAGAACATGCCAACCAGAGGTCGCATTTCAAAAGTTATTTTACAGGAGTGTAGAATGATTATTCTAGATTCAGGAAATTAGTTTAGTGCGAAAATTTTCGACGAAAGTCAGTCTGCGCAATCCGCGCAGTCTGACTAGCGTCGACACTATACGCTCTTCCCAGATGGTCCCCTTTCGCGTGGCGAGTCACAATTAAAAAAGTCTGTATCAATTCATACATTTATCTGCCGTTCACCTTTAACAAGGCGTACTTTTTGACTCATCGTTCGTACACCGTATACACTCTTTTCAAATTGTTTGAACATGTTGTTTCCATGTACATAATTAAGTCAAACGCTCTTTAAACATGTGCTTTTCAACCAGGAGAGCAAGACTACAATGCTCTATCTCAACTGTATCAAGTTTACTCATGCGAATAACAATATGTTTGGACTCGGTGACCATCTAGAGATCAAACGCCAAGAGAAAACGGGATTCTCAACCTACATGAAACTTTCACTTTTTTCACCAGCAAAATATCTAATAAACAAGTATTTCCATTGTATAGATTACTTTGCTCTATACATCAACTATCAGTTGCAAAGCCCAAAATGGAATGTGCTAAGGCTGTACACTGAACGTTGAATAGTACGAGAAGTAGGCACTACAACTTCCATATTTTATTTCTAAATGGGCTTCCGTATTCAAAATCAAGTCTTTAAGTATCAATACCAAGTCTTAAAGTACAAGCATGGGATTATAGTTCTAAACATCTTTATGACTACAAGCATATATAAATAAAGAGCAAGCAAAGAATATAAACACCTTTAGGGGGAAAACTCATTCTTTTTCGCTTGTTTATGAGCTAATGCTTGGCATGAATGAAGTATTCCTTTGACACCGATCTTTCGATGCTTTAATTGTCAGATGGGTTTAAAAATAAAATATGAGAAAACGAGGTTTGAATTACTATTTATACAAAATATAGAAAATAAATTCGATAATGCCATAATTCACACAGGACTTCTTTTTTCTTGCCCGAGTACGTATCTTCTGTAGCTAAAATTTTGTATCCGCGTAAATTATTAGTTTCATCCTCGGGCGACAAGTAGCTTGTCCGTAGAATACCACCTTTGAGCGGACATCAAAGGCCGCAGATGACGGAGAGCAATTTCAAATTTTGTCCGCAACTTTATTTATGTGCTGAGGTATTATTGAAAACAAATGGCTAAAACCCATCCCCGCATATAACTGCATTTCTTTCGCTTAAAGCTTGGGGTAAAGACTATGTCCATGCCAAGAAAATTGTACTTACAGCTTAACTAAAGTTAAAATCTGTTTAAATCTGAAGAACATTTTTTGCAGAATGTTGTCATCTTTGCGTTAACCAGTTTCATATTTAAATATAAAATGGACAGTGTGTATTGGTTCGGTGTTGATAACAAATTAGCTGACCGCAAATGAATTATCATTCCTTTCTAAACAGTTTCGCGGCCAAAGCAATATAATTAACTGTAACACAAGCAGTTTGAAAAATGATTCAGCAGCTTTTATATTGTGACTTTCTATGCTTCTTTTCGAACCACTTGTAGACCTTTGGAATAGTTCGTCGGTCGTTAGAGACCAAGTGTGTTTGTGTGTGTGTGTTTTATTTTTTGCTTTTTTTTAACTCGAGCTTATTCAAGAACTCGTTTCAATGCTCCAGTCGCCTCACATGATGTAATAAAGTAAACGATCAATCAAATCATCATAAATTCAAACTATTCAAGCTGGAATTATGAGGTTTCGTTTGCCCACAGAAAATAAGGTTTATAATTTTACTTATAATTGGACTTACTCTTCAAGACACTATCTTAAGCAATGTACCGATTAAAATCAGGGGCCCTTTTACCAAACATCATACGATCATTTTGTGCGTAAGTCAAAAATTAAAACCGCTTCTACAGTAGAAACTAAACATGGGATTCTTCTATGCAATATCTCATTAGAATCGTCTTCCAAGGACGATTCCAATGAGATATTGCAAGGCAGAATCTAACAATGAATGAAAACACCAGGTACGATTTGGGATTTTGACTTACGATCAATTTTTTCGTAAGAACTTTAGTACAACGGGGTCCATGGCCTCAAAATGCTTAAAAGGAAGAGATACACACTTGACAAATGTGGGAAAATCAAGGTCGTGACACTTTCAAGGGTCATATATCTACAATTTTGACAAGATTGTGCAATCTCCACTGCACCTGGATGACAGCGGACATGCTCTCAACAAAGTCTAGACGTCAGATCCCTTCGAGGCTACAATTTGTCATCACTTCTCGATCACAAAGTGTATTCAAAATCTTAATCAAGAATCGATCAGTACTAATTTGACAGATTATGTCAGTATTTTCATAGCGAAAAAGAAGAAATGAAAACAAACACTGACGTATTGACGTGACGCGCTTTTCAGAAACGTCAAATTTTAGATGTACAAAGCGTTATTACAAATTAGCGGAGTCAAAGAGATTACCAATATGATGTTGATTCGTTCAATGGAAATAAAAAAAAAACATGTCCTAATAAGATGGATATGATAAAACAGAAATAACAATAAATTACAATAAATCCACACATACCCAAACATGCATATTTCATTTACCTACAGTATATACCGTGCAAAAAGGAAAATGTATATTTAAAAAAATGATCCAAAAAGGGATAGCTAAAAATCTTGAAAAAATATGAAGCAACATTGGAACCAGACTGTTAACTTGGATGGTACACCGAGTATGTAAGCCATGGATATTTCCCTCTCCTGATGAGTAAATGTTTGTTAGTTATGGAAGCCCAGTGAGCTTTGGGCCAGGTTACATTTCCTCTTGTTTATCTTTTCAGAATCAAAAGGTCGTAAGAAGAGGAAACCTTATACGCGATACCAAACCATGGTTCTTGAGAATGAATTTTTGAACAGTTCTTGTATAACAAGGCAAAAGCGATGGGAAATATCATGTAAATTACAGCTCAGTGAGCGACAAGTTAAAGTCTGGTTTCAAAACAGGCGTATGAAACGCAAGAAGCTTAATGAGCGAGCTAAAAATCGTCTCAGAGAAGACCCTGATTCAAAAGACGTCACTACATTACCTCAACACCATCTAAGTCAACATCCGCAACATACGTCACTTCCGGCCCATACCGGGCATGTGCATTCACACTTACATCATTGACGTATGAGAGAAATACCTTATAAACAAATTTCAAAGTGAATTCCATTCGAGGGTTTTATTTTGTGCATAATACTTACTATATTCTTCTAGAAGAAAAAGCAAAGTGCATAATATCAAACAATTCTTCAGTTTTCAGTCATTGAAATAAAAAGGCGAATATGCAAGAAAAACAATTTACTCTGCTCAAACTTAATCCATCCACAGTGGTCTAAAACAATTTGAGATTCAACTTTCCATGAGCAACGTCATTGTTCCTTTGAAACTGATCAATTATTAGCACCATATAGTATAGAACACTGAAACAAGTCAACAAATATTCGTGAAATAATATGTGTTTCGACTTTTCTTCAAGTCTTCAGACCAAAATCTTTGAAAACACCGGTTATTTCTTTAATCCTCTTCAGAGGACAATCGATTTAAATCGAAAGAATGATATTTCTGTTTACTTTTTTATAATTAGTGACACTTGGTGAATAAGCCACCAAATTCTTCAAATTAGATCCACCCAGGTGAAATTCTGTCAAGTTTTTTGGTTTGTTACGATTGGCCTTCTTCAAGACTTTATACATCCTCCTCGGTCACGACGAAAATGCATGCAAAGCGTTTAACCCTTTGCTGTTTAATCCCTGCTATTTACGTGCCTGTGATTTTATGAATGAAAAATCATTGTGAAAAAAGAAGAAATTGCTACTCACAAGCAATTTATTCTTTTTCCACCGTTTTCTACCCTACTGAATGATTATTTTTCAAATTAAATCCACTTTGAATTTTCGTCTGCAAAACCTTTGAATTTGGACAGGTCCAAATTTTGTAAAACAGGAAAGGGTTAAGAAATATAACCCGAATTTGCACGTGTGTACACATGTAAATTGAGGTACAACTTCCAAACGTTCGCAAACGTTTTTTCATCCTGGCCACGGGACATGCCTTCATCTGCGTTGTGTGCATAACTTTTAAGACAGAACAAAAAATGATGATATTTGAATCTAAAGCTAATTTCAAGATAACAAAAACTTTCATTCAGTAGAAGTACGATACAAGTTAAGTACGGTGAAAGACGAAGCTATTTCTTAGTATTGAATGATAATTAATTTTGTGTTCAATATTGTACAGTGTGAAATCAATTCCTGCGTTCAAAATAAAAATGTTCGCGAAGCGTTTAAGAAATGGCATACCGTTTTGCACGTGAAAGGACGTGCAAAACGGGGTACCATTTTTGAACGTTTGCCAACGTTTTTGTATCCATTGTGCAGGATATGTTTGACAAAAATGTTGTTTTCTTACAATTGTCTCTGTTTTTAATAAAATGATATCAAACGAATAAAGGTGTATGTTTATGTTTTCTCATTGTGCACTTGAATTAGAATAAGATTTCTTTTTGACTTAACGAATATGATGGGGCTAAATATGCCCTTTCACACATTTTCACCAATTAATTCAATAATGATAATCGCAAAATGATATTGACGATTATGAAAATGAAATTATAATAATTATTATAATAATACCACTTTTCATTATTGTGATAATTATTGTCATTATTATCATTTATTATTATTATTATTATCATTATTATCACATATATAGATTAGACAGGACTGACTGTAAAAGTTAGATAATGTTCCCTTTATTAGGATTTTTTTTCAAAATCTTTCATCATCATTTTATTCTGCTATATGTTTTTTTTTTCGAAATAACGTATACGAACGAATTATATCAGATCCTTTCTTTCTTTTCAAATATTTGATAGATTATTCTAGATGGTCAACTTCCGCGTAATGGGCCAGATGCTAAAATTTCCCTATAATCTGTAAAAGGACAACTTTAAAAATATTCATATTTAAGTAGTCGTATCGACAGTGGACTATCCTAAACTTCGTAACTTCTGTTTTTGGTATGACGTTTAAGTGTTTCATTATCGAATGTGCTTTAGACAAACTGGCGGAAAATCAGTCACGGAGGTCAACATTCAGCCTGGTATAAATGAGTATCCGATTGGTCGATTGCGTTTTTTTTTCCGCTTAGTTGATCTTATAGTTACATTTACCAAGACCATCAAACATAGAGAAGCCGTTTGACCATAATCTTCATAGGGTTCGAATCAATTCATTATTAATTAATCTAGGTGTTCAGTCTCTTGCTCAATAGACCTCTTTTATTGGGCTAGAAGTATCGATTCTTGTCAGAGTGCTCGCACTGTGCTTTCAACCCAGGGTCGTCCATGACGGATCAAGATGAGATATGGGAGGAGGGTGTTCAAATGAATCCCTTCTCAAGCCCTATTATTTCATTTTCTTGCAGAATTGAATTAAAGCCATCCCCTACTATTACGACGTACTCCTGTTTTGAACAAAGACTTGACAAACAGTGTGGACTAAGATCAGCCTGTACAGTTGTGCAGTCTGATCTTAACACGCACTGTCTGCATACCTTTTTATCTCTGTGGAAAATACTGAGTCAGACTAATTGATACATGTATTTTCGAAAAAATGGAAAAGTTGTTGTAATTAACCAAATTTAAATTCAGCAGGATAAGGGTTAAGATTGAATTTAAAAAAAAATAAAAAAAAAAATTGATAAACTGGATTTCCGATTTAAAGAATTACACGCATGTAAAAGTATTACTAAAAATGGAGAAATCACTAGCTATTTTCATAGTCAGCGAATAACAGAAAACATATCAAGGAAGAAAACATATGATAGCATCAGAGAGTAAGAAAAAAGCTAGTAAGTTTTGAAAAGAGTGAGAGATTGAAAGAAATCTTGAGAGATGTTGTCGGTACTCATTATAACTGCTTCTTTTGTTAAGGGAAAAAAGACATTGATCAGATACCGGC
This sequence comes from Fragum whitleyi, assembly GCA_948146395.1. Classification (NCBI taxonomy): domain Eukaryota; kingdom Metazoa; phylum Mollusca; class Bivalvia; order Cardiida; family Cardiidae; genus Fragum; species Fragum whitleyi. Next base: position 49,277,385 of record OX411547.1, read on the forward strand.
TTTCGATTCACGCCGCAACGCAGACAAAGGGAAACAACTCTGACTATCGCAAAGCGTGTCCCCAAGGATTTATCTTTATTTTGATACACCAACACTGCATTCAAGATGAATACGTTCGCGAAGTGCGTGAGAAATGGTACCCATCTGCGAATGTATATTAAGGTGCAAAGTGAAGTTAGCTTTCTAAATGTTTGCAAACGTTTTTGTTTCCTGGCTGAAGAGGGGGATTCGAAAAGGAGTTAAACCGATTTCGATAAAGATTTTGGGGCGCTGACAAATAAGTCAAAGTAAATAATATGGCAGCAACAGTCATAGTTAACGAGTAATTTATTCTTTAATGACATGTATTGTAAGTCTATTTGGTACTATAGTAACTAAGATAGTCTTTCCTCCAACACCGAATATTTAAATTTTGTCTTCATCCTCTTTTGATATTTAATTGTTTAGAAATGTCGTCTGGTAATCGCGTGAAGTAAATCATCTTCGCATAGACTTTCTCTTTTTCGATTATTTCGATGTCAACGGTTCAAATAAATATTGTCATGAAATATTTGGGGTATATTGACTGCTTGATACTTTTAAGTACATGTATATCATCATTGAAGGTTGATATACCTTCACTTTGAAGTAATCAGAGGCCCATGGACGATCAATATTTTTGACAACGTCATTGAACTACATGTATTATAGAGATCAATCCTCAACATAGACCATGAACGAACAAACAAATGGTCAATCTCTTAGATTGGCATTATTATTTATCGAGTATCGGCGATATTGTAGAGTGACCTAATTTAATGTCAATATAATGATTGTCAATAATATTGATAATCTATGGACCTCTTTACAATGGAACGAATCTGAGTCAAGGTACGAAAAGACACGTGTTCATAAACTAGAATCTTATAAATGCATAGACTTGTTACATGTGTATTGATCAAACTTAATATTACCCGTATATGATCGAATAGATTGTCAACCTCGTTGATTTGAAATATTATTATCCGTATTGACAAAATCATTGATCGCTTGTGAAAGATACGAAGGATTTATTCAATATTATGTCAATATAATGATTGTCAATAATAATGATCGTCTATGGACCTCTTTACAATTAAATGTTTTTTAGTCAAGGTACGAAAAGACACGTGTATGTGAACTAGAATCTGACAAATGCATAGACAGCAGGGGAGCGTGCACAATTAATCATACATACACACATGTTGGCAATTAGGGAGTCACTTACACGTGCACGAGGAGTTTCGAGCTCATTAGCTCGCTCTAGCTTCCGGGTTATCCGCAACTTTTAAATGTTTAAAGTAATCTTGGATTCCCTAATGGAATGAGCTTTGGAAGTTTTGATTTGATAATCGTCTGGCATGAATGAAATATTGGATAATTCAATAAACGGTGTTATTAATTAAATTTGCCTTTCATCAGATTATGGATAATATACATCTTTATGCTTTTTCAGATCTTCAATTTTCAACTTTTTAAATGAGAACATTAGATAAACAAAATAAAAGATGTTTGTAAAGACAAAAAATGTTTAGAGTATTAAATAAACATAGTGCTTAAATTCTACATCAATTACCAGATAAGGTAGTAGGCGTCTTTTGGTATTGAATAAAACCCTGTATTCCAGTTTTGATTATTCTTTATTTGTACAATAACAATTTCATATTTTCTACAGAAAATACCCAAAGCACTGCTTAAAAAATCTAAATTTTTATATTATGAAAAAGAACAAAATCTGATGGAAGGATGATTTAATATTTAAACCTCTCCTTTCTGAGTACCTTTCATTGATGATACATCACTATTTTTACCATTTACGCTGTACATTATCACTGGTGGAAGACAAAAGCGTATAAGCATGACAAATTCGTCGTATGGGTGATGGACACAGAGCATCCAGGACTATCACGAAATACATTTAAAATATCATGCGATGGAAGCACAATTTAGACTCGGATCAGACAGAGTAAATGCCGAAGCTGATCAAAGTCTTAACATTTGAAATAACGTAAAATTTAAGGAAATGCCACGCATACGCTCATATATGCATATGTGACCCGTCATGCGCAAAGGGACCGTCTGTGTTGTGCTTAAAGTGCCGACCCTAGTAAGACTGTGCAGGTTGCGCCGACTGACTAGGATCGAAACCTTCGGCACTTTGATTTTATTCTGAATCTCAAATGATAAATCTGCCTCCCCGTGAAAGAAGTTTTGAAATCAGACCCCTGGTTGGCCTTTGCTAGACCTAATCTCGTTTACAAATATGTATTTCACGGAGTTCCCAGATGGTCCCTTTTCGCGTGACGGGTCATATGTGATATACAATTTCTTTGGTCAACCACAAATATACGCACATTAACACAAAATATGCTTTACGTCATATTTATTTTTTCTATAACATATAGTGTGTTGCATGTACAATGATAATTTTCTTGCATGTTCAACTGATACATTTAGAGCCGGTTTAATGAAACACACTACATTTTTTTCATTTTAGGTCATTGTTTGCTAATAACTTGTGACATAAAACATAGACCTGAAAATTAAATTTTGCAACGCTTAAATATAAGTAGGACGTGTTGTGAGCTAATTAAAATTTGCACGAAAGTAATTTCATTTTTCAATTTCTATTTCCAGATTCTAAAGGCCGAAAAAAGAGAAAGCCGTACACACGATATCAAATTATGGTACTTGAAAACGAGTTCATGAACAGTTCTTGCATAACCCGACAAAAACGCTGGGAGATCTCATGTAAACTACAGCTTAGTGAAAAACAAGTAAAAGTGTGGTTTCAAAACAGGAGAATGAAACAAAAGAAACTCAACGAACGAGCTAAGAAAAGACTCATGGAAGAGGATGTGAAAGACGTTCCGCAGTTACCCCAACACGCGCATGCGCAGCGCCCTCACCAGTCTACGTCACTTCATCACCCACATGCTCACGCGCATGCGCATTCTCATTCTGGACTTCTACAACAACACCATTTACAGCAAACATGACTAGCGTCGTATTAGAGACTCAGTCAGAGAAAGAGAGTAAAAACATGTTGTTATGTCGTCTAGTTTGCCAAATTCGGTTATACTGTTTAGTCCCAAGGAAACATAAGTCCATTAGACAACATGTATTATGTCCGCTAAACATGGTTTTCAGTCAGGGTTATGTTATGGGTTTTCATAAAACATCGGGACATAAGCGTCCTGTATCATAAAAGACATAACAAGGAAAGACAATGCGATAAACTGTTTGTCGGTATAATATGCGTGTACTTGCCAGTTTATTGTTTGTGGTGTCAAAATGGCTGAATCTTGATGATACCCCTCATATAAGTTAAAATAACAGTGTGTTGTTCTTCTGATAGCAAATTTCGGAGACGGACGACAAATTTCTCGATGCTGCACATCAAATTCAAACTGTACGAGTATTTTGTCAGAATCGACGATTTATTTTACCTTTCTCTGGCACAAATTACACAAAATTGCAATTTCTATATTTTCCAATAAATAGTGATTAAATTTCCATACGACATGATTTCAAATATATAGAACAAACGCTTTTAGAAAACTGATAAATGCAGGCGAAAGAGTTTCCTTATTTTTAGGATTCTTTTCAAGCTATAAAGTCTAATATCGATATGCAGACGATATTTACTCGGTTAATATGTAACCGAATACTCTCTTAAATGATTGTTACAAAGTTATAAAAGTTTACGCTCTTGCAATTCAATTATAACTTTAATACTGTTCTAATCTGCTGCATTTGCTATAAAACCCTAATTTAAAATCCACTTGAGTGATTGCAAAGTTTTTGGAATCCCAACCTACAAACCGTTACGCTGATAACGGTTTTACAGAGTGTTTCATAATATCTGTGTATTCTGCGTAATTAATGAACTGACAGGGCGGGGCCTAACCGTGACGTCAATTAGCGAGTTGTCTTTTCAATAGTTCGGGTACTTTCGAATTTTAGTCGGTAATCATCGTTTACCCGTGCAAATAAATGTATCCTAACACCTAAAGAATTCGCGTACTTTGAGAGAGTGAACACATTTCATCGTTTGGTTACCAAGGCCTCGTAACTTCAGCTTGATTAAGCTGAAGTTACGAGGATTTGGTTACCAATCTACGACTTTAGGTCTGGAGTAACTTATGTCGACTAAGTGCAACGACCCGTTATTTAGGCTCCGCCCTACCAGGGCATTAATCATGGATAATACCAGTTTCAAAACACCCAAACTGTCTCAATTTAAAAACAATTTTAAGTAATCATACTTATATGAAAATAAAGCCGAAACTTTGGTAATGTTTGTAAGCATGAACGTCAGTCATTTATTTACGAAATACTTTTTGATGATGTCATATTTTCTATTGACGCCGTCAAAAAGGAAAGAAATATATTTGAAAAAAAAAAAAAAAATGAATGAAATAAACAAATTTGACGAGAGTTACCATGAGGGAACAAAAAGAGATAGTATTTAAACGATTTGCGGAAGATGGATAGGATAATAAGAAAACACAATAATTTACTGGAAGATTTTGAGTATATTTTTTTTCTTTCCACTGTTGTGATTATCAATTGCAAAAATTAGATTCCTTGTCGATATTGTTCAGATATGACGTCATTTATAGCAAGTTAAACTAATGATAATAATAAAAAAAACTCTGAAATTTGAAGTTTTGGACTGATGTATTTATGTAATACAGTTATTAAAATAGTGGAACTGACACTCATTCCATCAAAACCATTCTAAATCGCTCACTCAGCGATCCATTCAATAACTCCAAACAATCACTGAAATCGATCAAAAACGCTCTTAATTTGGAATACATTTCAAAATCGGCCAAGACGACCATCGAGTCAACATTTAAATTAGATCGATCAATTTATTTAACAATTTTATTGGCTGCTGTGGATTTAAAGTGTCAGATTACACAAACAGAAAAGTACGTATATTTTATTAAAGGGGGGGGGGGTAATAAATATAGCTAATTTTGTTCATCTTGAACAAAATTAGCGATATTGGAGTACCTCACTTGAATTTCACTCAAATCTTGCTCCTCACACTCATTCAATTTCATTCCCAAATCATTTATCTTGTCAATTTCACGATATTCTTTACTGTATACCAAAGAAAATTCCGATAGTATCAGTTATTGTATTACGAAACTGAATGATTAGTTTGAATAAATATGGGTCAGAAGTTACGAAACAGCCTGTAACTGCATTCATTTTCACGATTTTTCTAAAATAAAGATTCTCTATTCAGAAAACATATCCCGTACGTAAAATATCGATCCCGGTCATCTTGCGCAAACTGCGCAGTCTGACCAGGCTCAATAATTTACGCGCTTCCCGAATGGTACCTCTCGCCTTACGGGTCAAATGTGATTGTCGTTATTTTAAATGTGAACGCAAAATTCCTGAAAATTCCCAAATTCGCTTGCTCAAAGACTTGCATAAAATGTAATCGGTAAACCAATTTCTTACACAACCCACCAATTGGATAGGCCAAAAAGAAGTGCGGCCAATAAAATATTTTAAACAGACATCGGAACATTAAAATAGATGAGAATACGATTTTTTTGATCACACAAAAGATTGAATTTTCATGAAGTATCAATGATTATTGTGAAGGATTCTTTTCCATCGCTGTCGAACCGTAAACGTCACACGGTCTGAATATGTCAAGGAAAAGACTTCTAGAGAATATGTGTTCGAGACACGTTAGTTAAGAACCACCCATGTAGACTCGAGCCATCTTATTTGTGTGTACATTAATGCAAATATAAGTATCTCACACGCAAAACATATTTATTGAAATCTATTTATCACGAGACATTTTCATGTGTGGTATAAAACATGAAGTTTAGCAGCCAAACAGTCACGAGATTCTCGCTAGAATATGAGTTGTGAGAAACCAGAATATGAGTTGTGAGAAACTAGAATATGAATTGTGAGAAAAGAATAGTTAACAAATATTACTGTTGTGCGACAAAAATGTCGAAATTCCAGCTTTTAAAAGCTGGAATTGCCACATTTTCGTCGCCAACAGACGATATTTGCTGTTCAAATGTATCAAATGATTATAGAAATATGAAATAATATTGTAATTATCTCCCGATATATAAATTATTGTGTTAAAAGCGTAATATTCTTTTTCTTAAAATAAATACTCTACATGGAATGTTGTATTTGTAATTATTTTCAAGGCCAACCATTACGGTATTCCATCCCTAAATCAAAATTTTGAAATCGGCATTGCTTATATTTTCGGATTACGCCCTTTTCCTTTAAGCTTGCTAGCTAGAGATATTTACCAAGCAATTTACTCATCCCAGACTTTGTTATCAAATATAAAACCAACAAGAAAACCGCCTACGGGTGCTTACGCTCGACTGTTGAGTGCTGATTTGTGGAAAAAATCTAAGTCGAAAAAGGGGCATAATTTGCACAAAATGCATCCAGAAATAACCCCCTTGATAGTATAAGTTGCTCTTTTGATGAGGAACATGTGTGCTAAGTTTCAAGTAAATGCCTTCTGTAGAACCAGACATGTCACAAAATGTCTAAGATTTTGCACGACGACGACGACGACACCAAGGCTGTAGCAATTTCTTTTTCTAAAATGAACAAAAATTGGATATGTTTGGTAAAAGAGAAATAAAACGATATCTTTCTTACATAGAACCAAATTTTAAATTTCTAATAAGGGATGTGCGACATTAAAGCCTATTTTTAATTGGCATGTATCCATCAACTTTCTGTCGAAAAAAGTGATACAAGGCAGCTTTGATTGGATCTGTCCTAGTGTCCGTCGCCTGCTCTGCAAAATGGGGAACTACGGATGCAAGGATTTTAAGATAAGTTTCAGAGAAGTTATTCGTGTGCTCCGCGACTTCAAATGATTTTGATAAAAACCTTTCTTGAAAGAGGATTGCGTAGGCTGACCATAAGCGCAATATCTCGCGCTAGGTGGATTTTTGTCGAGTCCGCTTTCCATGAGCGAGACATTATCATCATAACGACAAGTTGGTGTCCGTCCGATTTCGTCTGAGCATAACTCTTACATTTAAGGTAGTGGACCCGTAATAGTTCCGCAACATTTCAGAACACACAATCTTTCACGGTGTTGACCGAGGTTTCCTAATCACAATCATTAGGAAACCTCGGTTAACACCGTTAAAAATCATTTATTCTTATACACTGAGGAACTTTTACGGGTCCACTACCTTATAGATGAATTTCTTAACAACATCACACAATTGTTCCCTGCAAAAAGTAGATGTGCCATTTGAACGATTTTCAACTGTATCTAAAAGGTTATGGTAACAGTGAAGGTCAAGGTCAATTTTTTTATCCGGAGCATAAGTTCTTTATTAATGATTGGATTTTTACATGAGTTGATACAAGTTGCTCCCTTACGATCTTAAAGCACCATTTTAACTATTTATCACTGTAGGTCAAAGGTCAATGTCTCATTTTAAGGTCATACGTATGTAGGCTCGACCAGTGTTGTCCCTGGACAACCATACTGGACTGAAATAGGATGATCTTTCTGACCTGCCAAGTCATTTTGAAATCAACCCATTAAAAAAGAAGTAGTCGTCCGATTAATTGATTGATTGAATGAAGTTTTATGCCGCTTTCAACAATTTTTAAGTCATATCACGGCGGCTGGTTCACCTAGCAATGGATTTCCGGTATTTATCTCACCGGTACTACCATCACATCATAGGCTCCAGCGGCTATCTCTCTTTGTCCTACGATTATCAACTCATTGGTGAGTGACAAATAGTCGGAAAGAATGAGTGCCGTCATCGGGGATCGAACCCGGTACCTCTAGATTGACAGTCCGACGCGCTACCAACTGCGCTATAACGGCGGCTTTAAAATCTGGTGCTGACAGGATACGAACCGGGACCGTTTTGGTAACTATCAGTCAATAGTCTAGCATGCGTATCCACTGAGCCATCGCAGTCATTTGGTAGTCGTCCCAACAAACTCGAACGGACAAACGTATGCACACACACCTGACTGTCGTTGTTAGATATGTCATATGCTAATAGCAAGCGCCCATGGCATAAATTAGAAGTGTTAAGTGAGTATCAACTCGGTGACTTTCGCTTCGTCTCTGCAAAAGACTCCATTTATTCCTTAAACTTCGCAAGGAGATGCTTCTTATTCTACTTTGGTCGTTAGGTACACCCTTTGACGTACCAGGACTGCAAACGTTTCATTATTATAGAAAACAATCTATTTATTCGATACCCCTTGCAGCGACGGTTCCATGGTTTCTATAAAGGGGGGTTCGGTGTCAGCCTAGAATTCGAGTAATTAGTCCAATAGTATCCCTATCTATACAGATAGGGATACTATGGGACTAATTGCGCAAATCCTGTACATTATATATCGTTCTATTTGAGGAATTTGAAGTTCCTGTGATTGAATACTACATAAAGGGGGTCATTTTTTCTGTGTTAAAATTTTTGTTTGAATTTACCCACTACATTAAAGTAATTTCGAAACCCCGAACCCCCTCTGGATCCGCGACTGCCTTGATACGGGATGATGTTACGAACAAGGTTGGGTTAAAAGGTTTCGCTGTTCTGTGCTCTTGGAGCTGCCGTCATAGCGGAATTCAATTCATGGAAAAAGGGGCCTTCTTGTCATTTTTTCTGAACGCAAATCCTCCTTCAACCCTTACAAAATTGCTTACAGAGATATCCCCTTGATTATCTGGATGTCTCTTGTGATAGTGAATACACTGCAAGATTCAAGAGGATATCTTTAATAACAACAGAGTTATGACCAAAGTTAAAGTTAGTCACGCCAACGCAAACAGCAACGCCAAGGTGATCGCAATACATTGGGTTTTCTAAAAACAGCCGTGATGGGGGAAAACCCCCCAAAACGGAGGATTAAGGAACTCTGACAAGAACGTTAGGTCAGTTGCGAAGGCTTAATTCCAGGTATAATATGCTACAGCTTTTAACATCGTGAAATTAACATTCATTCCGATCAAAACCATTCTTAATCGCTCGATCAGCGTAATATTCAATCATTCCAAACTCGCCAAAGACTCGTCAAATAAAAGCTTCATAATTGTTCATAACGATCTTAAGTTTATTCAAAGTGATAAATTTCTGTTATTACACACTCTGAATATCGGATATGGAAATGCGCCTGATTAGTCCAAAAAGATACAAAAAACAGGAAAAAACATTGATTTTTCCTAAAGGCGACACAATTGGACGAAATTCTCGATATGATATAACCTCAATTTAGTTTCATTCAAACTCGGCTCCCCACACTCATTCAAAATCATTTTAAAGCATTCACTTTTTCAATTTCTTGATGTTATACACTGTACAATTGCTAGCCGACTTGAACTTGCCAGCCAGACACTGATCGACAACAATAGCTTTTATTGACCAGTCAGAAAAGCTGTAACAAAATGCCCAGAGAGGCCTAATATAGATTAACTGGCGTAATAAAGGGAAAATAAGCATTTCAATTTCCATGCAATGTCCGTGTCAATGGGCCATTCAAAATTTCACGGCGAAAAATGAGAAGTGTCTCCCAAGGGACGGTCCTTAGGAAGGAGATTTTTAAAAGTGTGCGGACGGGCTGACGCACGCACGGCAGAATCACTGTCATTTCAATACCCCTAACGTAATCACCCAGTGGATCTTAAAATGCATATGCCCAAAAATGTGCAAAGTAAAGCCATGTTCCTGTTGATTTAGACCTAACGGTTATCACTTAAATCAAAAGATTAGTTTTCATGCATCTTGCTCGCCAAATTTACTTTTTTTTAACTTCGCTCTAATGAATTGACAGTCAGTTTATCGAGACCTGTCCTTTAACGACGTTCAAATTGATAGAGAAGGGGCATAATCGAATGCATCAAAAGCTATACAAAGTTTGTCTCCCTTGGAAGTAAATATTGAAAGTACGTTGGTTAAACAACTTTGACAACCGTAAAAGGCTCATATACAATCCAGGGGTTTTATAAGAATCATCTAATTTCTTTTAGAATGGAATGGGGCTTTATAAGAGGCAACATATGTCACAGAAAAAAATACCAAATACAGTTAACAACATCGTGAAATTGACAAGATGAATGATTTTGAAATGATTTTGGAATGATATTTGAATTAAATTGAGTGAGTGTGTGGAGCGAGTTTTGAATGTATTTAATGAGGGGTAAACCAATATCGCAAATTTTGTTCAAGATGAACAAAATTAGCGATGTTTGCCACCCCCCCCCCCTTTATTGAAATAAACGTACTTTTCTGTTTGTGCGTCTTCGTAGACCGATCAGATACTTTAAAATGTACGCCAGCCAATTAAATTATAGAATAATTTGAGAGATTTGAATTAAATGCTGATCGTTTTGAAAGATTCTAAATGTTCTCTTCTGATGTTGGATTGTTTTTTATTGATTTGAGTGAGTGTTTGGGATGAATGAATGAAGCGCTGAGTGAATGATTTAGACTTGTTTTGATTGAGATGATCGTCATTTTTTCGATGTTACTAGCTGTATACCTTCCTTCTGTATAAGATGTTTGTTTCCTAAGCTGAAACCGCTGTCTACACTATTTCGATCACCTCCATTAAGTAAGGAGTTGAAATAATAGCTTTTGATCTTCTTTCCAGTCCTTCATCTTTCCAGTTCTTCTCTTCAGACTGACAATCCTTCTTGTCTTGATAAAGAGGGGAAATTGCCTACAAACGTCAAAGCAGAATAACATTATCATATCTTGAACCGATTCAATATAAGGTTTAGCCTACATTCCCTGTCCATCCTTTGGCCTCTTCACAAATTTCCTTGTAACTTTCATTCCTGACAGAGTTTCTGAATGATAGATATTTGAAAGCCATTGGAGCGATACAGTCAATGAAAAATAAATCGATCTTACTCAAAACAATAACAATAAGTCGTATTGTTGTACGTATTTCCGGATCAACCCTTGTAATTTAGGGGGAGGGGGTGACTCTAAATGCAATTTGTACAAATTCAGTAAGATTTAAAAAAAGGCCTTCCAGCTGAGCGTAGGCATCCGCATGTAGTGCTTTTGTTCTTTTTTATCAGTTAAAAAATACGTGCAACAACGTGTAAAGTGGCAAAAGTGATATGATTGGAAATTAATTGAAAACTTTGAAAGTAAAGGATAAAGTTGTTTCGCAATGAATGCTTATCTTGTTTTCGCAAACATCGTATTGTCAATCGCATTTTTATCCTGTAAATCACTGATCTAATACGATATATAAAAAACATGGGCTACAGAAACACCTTGTACAACAGCGGTCTACTTTACCGGTATTTCCCAAATGTTTTCGACATAACGTCACTACAAGTAATTTGCAATTATCAAGTAAACGTAATGGCGCATTGACCATAAAACCGGCGTTAAATCGATTGTCAGCAGTCGCTTATGATGCAATAAAACACATTTATCAAACACAGGTATTGCCCAGTGATCATTACCAGAATTAGTTCTGTCATTTGTTCACGTGTGATGAGATATTACTGGATTAATAAGAGATGTAAATGAACGATATTTTCCCTATCCTGTTTTTTTTTCAGCAACCTTTGCTGATTCAATCGGAGAAATATTTTTTTTTTAGGATTTTGCGTATTGAAGTACTTAAATAACCAGCTTTGGAATTGCGGTGTTTTAGTTACAGTTAACAACATCGTGAAATTGACAAGGGGAATGGTATTGATTGAGTGTGTGGATCGAGTTTTGAAGGAATTTAATGGGAGGTAATCCAATGTCGCTAATTTTGTTCAGGATGAACAAAATAAGCTATATTGATTACCTCCCTTTTATAAAATATGTAAAACAAGTTCTTTAGAAAGCTTCACGTTTCTTGACGAACCTAAAAGACGCTTACAATTTGAATTATGTCAGTAAAATCGCGATCTTTCTCATTCCAAATTTATTTTGAAGGACGTTTTTGATTCTATATTTGTAGATGGGTTTGAGCGTTTTTGAAATGGTTTGAGTGAGTGTTTGGAATGAACGAATGGAGCGCTGACTGAGCGATTTAAAATGGTTTTGATTGAGGTGAATGTGAGGTGAAACTAACTGTACGTATCGAAAATATAAGGGCAGTGGCACCTGTTGGTGTTGCAGATAGTATTTAATTGTGTGCTTTGAACTTTCAACATCGTTTAATGACATTGTTTAAGGTAGTGGACCCGTGATAGTTCTGCAACGTTTCGAGAGTAATGAACTTCAACAGTGTAAACCACGGTTTCCCAATGATTTTTCATTAGGAAACATCGGTTGACATTGTGAAAGAACATGTGGTCCGAAATGTTGCGGAACTATTACGCTCCCTCTACCTTAAGATGATCTAAAGTCGCAATCATGCAAAAAAATGCATGGTCGTATATTTTACGGCTAACTTTAGCTCCGACGTCACGCACGGAAGTGGGTAACTAATGTAACGTAAAATTCAGTTTTTACGTCGTTTTTAAGATATTTCAAACGAAGTGAAAGTACATTTTCGCTTTCAAATAAAACCTAATTGTTTTCAGTATCTCAATTTAAAAAGACTCACAATTTCGTTTGTTTATTGAGTCAAAAATAACTAAAAATAACTTTGGGGTCTAACGCGTCCATCTGATATACTGAAAGGGAGAAAACTGTAAATGCGATCCTTTGTTTGTCATCTGACGCTGACGATTACTTCTTTAAAGCCAGGTTTTGGCATTTTTTGTTCAATGCACAAGTACAAATTTACCGTATAAGTACTAATAGAACCCATGCTCTAATATACCCCCCCCCCCCCCCCGCCTTCGGACCTCAGAATCGACCCCCCCTTTTTTACAGAATTTCAAAAAACTCCAAGCCTCTAAAAAACCAATCACATCAAATCAATGTTAGAATGAATTTAACAAAAGATAATTATAACTTTTCCGGATAAAATGTAATACTTTTGTGTTAATCTAATGCTAAAATAAAAATGATTTGATTTAAGTTTTTCTGTATGCACTCTACCCTAGATTAAGTAAACAGACTTGTAAACCTCACTACTACACCATGGTAAATAGTGATCATTCATGAATCTCTATTGGTTTTTAAACGCCGCCTATGTGGGGTACAGTTAAGAATATCACGAAATTGATAAGGTGAATGATTTTGGAATGATTTTGGAATGAAATTGGTTGAGTGTGCGGAGCGCGTTTAGAGTGAATTTCATGGGAAGCAATCTAATATCGCAAATTTTGTTCAGGATGAACAAAATAAGCGAAATTAATTACCTCCCTTTAATAAAATATGCATAAATATTCTAAAGATACCTTCCCTTTTCTTTAAGAACCAATTAGACGCTTACAATTTGAATTATTTCAGTGAAATCGCGATTTGTTTCTATCCTAGTTTTTTTTAAATGAAGTTGTTGATTCTATATTTTTCAATTAGTTTGAGCGTTTTTGAAATGGGTTGAGTGAGTGTTTAGAATAAATGAATTGAGCGATGAGTGAATGACTAAGAATGATTTGGATCTGAATGATTGTCAATTTCACGATGTTCTGAACTGAATATAGGTATTATCTTCTGCGTTTACCCGTCCGTCCCGACGTCAAAATGTACATATGTCCGTCCGTAATTCCTAATCTTGTGAACGCATATACTCCTGCATTTATGGACCGATTTTGATAAAATTGTTTCAAAATTATCCTAATGATCTGACCTTGCGCATATTTTTCGCTGTTTGGTGAAATTCAGCCGCTTCCTTGAAAAGGCCCTCATGTAAATTTCTTGTGAACGCTACTGCTCCTTCATTTATGATCCGATTTCGATAAAACTTTCACAAAATGTTCCTTGTTAACTGAAATTGTGCATACTATCGCAGTTTTGTGGAAAATTAGGCTTTCTTGTCTAATTTCTTGTGAACGCAAACTTTCATTCATTTGTGGACCGATTCGGATATAACGTTCATATAATATCGCGGTTTCCTGCAATTTAGCCGCGTCTTCCAAAAAGGGGCCCTCATTTCAATTTTTGTGTGAACGAAACTTTTTTTTTAATTTATTGACAGATTCGGATAAATCTTGAAATCACAAAATGTTACTAGTCACTTGATATTGCGCGTAGTATTTGTGGAGTTCAATTCCTGGGAAAAGGGACCTTCTTGTCTTTTTTTGTATGTGAACGCAAATCCTCCTTCATTTATGGACCGATTTGGACGAAACTTTCACAAAATGTTTCTAATCACCTGACCCTGCGCATGAAGTCCGAGTTTCGTGAAATTCAGTCCCGTCATGTCACATTCTGACAAAATACTCCTATTCACCTGACCGTGTGCATGTTTTTGGGGTTTTGCGAAGTTCTGTCATGATAGAGAAAGGGGCCTTCATGTCAAATGCTATGCCCCCCGCATCGATATATCGCGTGCATATTGTTTTTGGCCTGTCTGTTTTTCTGTTACTCTGTTTATCCGAATTACTTTTGAATGGTAAGTGATAGAGCCTTCATGCTTCTTATTTGATTGTTTGAGACAAGACCTTTCTGTGAATACCAAAGTCGGAGTCATCTGTCAAGGTCATTTTTCGAGGTCACTTTTTTTTGAATACAAAAAAAAAACTTTTTAACATTGGCAATAAATTTTGAATGGTAAGTGATAAAACCTTCATTTTTCCATCGACGATTGCTTGGAACAAGACCTTTCCGATGGTACTATTTTTAAGGTCATATGTTTTGGTCAAGTGCATTTAAGGTCAAATTTTGTTAAATTAAACTATCTTTTGTCATAACATTTGATGAGTAAGTCAAAGATCCTTGTAGTCTAGGATGCAAAATTGAAATTTTTGATCTGTTCAACATACCTGCCAGAAAAGGTTTGACTGTAAAGATGGATAGTACTACAACACATTTAGGCACGTTGTAATGTAAAATTATTACACTATTAAGTAAAACTGTTACTTGTATGATGAGATATTTCAGCTTGGGGAATTATTTAAGCAGGGTAGGTTCAAACAAAGACGTCTAACACAAAACTGGTACCACAATTTACGGTAAAGTAGACCGCTAATGTACAAGATGTTTCTATAACCCATGTTTTTATATATCGTATTAGATCAGTGATTTACAAGATAAAAATGTGATTGGAAATGGAATGTTTCAGAAAACAAGATAAGCATTAATTTCGAAACAACTTTCAAAGTTTTCAACTAAGTTTCAATCATGCCACTTTCTACGTTGGTTCACGTATTTTTTTAAACTGTTTAAAAAGAACAAAAGCACTACAAGACATGAACGTTGCAGAGCAATCACGTGTAAAATGACGCACTTACAGAAAATTAATCTTAAATTTTCCATAGTTTGTCTGATTTTCGCTTTAAAGAAATATATTAATTGTTATTGTTTCGAGTAAGATCGATTTATTTTTCATTGACTGTGTCGCTCCACTGATTTTCAAATATCTATCATTGAGAAACTAAGTCAGATATGGAAGTTACAAGGAAATTTGTGAAGAAGCCAAAGGATGGACAAATAATATAGGCTAACCTTTTATGAAACCGATTCAAGATAAGGCAATATTATTCTGCTTTGACGTTTGTAGGCAATTACCCCTCTACACCAAGACGGGAAGGATTGTCAGTCTGTAGAGAAGGACTGGAAAGAAGAAGGACTGGAAAGAAGATCAAAAGCCAGAATTTCAACTCATTACGTAATGGAGATGATCGAAATACATGAAGTGTAGACGGTGGTTTAAGCTTAAGAAATAAACATACAGAAGGAATGTATACAGTTACATGTAGTTACATAAAAAAATGACATAAATTTCAATCAAAACCAATCTTAATCACTCACTCAGCGCTCCATTCATTCATTCCAAATACTCACGCAAATCGATGACCAAGAGCTTCGCAGAGCGGCGCATATACGCCCGAAGGGGCTTGTCAGAAACCTTGGCTTGTCATGACGTGAGCTTGAATTATAGCTAAAATAAAACAAGAGGACCATTATATATAAAGTTGTTTAAGTGGCTTGACCAAATTTGGAACTTGACCAAGATTTGATGGAGACAAACATTCTTACCAAGTTTTAAAATATTTGAGCCAAAAAGGTGGCCTCAAGAGTGCACAAATGGTTTTTCTAAAATTTGACCCCTTGACCCTATTTTTGACCCCGCTTGACTAAATTTGGTACTTAACCAAAATTTGATGGAGACAAACATTCTGACCAAGTTTCAAGACATTTGGGCAAAAAATGTGGCCTTTAGAGTGTACACTAGTTTTTTTTTTTTTAATATACCCCTTGACTCCATTTTTGACCCCACTTGACCTTATTTCGAACCTGACCTAGATTTGATGCAGACAAACATTTTGACAAAATTTTGATACATTTGGGCAAAAAATGTGGCCTCTAGAGTGCACACAATGTTTTTTTTTAAAATTTGACCCCATTTTTGACCCCACTTGTCCCAAATTCAAACTTGACCAAGATTTCATGCAAACAAACATTCCGACCAAGTATCAAGACATTTGGGCCAAAAATGTGCAATCTAGTGTGCACACAAGGTTTTTTTTATAAAATTTGACCCATTGACCCCATCTTTTACCCCACTTGTCCCAATTTCTAACTTAACCATGATTTGATGGAGACAAACATTCTGAAAAAGTTTCAAGACATTGGGGAAAAATGTGGCCTCTAGTACACACAAGGTTTCAAGACATTTGGGCTTTAAATGTGACCTATAGAGGGCACACAAGGTAAAAGTTGACGACGGAAGATGGATAGCAACCGATCACAATAGCTCACATTGAACACTTCGCGCTCAGGTGAGCTAAAATAAAAGAAGAATTAAACCAAGCACTACTAAACATCATAGAGAGTCTTTGTGGCAAGTTTCAGTTCATTTCCATTCATTATGCAGTAGAAATTGAGCTCAAAAGAAATGTTGTATTTCGTTCAATTGAAGGGCAAATATTTCAAGATAACTCAAGAAAGACTGGAACGATTTGAATTCCAAAGTCTTATGCACAACTAGACATCATTGGGAGTTATTTTGTCAAATTACAGCCCATCCCTAATGATAGTTTAAGTGGAGCTGCATACAGACAAAACAGCGATTTTCATTCAATTGATGGGCAGACAATTAAATAAGTGAAGGGCAGATAAATCAGGAATTACTTTACATAACAAATAAGTTTTAGTCCTGAGCACATCTAGACATCCTACAGAGTCAAGTGACAAGTTTCCCATCATTCCCATTCAGAAAGTGAGCTCACAAGAAATTTTGATTTTCGTTCAATTGAAGGGCAGAAAATCTAAAATAATTCAAGACTGACTAGATCGATTCGAATTTCAAAGGTCTTATGCACAACTAGACATCATAGGGAATGAATGTACTAAGTTTCAGTTCATTCCCAATGATAGTTTAGGAGGATTTTTTTGGGTACTAGGTGTTTTCAACTTCCCAAAGTTCTCATGGAGTAGTGGCCATAGACCAGTCATAAAGTCAGGATGCCGTCATACCAACCTGTATGAAGAATTTAGTGATTTGCTTTCAGATTTTAACCTCACGCAGATGGTAACAGAAAGCACCAGAGGAGAAAATACACTTGACCTCTTCTTAACCTCAAATCACACCTTAATTAAAAATGTAAAATGTCTCCCAGGTATATCAGACCATAGTATTGTCTCTATTCTTGCAGATACAAAGCCACAGATGACCAAACAACAGCCGAGACAGTTTCATCTCCATAAAAAAGCTGACTGGGGTAGTTTCAAAACCTATATGGACCAAAATAAGCATGAAATTTTAAAAGATCATCAATCCAAATCTGAAGAAATTTGGCTAAGTTTTTCAGATGCAATCTCTACAGGTATCAAGAAATTTGTTCCAACCAAAAGACTAGGGAATAAGAGATCACTTCCTTGGATTACACAGCCTATAAAACGTCTAATTAGAAAAAAGGATCAAGTCTATTTAAAATTGAAGAAAAACGGAAACAACAAGATAAAGACTGCATTTCTGGCTCTGAAAAGAAATATCAAGAAACAAATAAAAGTCCCTTACAATAACTACATGTATATTGAATATATTTTAGGCCTTGATGGAAGCACTGAAAACAAGATAAAGACTGCATTTCTGGCTTTGAAAAGAAATATCAAGAAACAAATAAAAGTCTCTTACAATAACTACATGTATATTGAATATATTTTAGGCCTTGATGGAAGCACTGAAAACAAGGAGAGAGCCACAAGATTTAATAATAAGAAACTTTTCAGTCTGACAAAAAATGCTAAGCAAGACGCAGCAGGAGTAGCTCCCCTTTTCGATAAAATTTCAGGTACCATCAGATCAGACAACACAAAAAAGGCAGATATTCTAAATTTGACAGTTTCAATCAGTTTTTACTCCAATGAAACCAATGTCTCTGGCTCAGTCCTGCCTTTCATCCATAAGACAAAATATGTTTCCCCCTCTTTCAGTAAATATCAAATTATGCCAGACATTACCATCTGTACAGGTGGAGTACAAAAACTAATATCCAACTTGAAACCAGACAAAGCAGCAGGACCTGACAACATCAAAACTCTAGTACTAAAAAACTTATGTTATCAAATTTCTCCTATCTTGCAAATTCTCTTCCAGAAATCCCTAGATTCAGGCACCCTCTCCCAGGTATGGACGAAGGCAAACGAGACACCACTCTTTAAGAAATGAAACAAAGAAGATCCTGCAAATTACAGGCATATATCCTTCACATGTATATTGTGTTAAATTCTTGAACATATTGTAGCATCAAATCTAACTAAACATTTTGACAAAAATAATATTCTTTATGATTTACAACATGGCTTCAGAGAACGGCGCTCATGCGAAACCCAGCTACTGCAACTGACCGACAATCTTGCCAGAAACCTTACTGAAGGAAAACAAACTAATCTAGTTTTGTTAGACTTCAACAAGGCTTTTGATTAAGTTAGCCACCTTAAACTTTTGTATAAATTGCAGGAACATGGACTTGTGGATTAAATCTTTTCTTATAGGCAGAATACAGAAAGAAGTCATAGAAGGTGGATGCTCATCCGAAGTACCAGTCACATCGGGAGTACCTCAGGGATCGGTGCTTGGTCCCCTTCTGTTTCTCTTATATATTAATGACCTTCCTAACACCATCACCTCCCAAGTTCGTTTGTTTGCAGATGACACTGCCGTATACTTAGCTATAGATAACAAGCAAGACTGTGTTACCCTACAAGAAGATCTAGACAAGTTAATGCAGTGGGAGAAACATGGGAAATGGAGTTTAACCCTAGCAAATGCATTTTCCTAAATATTACTAAAAAGAAGAAAAAGATTTCCATTGATTACAGGCTACACGGACAAGTACTAGAGACTGTGGTCAATGCCAAATACCTAGGAGTTACGATATCTGAAGATCTTTCCTGGAACAAGCATATTGACAATATAACATCTAATGCAAATTTCTTTGCAGAAACATCCAGACCGAAAATAAGAAGATCAGAGAAACAGCGTACAAAACACTGGTTAGACCCCAGGTAGAATACGCATCAACTGTTTGTAGCCCTTACACAACATCCTATATCAACAAAGTAGAAAAAGTACAACGTAGAGCAGCAAGATGGGTTCAAAATAATTTTTCTCATTATGACAGTGTCACCTGCATGCAGAAGGATCTTGGCTGGCAAATTCTTCGATATAGACGAGACATCACCAGAGTCACCATGTTGTATAAAATTGTGAATAGTTTTGTTGCAGTACCCATACCAACTTATCTTGAAAGACCAATTAGGATCACCCGACATATGCACAAAAAATCTTTTAGACAGATCCACACAAATGCTTCCTACTTTATATATTCTTTTTTTCCGTATAGTGATACTTTAGAACAGCAACCAGAAACAATCGTACAGCAACCTGATATTGCCGCGTTCAAGAAGAGTCTTGATTCTTTTCAGATAGTGAGCCGTCCCTGAATAACCAAAATTGTTTTACCATTTCTTTTAATCTAACACTCACAATACTTTTAAAATTTGGCACCCTAACCAACGACTAACAGCTTTTAATAGGATTTGTCCATACAAAATAGTTTTGGAGGATTTGTCCACACAAAAAAAAAACAGTGATTTTCGTTCAATTCAAGGGCATGTGATTGAGGATTTCTCAGGAATGACTAGAGCGATTTGAATTTCAAAGGTCTTATGCACAACAATACTTCATAGGGAGTAATTGTGCAAAGTTTCAGCCCAATTCCATTGGCAGTTTAGAAGGGGTTGCGCAAACAAGAATTGCTAACGGACGGACAGACGGACGACTGAGGCCATAACATAATACGACCCTTCGGGCGAATAAAACGCCCCAAAATGACGAAAATCGATACTATCAAAAACTACATTAAAAAAAATTCGAAAAACAACTCGATTTCACTGACATGATTGAAATTGTAAGCGTCTGATAGGTTCTTGAAGAAATAGGAAGCTGTTTATAGAACTTGTATCGCTCCACACACTCACTCAATTTCATTCCATAATCATTCATCTAGTTAATTTCACGATGCTGTTTACTGTAACAATAGATTCGAGATATGTGAAAAACATCAAATAGAACTTAAATGGAGTAAAACTGAAATACATTCCTAGATACACGGATACAACTTAGAAATGACCACATATACACGTATCTTCTTATGAAACCAACTGACAAGCAGGTGCATATTAACAGTAAAGCGTGTCACACACCCCTCATCTAAGAAGAAGTCTGGCCTATAGTCTTGGTCCTAGATTAAGAAGAATTGGTGAAAAAGAGAATGATTACCAAAGGAACAGACAAAACATGAAACTCTAACTCAGGTGGAGAGGAGACAGTTAGTGTTGGGCAATCAGTTTCAAATCACAATCAGTATTCAGTTTTTAGTTGGAAGATTAAATCAACTAATGATCAAAAGTACAATCGTTATCTTAGAAACTAATATAGCACTCTCTGTATCACCATTTGAAGAATAAAACGTTTAAGTTTAGTTTAAACTCATGACCTAAAGACTCTTTCTGCAGATTTTTCTGCCAACTTCAGGGCTCAGCATGAAATCTCAGAAATGAAATGTATTTTTTTCTTGTCATTTCATATTTTCTATCCTATACCATGACGAATCACGTTTTTGGGAATTTTTGAATGTAAAATAATGATTGCGTCCGTCCGTCTACAAGTTAACTTCCAGCTTTTCATACCTTCTTGTGTCTGTATTAAACGGAACAGCGACTTGCCCAACCAAAAATAGTTCTGATTTGCATAGGGGCCGAGTCAAAAGTATATGATTTTAAGTGAGTCGTTTTGCTATAAAATCAAGTATTCTAATAATATTAATTTAGTCGAAGATTTTTAATTCCTTGGCATAAAAATCTGAGTGTATTCTCTTTTTGTCTAAAAATCGTTTGGCCTGTTAAAAAACAATTGTTCTTATCTATTCTGAGACGAACCCCATATGCACATATTCTGACCAATCAAAAAGCATTATTTAACGAAGACGTTGTAAATTTCACGAGGAAAACTAGATCAGCAGGCGAGTAATAACGGTACAATTCACGTAATATTTAAGTTTAGGATGACATGAACGTCGAATAAGGAAAATGGACATTTCTTCTGTCAAATGTTTAGTATAAAACCACGTGTTTTTACTATATATTAACATCTTGTTACGACTTAACAGCCCTCTTCAGCCCTCCTGTTTAAGAGTGGAAGATGCGAAAATATTAACATTAACTAGATAGACAAAATCATTGTTTGAAATCGTTTTATTTTCAAAAAATATTTTTTGGAATGGTATTTAACTGAAATCACTTTTTTGCCACATACAAATTCTTCATTCAAACTTGATTTAATGCTATTGATTTAATCCATATAAAAGTCAAACGGACTAATACAGCTGTTTCACTCTAAGCCATCAAACCGATGTCGACTTTGAAAACATTCAATAATGGCTTTTATTTATGAGTAAGGAACTAATCAATCGATTATGAAATTTCTTAGTCACTCATCACAATTGGAAGCCCAAACCAACTGATTATCTATTATAATCGATTAATCTGCCCATCACTAGATACTGTAGCAATCAGATACAAAGGCAGCACAGGAAAATCTCAAACAAGAAGACGATTACCCCGGTTCTACCATAAAAAGGAGAATAAAGTAAAAGCCAGAGTGCCAATGGTGGTGACCTTTTCAAGACATTTGCGAGATGTTTCTAATGTTCTTCAAAATGACAAGGACCTTCACCACTCGGAATGATGACAATCAAATTTCAAAGAAAGCATAGCAAGTAGCATATCACAGAGACAGAAACATAAGTGACGTTTTCGTCCACGGTAAACCAAACAGGGTTATAAATCAAAAACAAGACTACAGATGCTAGATTTGCCAGTCAATATGAAGGCACAGATACAATCCTGACGCGAATGTTGGATGTTAACCTTATAGACGTGCTTATCTGCGGACAATGCAAAGTGACGGTATACAATGGAGAAACTGAGGGAACGGTTAAGAACGCTTTCAGGAACACCAAGGAGATCTACGCATGGTTGCTGCTCACTCGTTTTTTCTCCTTTTTAAATACAAGTAAATTCCACATTTTTGAACACAATGACTCAAATCATAACATTCGTTGGGCTATTTGATTGTCTTATATGAGTAGATTGTCCATAGGTCTCTTGCATGATACCTATTAAACCAGATCTAGATAAATTGGATTTTACGCAAAATTAGGGCAAACACACGCACCGTTTAGATTCAAACACAAAACAATCAGTTCAATTTACGTCCTCTGGAGTACACCAACCAGCTGAACTCAAAAAAAGTAGTCCTGAAAATTAAAGAAAATATTGGCTTGTTTACTGCAAAAGAATACATTGTCAAAGATCTAGCCATAAAAGAGCAGAAAGTGTTTTATTTATATGGCTACATTTACACTTGAAAATGTGGGTTGTTATTTTTAAGGGACTAATTCACCACCCTACGACCCGGGCAGTACTTGGCCGGGTGACCTTAAATCGCATGCAGCGAGAAAAGCAAATAAACAATCATTTCAGAGGTCACAATGCAAATGACGAGCGCATCGCGGTTCTACAGAAAACAAGAAAAACAATATGAACTTATTGCTGAAGAAACATGGGTCAACAGATTAGGAACAAAAACGCCTTATGGTTGTAAAATTAAATCAAATTATTAATTCCTTAATGTGCAGGAAATCTACAGAGCTTCTGAGCTCCGAACTTTACTGAGCAGTTAGTGGTCGGTGAAGTCCCGTGGCTGCAGTTCCTTAGCATTGAAATCACGATGTTTCAACTGCCCACTTATTGTTGTATAATCCCGATAATGTTTCTCTTTTCCTTCAATCATTCTGGAATTGAACAATTTTAACGAAGGTGCTATTTCATGTTTTTCTTGATATGGTGTGCATTCTGTCTTAAACTCCAAAAAATTAGGATATCATTTAAGATATGCTTCGTTCATAATTATAGTATTTTAGTGCCCGATCACGCGAAAAGGGCCCATTTGGATGCTCCGTAAAATTAAGCTTTTGACAAAAGAGATTGGCTGTAGTACCGGCCAACCAGCGGTCGCATTCTGAATAGTCTTTCATAGGAAGATAGATTGAATGTTCTAGATTCCGAAAATTAAGAAAATAAGTAAAGTGCGAAAGGTTTCGACCCTAGTCAACCTGGCCAGTCCACGTAGTCTGACTAGGTAAAACCCTTTTCGCACTACCCAGATGGTCCACTTTCGCGTGACGGGTCACATTTATATATAGCAGGCTGAGGTTTCGATATGTCCTTGAAATAAGTGGAATGGCAGAATGAAGTTAGCAGAATGGCAGACTGAAACTAGCAGAATGGCAGAATAAAAATTCAAGATTCGATCGATTGGTGCATGTAATAATTTTTCAACGATTTTGCTACGGTTAACATGTCATGCAACAAATTGCGTATCAAATCTAATGAAGAAGTCAATCAAATTTGTTATGAGGCTAAGAGTGCTTAGTTGTATACTGTCATGTAATTTCCTATCGGGTACGCATGTACTGGTCAATTTAAATTATCTTTGATTCTCCAAGTTTCTAGTAAGGACATGCAATGTTATGTAATTCAGGTTTGACATATGTTTCTTTTTTTTATCGACGATAAACTAGATAATTCTTTAAGAAAATGGTTGAATATTCTTGAAGTGGTTAACTTTCTAAATAAGCACGTAAATTAATAGAACAGAGGGATTTGTGAGACATACTTCTAAGGTGCTAGTTATATGCCTATACTGGGATTTATTTCGATTCATGTGAACTTTTTAGAAGTGGCTTTAGTATATGATTGGATTATTTAACACTTAATACCTTGGAATTATTGTAAGCATTTTGGAAAGGACATTTGCCTACGGACAGAACTTTGGATTATTAACAGAGTTAAGAAGCTACCATTTTGTCTTAAAGTTTCTGTTTTGATTTTGTTAATAAAACTATCAAATTGTAAACCGTGTTTGTTTGACTTCTGCTGGCCCATTACAAATTGGGGGCTGCTCTGGGATAAACCTATTGTATTGTTCACTGGTTAAACATCATTTATACAGAAAGTCTTTAAATTTATTTAGTGAAAGTTAAGCCAGCAGAGGTCAACCATGATTTTTCGCTGACAGAATTTCTTAAATAACCAAACCTAGGCAAGCATTTAAAAAAAAAACTAGGCAAGCTGGGATCAGCTCATTTCTAGAGAGAAAATGGACACAAACAAGCAAATTCGTTGAATTGATATCCCCCGCCAAACATATTTTCATTGTCAATGGAGTTAATATCAAACTGAGGTACATGTTATCTTTTATCTACATCAACCTATAGTTTTCAAGAAATAGCTCATAAAACGAATATCACTATGTATGTATATGGCTTAAACAGTCAGGGGCAGTAACTCTAAATTCGACGGTCGAACCGGGTAACCCCGACGATATGCGCATGTCCTCATTGTGAGAAGCTGTGTGCCAAGTTTCATTGAAATCCAGTCTATAGTTTTCAAGAAATAGCGCGGAAACGAATACCACTATGTATGTATATGGCTTAAACAGTCAGGGGGAAGTAACTCTAAATTCGGCGGTCAAAACCGGGTAACCCTGACGATATGCGCGTGTCCCCTTTGTAGTGAAGCTGTGTGCCAAGTTTCATTAAAATCCAGTCGACAGTTTTCAAGAAATAGCGCGGAAACGAATATCACTCTGTATGTATATGGCTTAAACAGTCAGGGGCAGTAACTCTAAAATTCACGGTCGAACCAGGTAACCCCGACAATATGCGCATGTCCTCATTGTTGTGAAGCTGTGTGCCAAGTGTCATTGAAATCCGGTCCATAGTTTTCAAGAAATAGCGCAGAAAGGAATATCACTATGTATGTATATTGCTTAACAATCAGGGGCAGTAACTCTTAATTTGACAGTCGAACCGGGAAACCCCGACGATACGCGCATGTCCTCATTGAAGTGAAGCTGTGTGCAAAGTTTCATTGAAATCCGGTCTATACTTTTCAAGAAATA
Organism: Fragum whitleyi; assembly: GCA_948146395.1. NCBI lineage: Eukaryota > Metazoa > Mollusca > Bivalvia > Cardiida > Cardiidae > Fragum > Fragum whitleyi. The sequence continues at coordinate 49,302,954 of OX411547.1, forward strand.
GCGCGGAAACGAATATCACTATGTATGTTTATGGCTTAAACAGTCAGGGGCAGTTACTCTAAATTTGACGGTCGAACCCGGTTACCTCGACGATATGAGCATGTCCTCTTTGTAGTGAAGCTGTGTGCCAATTTTCATTGAAATCCGGTCTATACTTTTCAAGAAATAGCGCATTCAGGAATATCACTATGTATAAATATGGCTTAAACAGTTAGGGGCAGTAACTCTAAATTCGACAGTCGAACCCGGTAACCCCGACGATATGCGCATGTCCTCATTGTAGTGAAGCTGTGTGCCAAGTTTCATTGAAATCCGGTCTATACTTTTCAAGAAATAGCGCGGAAACGAATATCACTATGTATGTTTATGGCTTAAACAGTCAGGGGCAGTAACTCTAAATTTGACGGTCGAACCCGGTTACCTCGACGATATGAGCATGTCCTCTTTGTAGTGAAGCTGTGTGCCAAGTTTCATTGAAATCCGGTCTATACTTTTCAAGAAATAGCGCATAAAGGAATATCACTATGTATGTATATGGCTTAAACAGTTAGGGGCAGTAACTCTTAATTTGACAGTCGAACCGGGAAACCCCGACGATACGCGCATGTCCTCATTGAAGTGAAGCTGTGTGCAAAGTTTCATTGAAATCCGGTCTATACTTTTCAAGAAAAAGCGCGGAAACGAATATCACTATGTATGTTTATGGCTTAAACAGTCAGGGGCAGTTACTCTAAATTTGACGGTCGAACCCGGTTACCTCGACGATATGAGCATGTCCTCTTTGTAGTGAAGCTGTGTGCCAAGTTTCATTGAAATCCGGTCTATACTTTTCAAGAAATAGCGCATAAAGGAATATCACTATGTATAAATATGGCTTAAACAGTTAGGGGCAGTAACTCTAAATTCGACAGTCGAACCCGGTAACCCCGACGATATGCGCATGTCCTCATTGTTGTGAAGCTGTGTGCCAAGTTTCATTGAAATCCGGTCTTTACTTTTCAAGAAATAGCGCGGAAACGAATATCACTATGTATGTTTATGGCTTAAACAGTCAGGGGCAGTAACTCTAAATTTGACGGTCGAACCCGGTTACCTCGACGATATGAGCATGTCCTCTTTGTAGTGAAGCTGTGTGCCAAGTTTCATTGAAATCCGGTCTATACTTTTCAAGAAATAGCGCATAAAGGAATATCATTATGTATGTATATGGCTTAAACAGTTAGGGGCAGTAACTCTAAATTCGACAGTCGAACCCGGTAACCCCGACGATATGCGCATGTCCTCATTGTAGTGAAGCTGTGTGCCAAGTTTCATTGAAATCCGGTCTATACTTTTCAAGAAATAGCGCGGAAACGAATATCACTCTGAATGTGTATGGCTTAAACAGTTAGGGGCCGTAACTCTCAATTTGACGGTCGAACCGGGTAACCCCGACGATATGCGCATGTCCTCATTGTAGTGAAGCTGTGTGCCAAGTTTCATTTAAATCCGGTCTATAGTTTTCAAGAAATAGAGCGGAAACGAATGTCGGGCGGACGGACGGACATGGCAAAAACAATATCTCCCCCGAAATTTTTTTTCGGCGGGGGATATTAACGTCAAACTAAACAAAAGGACACTTCTACTAGATGAAGCTGTTAAAGCTAGCGAGTGTTTCTATTTAAAAGACGGCATTCTTATGCGAAAATGGCGACCACCTTATGTACCTTCTATTGAAGTTTGGCGAGTCGAACACAAGAAAGTAGTTCCAAAGGTTTATCAGAATGATATAATGAGTCTGGCTTATGACACACCCTTTGGCAGGTCATTAAGGTATAAATAAAACCTGTAATAGAATGTCGAGTCATTTATTTTGGCCTAGATTAAACAAAGACAGGCCTTCGAGCAGGCCATAAAAAAAGGTTTTTTATAAAGGCTCCAATGTATGAAAATAAAGGCCTTTTAGTGTAAAATATGAAAAAATAAAGAGTAAATAAAGGCTATTTTCATCGAAGTTCTCATTTCTTTATTAAACCCACAGTCATACCAAAGTCATTTTTTTGATGTTATATACTGTTTGAATTATGCAATATAATACATACCTGATTTAATGTGTATACCTATGTTCTCTGCATATTCATATCATACATAGCTCCTGTTTTACAGTGTAGGATCTACATTACCTTTGTTCAGAATGCTGTAGCTTCACCAAACCTTGTCCATCATTACAGTAGTGCAAACATCTCACCAGACCTGAATTTTTTATTCTTTCTTTATTCAACTTGTCACAATCAGTAGAACTTGGCATTTGTTATAATCACCCAATCATTTTCCAACCTAAGAATTTGGACATTCCTGGAGGCAGGCAATACTAAAATGTGGTTAAAATGATTGGGTATTTTAACAAATGCCAAGTTCAAGCACAAATGAACATACATACATGCAAACTGGTTAAAGCAAGTTAATATATTAGTTACACATATGACAAACTTGCATGGATATTTGTTTAAGAAGTTAGTACCAAACACAATAACATGGTTAATATCAAACAGATTGTAACAGAGCATAAGTAAGCAGAGCATAATTAGTAAGCAGATCATACTCTTAGCTGAGAATATACTGGTTATAACATTCAGTGCCAGGCTCAATCCAACAAAATACTTGGCAATAATGTGTCTAGTGTTAATTATTACACTTAACTTCAGAACTTTACACTCTAATGTATGTACAGCCTATATAAGCAACAGCAACTATAACAAGGAACTAGAAGCTTAGCAAGCTATGATGCATTATAAGCTCAAGGGTTAGTAGCTGCTTGACAATACACATATAGCATAAGTATATGCTTCACACAAGTCTCTTTTTCTTGGCATTTTTTTCAAGTTGATCTGTGATCTCTCTTTTCCGTTTGTTTAACTTATGCAGAGCTGCATGTGCTGTTTTTTGTTTATTGGCTGCAACTTCCTGCAACTCATGTGCAATTTCGATTCACATCATATGTTTTTCTTTGATGGCTTCTGTCATTCTTTTATTGGCCTCAACACTTAGACCATCCAGCCGCGTTAGCTGTCCTTCAACTTCTTCAATCTTGTTGTCTATGTCCTTATTTTGCTTTTTTTAGGCTTTCACCTTTTCAAGCATTGCCTTTTCTTCTTCTTCTGCTTGGCGCTGTTTCTCACGTTCCTTCTCCTTTTTCTTTTATTCTTCCCTTTCTTTCCTCTGCTGCCCAGTTACAAATTTCTTGTATTCCTGATGTGCTGATTAACAGTGAGACAGCATCTCCTTGGTTATCTTCACATCTACAGCCTTGCCACCTGAAGCTCCAACTGCATCCTTAGTTAAACGGATCCCAATCAGCGTGCTCTTCTGCATTGATGTTCTCTCTTTAGTCAAAATCTTTTTATTCTGCGACAAGCTTCTTTCTGTATTAAAATTGCCATGTGACAATGTCAATGCACACTTCACAACTTTTGGTAGAACTGTAAATCTTGGTCTTCCAGCTGCTGTTGTAAGGCCAAATATATTTGCCCAGTACTTGTCAACTCTAACTGGCTGTTCATTGCCCTTCGTATCTTTTTCAGTTACCCAGCTCTGTGGAATCTCAAGTTCCCTATATATTTTCCACTCATCCACTACAAAAGGCAATTCATTTTCCTCACAGCATGGCAAATTAGCAGCTACTGTTGCCACTTTTGAGTCAGATGAAGGCTGTTGTCTCATATCTGGATGGTGACATGGCAAGGCTTTGAGTAATGTGTTCCTGTATGGTAGTCGATCCTGTATATATTCTGTGGACTTGGAAAAGAAGAGCTTCATCCCAACTATACATTCTTTCTTCTGTAATGGACTGAGATTCTTGAGATAGTCCTTGTCTTTACCCCTATGTTTAAGCATTCATCAGGCAACTGGTTATCTGCTTTTTTCTCATCTGTCTGTGTTAATTCTGTCCCATTCTTACCCTGAACCAATTCGTGTGTAATGAATCTGTCCATGATCTGACGTAGCATGTCCACAAGTGATGGGTACAGCATGTGTATAAGTGGACCTTCAACCTGAAAGGCTGTCAGAAATCCATCAAAGAGTGGCTTGACTGACTCGAGGAATGCCATTTCCACTAGAATGGTACCTTCATCCTTTGTCAGTGTCCTTGAATTCTTAGCTCCACTGGCCGAAGGCCAGCGAGCATAAACATCTTCTCCTCCCAAACCAATGGGCGGATTTTAACCAAACTTGGTAGAAATGATCCTTGGGTGGCCCTCTTCTTAAATTGTTCATTGGGCCGATTTCAATGAAACTTGGCATGGATGTTCCTTGGGTGACCCTTTACTTAAATTGTTCAAGAAATTTTGATTGGCCCATAAATATGGGCGTGGCAGGGCAGGGCTTATTTTGAGCCCGAAATCTTTGAACGACATCTCCTCCTGAACCACTGGGCCGTTTTCAATGAAACTTTAACAGAATGTTCCTTGGTTGACCCTTTACTTATATTGTTCAAGAAATATTGATTGGTCCTTAAATATGGGCGTGGCAGGGCGGGGCCTATTTTGAGCCGGAAATTTTCAGATGACATTTTCTCCTGAACCACCTGGCTGATTTCAATGAAACTTTACCAGAATGTTCCTTGAGTGTCTCTTTTCAAAAATTATTTGCTAAATTTTGATTGACCAATAAATTTGGGTGTGGCTGGGTGGGGCTTATTTTGTGGCCAAAAACTTTGAACGATATCTCCTCGGGAACCCTTTAGCCAATTTCAATGAAACTTTACCAGAATGTTTCTTGAGTGACTATTTACCTAAATTGTTCAAGAAATTTTGATTGGTCCATAGATATGGGCGTGGCAGGCGGGGCCTATTTTGAGCCCAAAATCTTTGAACAACATCTTCTGAACCTTATGTTTTAATAAGATGGGTAAAGGGTTGCAGATTGAGTATTTTGGTGCAATATGGACAAGAACCAGTTTATCATTATTATGAGATTTTTGAGTGTTAATGTAGTCATTTAAAGTAAGCTTTATTTAATGAAAGTCTAAAGATTTTAAAGCCAGTGGAGCGATACAGGCCCTCTTGGGCCTCTTGTTTCAGCTGCTGTGACCTCTTCTCGTGCTTTAGGATGAATACTGTAAAGTACTTCTTTAATGCTGACATTTGTCCATGGATTCTCTCAACAGCTGGCAACAACGACAACCACCTAGAATCAACATGTCTGAGAAACTTCAAATTTTCCAAATTTTCGTCATCTTGTACAAACTTGAAATCTTCTTCTCTGGCAGGGTACATATGAAACCAGGTAAATATATTCATTACAAAGTCAAGAGCATGGATGCCAAATGCTGTGTTCTCAGCTTTAAAAGCATTATGAATTTTTATGTATGAAGCAAAATCCCACATCCACCAACCCTTCTGCACCAGCACCCTTCACAGCTGTGTCAATACTTCCCTTGATACTCTTGTTCACATTTGGCCAATCAGCAGACAAACTTAAAAGCTTGTTCAATGGCAATGCTAAGTCCTGGAAGACATCAAGTAAACCTTTGCAAACAAACTTGGCAAAAGCATGACCAAAGAATAGAGAGCATAGGTAACGCTTTTGAACACAGGCAGATTGTTCCGACCAGTATCTAATTAGAATGTCCATTTGCTTTTTTGACTGACTGGTGACTGTTTCATCAAAGATGATAGTAAAGTAAACTCCTGACGAAAGTACATCTTTCACAGTATTATTCTGGAAATATGGTCTGAGCCCGTGGGATATCAAATATGATGCTTTCTGGTGACTACGGCTGAACTGCTTTGCAATAGTGGAGTCTGGAAACATCTCCTGGAACAAGGATGGCAGTCCATCACAAGAACTAATGCTGTAATTAGAAGAAGCAGTCTTGATTGTCCACAGTGCTTCTGCCTTAGCTGCAGCTTCACGTACAGATATCCATTGGGGAACTCTTGAGTTTTCACTTGGTGGTGGAGGGGGTATGGATAGTCTTGACAAATCATTCACATCTGGTTTATTCTCAACAGCACAAGCTGATGACACTGTTTCACTTTTAGATGAACTTACAGATGGTTCCACTTTTGTCACAAACGATGTTAACGGCTTTTGTTCTCCACATTTTCCAAAATTTAAACATGCCGTCTTTTGCTTATGTTCCTTTCCTATTGAATGTTGTTTTAACGCAGAAAGTTCATTGTTGGCAATATTCATATAACATGCACACTGGACACATTTTGCTTCATATACCGAGTCAGGCAAGGGTCGACACCACAGTCTACAAAACACACCATTTCTTTCATCCAGCCATTTTGACTTGAACTTGGTTTTTGAGTGTGACATTGAAAGTGTTAGTATGAACAATAAATGGTCATGTGGTAAGTAATCTGTTAGTTAAGTGGTATCTGAAAACATATGAAAAAGCATGCAGACTAGCAAAGCAAAAGCATTGCATGTTAGTTTTTTTGCATGGAAACCAAACTTACATGCCATTGACCATATCTACATTAATTGACTGGTTTCCAGTGCACAAATTATCAATATTGGAAAAACAGGTAACCAAAACCCTCCAACATTTTCTGATTGGTCAATATTGACCAATCAGAAAGTGATGGGGGGGGGTTGGTTACCTGTTTTCCAATATTGATTGTTTGCAAGCTGGAAACCAGCAATTAATGCAGATATAGTCAATACTATGCAACAACTGGATAGCCAGGAGCATAATACCAAAAATAATATATGTGTGGTTTAGGGTAGGCATTCTTTTTCAAACTGTCACCTAGAGCCACACTCAATATCTTATTTGGTCTTTGTGCCCTCATATTCCCTCACTGGGCCCTCAGTGTACAAAATCACTGACTTGCCATTTCAAGCATCCAGGTCCAAGGTACATAATGCTGATTACATGACACCATCCATGGTTTGGTGAGTGCACTACTGCAAACAGCTACTGCATGGTAGTCTGGTGAACACAACAGCATTCTGAAAAACTCAAGATGAAAGAAACAAAAGCAGCATTGTTTAACTACACATTAAAGAAGGGAAAATGCAGAACAAATCCATTACTTGCTTTAAGCTAGCACGGCAACCAGTCAGAGCAAATATAAAGGTTTTGAGTAAGAATTACAGGCTATTTTGGCGTTTTAAAGGTTTACTGGGGAAATGTAAAGGTTTCGAAGGTTTGCTCTGAAATTAAAGGTTTTAAAGGTTTCACTAGGAGAACTGCAAAGATCTGTGTAGATTTTGTAAATCTTTTCATATATGTCAAATGATAGCTTAACCAAATCAGAAAATTCCCTCTGGTTCACTCAACCCTAATCCGGCTATTGAGGAGCCTTTTAGTCGAATTTTCGTGGACTGTGCAGGGCCTCTACCGAAAATTAGGTCTGGGAACCAACTTCTTCCCACTATTATGTGCACATCAACTCGATTTCCTGAAGCTATCCCACTGAGATATATTAAAGCTAAGGCCATTGTTAAGGCGCTTACTTATTTTTTGTTTTGTAGGTGCCCCTTAGGCTATCCAGTTAGATCAGGGTTCAAATTTTATGTCGGGGTTGTTTTAGCAGGTCACGCTTGAGCTAGGTATTAGCCGTAAAATCTTCTGCGTACCACCCTGAATCTCAAGGAGCTCTTGAACGTTTTCATCAGACCCTTAAGACTATGATCAAAACATATTGTTTTCCAGTACAAAAAAGACTTGGATGAAGAAGTTCACCTTGTGCTTTTTGCAGCGCGAGAGTCCATAATATAGGATCACTAGGTTTCAGTCATTTTGAACTTGTTTTAAGTCACACTATTAGGGGAGCCTAAAGTTATTAAAGAAGAAATGGTTGTCTGTACTTTGGGATTATAGTATGCATTTTTGGAAAGGATATTTGCATACGGATAGAACTTTGGATTAGTAACAGAGATAAGTAGCTATTATTTTGTCTTTAAGTTTGTAGTTTTGATTTTGTTAATAAAACTATCAAATGTTAACCAAGTTTGTTTGACTTCTGCTGGCCAATAACAGATAATAAAACATATCGGTCTTAAATCGATGTAAAATGATATTCGAGTTAAATTTGAAGTGATTCAGTTTGAAAATTATCATTATTTTCACAGTTTTTGCAATCTCGGTCTGCCATTCTGCTGGCAGAATGAAGTTAGCAGACTGGCAGAATAGCAGAATGAAAAGTCAATATTCCATCGATTTGTGCTGTGGTTAACGTATCATGCAACTAAATGCGTATCGAATCATTTAAATAATGAAATATATCAGACTAAAACGTGATATTGGATTGAAATCAAAGTGATTAAGAGTGAAAATCATAAATTTGCGTCTTTGAAATCTCATTCTGCCATTCTACTGGCAAAATAAAGTAAGGAGAATGAAAAATCAAAAAGCAAGATTCGACCAAATTGTGCATGAACTAACTTCGTTTAGTTGTTTAAACGAGATTTTAACGGTTTTCCCGAAAAATTATTTATGTCGTGGTCCGGATAACATGTCATGCATATCGAAACCAATGAAGAAGTCAATCGAATAATAACACCTATCGGTCTAAAACCGATATAACAATGATATTTGATAGTGATTCAGAGTGAAGATTATCAAAATAAAACGGGTTTTTTTTCGTCTTTGAAATCTCATTCTGCTTTTTTTTGCTGGAATTCCGAAAAAATCCTTATCTCGTGCTCTAGTTAACATGTCATGCAACTAAACCTTAACCAAAAAACTCAACATTGCCAATATCTTCAAGATACAAAGCACATATTTTGCATGATGATAGATCTCATTTGATACGCATCTGCCGATACCGTAGTCAAGTTTATGTGACAAGGACCAGGTCATCTATCAAGGTCAAATACTTCAAAAACTTAACCAAAAAACTGAACATTGCTTATGCCGTCCTATTCAAGATACATGGCGCATATTTGGCATGATGATAGATCTTAATGATACGCATCTACTGATACCAAAGTCAATGTAATTTAGATTGTCAAATTCAAGATACAAACTTTCTCCCATATCTACCAATCTTTTTCAAATGATGTCTGGATACTCAAGGAAATTCCAGTGAGCGATCTAGGGCCTTTTTGTCAAATATTTTTAAAGTACTTGTAATTCCATATACATCGTGTTCAACAAATGTACATTTTTGCAGCACCACACTTTTTACTCATGTGCTAGACGGAGTCAAGCAGGACTGGTACAGTGTTACGTGAATTTCAAACACACCTTGCTAAGTATCCAAGCACAACTCCCTCACATAAAGATTTGTTTGTGTTCTGACAATGCAGGTTGCTACCACAATTGACACATCTGACTTTGTATACCATTAATGACAGCTATTCTGACCTTATAATCGATCGAATCCTTGAGTATCCATTTTTCATTCTCTCAGTCTGCTTACTCCATTCTGCCAGCAGAAAAGCAGAATGAGTTTTCAAAGCAGCGACAATAACAGAAGCATGGTGTAACGGATTTCATACGGGAAAATCGTTGAAAACACTGACATGTGGTAGATCTAATTGCGAAAAGTATCGACCCTGATCTCACTGCATGATCTGGTTTGACATGTTTCACAATTTATTGCGTTTAGCTCCGATAGATGAAGTGACTGAAAAAATCAGTTACCCGTTTTTCAGAAAACGAAATTCCGTCTATAACCCTTAAAGAATAAAAACGTAAACTTTTCCGACCACACACCTGTGAAGAATCAGAGACTAATATACAGAAGAAACCAAAAAAAGAAAAAAAGGACAAGGATGTCAGGATACACAACCACCCTCATTGTTTTCAGAGTGGGCTGAAAAACACAATTTATTGATGGAAGGCATTTTTCATGAATGTAAAAGAAAGAATGACATTCTGGAAAAACTTATAGAAAGAATATAGATTCAATTATCATTCTCACACAATCCCTTCTTGGGCACTTCTGAAAACATTGATGAAAAATTGCTTGTTACATATATTATTGCCAATAAGAAGATTTGTAAATTTATCCGAGTCCTACCTCCTGTTGCACTGCTACGACAACCAGTTTTCAACCCATTTTAATTCTTTTTTAAAATATTTGCAAGAGGACCACCTACTGTAACTTGCGTACTTTGGTGTAAATTTGTCCAACAGTTCCTCACTGTAAATATAAAGTCGTTGTCGATCAGCGTTTATTGTGGGAGCTTACTGATCAATAAATGAAAACACGACATTGCAAATGAAAACACGACATTACAAATGAAAAGTAGTTATTCAAAATATGGAATTTTAAATAAATAAATAAGCTCTAGATTCTTTTTATTTGGCCCTAAATTTGAGTAAGAAAAATGAACAAAACTACATACATAATTATTCTTAATTCGTTTTTGTCAATATTAGCATACAAACATATGCATCTATCACGCTATTTTCAATCCGAAATTTCAAGTGGGCCAGGGATTCATTATTTTCCGCATCAAGGAACTTCAGTGGGGGCGTAGGTAAGGGGTTGGATAAAGCCTAACGGCTAATAACCTCAAATGCCTAAATTAGAATGAGTATTTAACAATCAAATAAACTATCAAACGAAGTTAACATACCTTAAGAATCAAAAACAAATGCGATGGATTTTCTTGTCGATAGCCCATCTCAACTTTATTTCCACGATTTCAATATTGTGAAGTTAAAAACAAACATTAATTCAATGTCATCCTGGTTATTTATCACAAGGTGAACATAGATTATGACCAGATTCAAAGTTCCTGTCTCTAAAAATAATCCCCAGTCCTTAAAAGTACACTTTTTAATCTGTCAAACCATCCGGATAAAGTAAACTTGTGTAAAAAATACTCGCCATAATGTTAAACTACGTCATGAACTACGTCATCGATAAAATATAATTTGCCCAAGATAATTTTAGAGTCTTGCAAAGTATATCTTCCTCTACACTTATTTGACAACCTTTAAATATTTTCGTAATATAGACAAAATTGAGGGGTTTTTTTTTGGATCAGGTTGCCTTGCTAACATTCTTTACCTAATGTGACACCAATAAAGATTTATACATGGGCGGAATGGAACAGCCACTCGGAACTTTTTTGACGATTGGCGCCCATTTAACCACGATGCGACTACATGCTGTGTATAGACATAAAACCACGTGCCATGATAGAATTTGCAATGCATATCAAATTCATAATGTGTTACCTTTGTTTTGAATTTGATTTTTTTTCTCGCATTGATTTGGCTCATATTTTACACCATTCTCGTCTATTTCTTCCAAAATAGGTTTCTTAACTATTTTTTTCTTTGATTTTTCAATGAGATACGCTTGAATCAATGGCAGAATGCTACTACGGCTCCAGTGGTTCCTCTCTGTTAACTATAATCTTGGGACCTTGCGGATTTATGAATGAAACCACGTATTTGCGAATGATAATGACAATTTGTATTGAGACATTTTTTTTTATAATATTGGCGAGAATTTAAAACAGACATATACATGTCTAATGTAATAAAATGAAGAGTTATAAGCAATAAACATTTTGCAATATACTACTTTGCAAGACTCAAGCCTAGGGTTGAACTCGTAATGCATTTTTAGCTCGTCTGTTTTCGGGAAACCCAGAGATATTGCTTAAATAGTCTTGATGCCGTTTCTATCATGGTTTTTGCAAATTATTTTCCAACTTAAGCTTTCATGCACTGTCCAAAATCCATAAGTCGATCATGGGGAGTCGTAAGCATTACCAAAAATGTGAATATTGTCAGCCACTTCCAGAATATTCATGATGACATTCATATTTGACATGATGATATACCTCAAATGATACACAGCTCCTGATACCAAGGTCAATGTCTGACATCTGGGTCAAAGGTTCACAAAACTTTACAAAAAAATCTTGGTTTCCATTAATGGCATCTTTTCTTCATAAACTTCATAAACTAAAATATAAGTAATCTTAAATAAGTAGTCTCTTGGTATGGCTTAAAAGGACTACAATTATTGAAAGAATCGTGAAATGTTTAAAAAGATTCGTTTTATCTAAAATTTGGAAAAAGGATATAACTTTATCTCAGTAGAGAGAGTTGGTATTTTTTTTCGTCAACACAAAAATGATCGGGCACAAAACAATGGTACTAAAATGTTGGTCTTTATACTTACTAAATGGAATATATAGTGAAATGTTTAAAAAAAAAGATGATTATTTATGTATAAAAAGACAGTTTGGTTTGTCTGCATACAGTGGTGAATAAGGCAAGCTTATGTGCTAAAAAATTTCTTTACGGAACACCTTTTCTCAGAATACACTTAGATATATTTTGTTTGAAGATGAATTAAAAAAAATTCTTTCCTAAAGTATCGATGAGAATTGGTTTCATACCCCATGGAATAATTTTGAGTATTAAAGTATCTTGTAAACTTTCACTCGAAGTAATCAAAAAGAATTCTGTCACATAAATATGTATATTCTTTTCAGCTTTTACCCCGTTGATTTCAAATATTAAGTAATGAAACAATCTTAATGATAAATTGATTGATTTTTTGAATGGAGTTTAACGCCGCTTTCAACAATTTTACAGTTATATCGCGCGGCTGGAGCACCTATCAATGGATTCCTGGTACTTTTCTCACCAGTACTACCATCACATCCTTTCCACCATTCTGAACTTTTTTCCGTGACAACCAAAAATATGGCCTCTAGTGTTTACAAGGTTTATCTTTTTGACCCTAAAGGACTTAACCTTAACCTCGATTTCACGAAGACAAATCCAACCGTTTGTAAAGTTGGGTGAGCATAAATCCTTCAAGGTGTCTACAAGGTTTTCTGAGATTTGACCCCGCGACCTATTTCATTACAATACTTGAACCATTTTATCAAGATAATCAATCTGATCAGTCTTCGCGTTGAAAAAAAAATGGCAACAAGGTTGTTCTAAGACCTCGTGACCTATTTTTTACCCCAATTTTTTTGCTCTACTTGCAAATGCTATTGTCATGGCGTGTTAGTCGTGCGTCCGTGCGTGCGTGAACTTTTCTTTAAACATCTTCATCTCCTAAGCCAATGGGCGGATTATGACGAAACATGACAGAAATGATCCTTGGGTGACCCTCTTGTTTAGTTGTTCAAGAAATTTTGATTGGCCCCTAAATATGAGCGTAGCAGGGGGGGGGGGGTGGTGGGGTTACTTAAAAAAATTAAATATCTTCTTGCGATAAATGGCCCTTTACTTGAAATTGGTCCTGGAAATGTAATTAGAATCCTCTACTTATAACAATCACCATAATGTTTGTAAAAGGATGGGTAAAGGGTATGCAAGTTTATGGTGATTGAGTATTTTGGTGCAATGTGAAACAGACCCAGGAAATCCTCACACAATACTTCTAAAGAAACTTCAAAGTGTTGTTCTCAGTCTACATAAGCTTTGGTTAATGATAAGGGAGCGACATCTTGGGCCTCTTGTTACTATAGCCATAAAATCATTAAGGCAGTTAATTTGACTGATTTTCAACTTTATTGAGCAAAAAATATCGCCTCTAGAGCGTCTATAAGATATTTTTTCTAGCTCTCATGAGCACAATATGTTAAATGTGGGGTTTTGTGATCACATTTTGTCAGTCGAAAGTCGTCAACAATTCTTAAAAATTCTTCTCATCAGTTGAAAATGGGCGGGTTTCAATAAAACCTTGGGTGACCCTTCTCAAATGTAGTTTGTGATATTTGATTGACCGCCAAATAAGGACGTTGAAGGGCTGAGCATTTTTTTACCCTGAAAACTTTAAAAATCTTCTCAAAAACCAGAAGCAGATTTCAACAAAACGTGGCAGGAATGTTCCTTGAGTGACCCTTCTCATAGCTTATTTCTGAAATTTTGAATGACTCCCAAATTCAGGGCGTGGCATGGGAGGGGGGCAATTTTTTCACCTTGAAATCCTCTCATTTCCTTCTCTCTCATGTTAATTGGACAATTTCAATCAAAAACTCAATATTCCTTAGATGGCCCTTCTATAAATTTGATTTATGCCCGGACCTTTAATATTGATGCAGCAGGGTGGAGCTTGTCTTCGATATAAAAATCTGTGAGCACAATCACCTCCTGAACCTAAGAGTATTTAATTGAGGTAAACCTAAGAGTATTTAATTGAAGTTTTCCAGATTGTTTCTTCGGTGAACCTTTTTAAAATAATCGAGACATTCTGATTTTGACATAATTAAGGGTGTCACGCAGAGTGCACATAGGGGCTATTTTCACTTTGAATGCTTAGAATAACATCTCTTCTTCAACACATATGCAAATGTGAATGGAACTTTGACTGAGAGTTATTTTGCCGAGGTTCACTGGACCGTAAAACTTATAAAAGCGGTTTAGGACCATTCTGGTCCTCTTGTTTTTCTTATTCATGATAAAGGGATTGTGTCCTAACCCACCAACCGTATATAAAAGATAAATAAATCTAAAAAATGCCTTTAATTGTCAAAAAATAAAACAATTCATACAACAAGGGATTTTTTGTCAAACCATAAATAAGCAAGATAATAAAGGTAGAAAAATGCATATTTCCCTGCTTGAATTTGCCATTCATGTATTTAGCTCTACGGGATGAAGTCCAGCAGGGATATTATTGTGGCCTGGTGGCCATCGTGAGGGCTTAGGTCCGTTAACCTTTCTTTAAACATCTTCTCTGAAACAACTGGACAGAATTCAACCAAACTTCAAAGGAATAGTCTTTGGGACGTGCTCTCTAAGATTTGTTCGTAAAATTCTAATTAGACTTATGACTTTGGCTCCAAGGGCTTTCGCGTCACTAAAAAATTGGCCCATAAGATGAAATACGAAAAAATCTTCTCTGAAACAACCGTTCAGAATAAAACCATTACTTGCAGGAATGATTCTTAGGACATGCTCTTTCAGATTTGTTTGTTTGTGGAATTCTGATTGGGCTTATGACTTGGGCTCAAAGGGCTGTCGGGTCACTGGAAAACAGTCCCATAGGATGAAATATAAAAATATCTTTTCTGATACAGCCGTTAAGAATAAAACCAAATTTCACAGGAATGATCCTTGGGACATGCTCTTTCAGATTTGTTCATGAAATTAAGATCGTGCCGAGGACTTGGGTTCCACGGGATGTCGCGTCACTAAATAATGGTCCCATTAGATGAAATTTCAAAAAATAATTATTCTCTGACACCGCTGTTAAGAATTCAACCAAACTTCACAGGAATGATGCTGAGGACATGCTCTTTCAGGTTTGCTCGTGAAATTCTGATTGGGATGATGACTTGTAATTCACGGGCTGTTGAGTCACTGAAAATTGGTTCCATAAGATTAAATAAAAAAAAGTCTTCTTCTCTGAAACAACTGTTCTTTATTCAACCAAACTTCACAGGAATGATGCCTTGGACATGCTCTTTCATATTTATTTGTTCGAGAAATTCTTATTGGGCAAATGAATTGGGCTTAGAAGGCTGTCGCCTCACTGAAAATGGTCTATTAGGGTGAATTATAAAAAAAAGTCTACTTCTTTGAAACAGCCGTTAAGAATAAACCATAACTTCACAGGAATTATGCTTGAGACATGCTCTTTCAGATTTGTGTAATTCTGATCGTTCCGATGACTTGGGCTCAACGGGCTTTCGCGTCACTGAAAAATGGTCCAATAAGATTAAATTCCAAAAAAAAACAAAAACAACATCAACAACAACAAAAAAAAAAAAAAAAAAAAAAAAAAAACGAAAAACACCCCTTCCCTAACACCACGGTTAAGAACTCCACAAAACTTCACAGGAATGATGCTGAAGACATGCTCTTTCAGATTTGCTCGTGAAATTCTGATTGGGCCGATGACTTGTAATTCACGGGCTGTTGAGTCACTGAAAATTGGTTCCATAAGATTGAATTAAAAAAAAGTCTTCTTCTCTGAAATTTCTGTTCATAATTCAACCAAACTTCACAGGAATGATGCCTAGGACATGCTCTTTCAGATTTGTTTGTTCGTGAAATTCTGAATTGGCTTATGACTGGGGCTTAAAGGGCTGTCGCCTCACAAAGAATGTCTATTAGGATGAATTATCAAAAAGAAGTCTTCTTTGAAACAACCGTTACGAATAAACCATAACTTCACGGGAATAATGCTTGAGACATGCTCTTTCAGATTTGTGAAATTCTGATCGTTCCGATGACTTGGGCTCAACGGGCTGTCGCGTCATGAAAAATGGTCCCATGAGATGAATTTCCAAAAAAAGAACAAAAAAAACCCCAAAAAACCACACACTTCTTCTCTTACACCACTGTTAAGAATTCAACCATAACTTCACAGGAATGATGCTGAAGACATGCTCTTTCAGATTTGCTCGTGAAATTCTGATCTGGCTGATGACTTGTAATATACAGGCTGTGGCGTCACTGGAAAATGGTCCCATTGGATGAAATATAAAGAAAAGGTCTTCTTCTCTGAAACTACTGTTCATAATTCAACCAAACTTTACAGGAATGATGCTATGGACATGCTCTTTAAGATTTGTTCGAGAAATTCTGATCTGATTGATGATTTTAGCTCCTCGGGCCGTCGCGTCACTGAAAAATGTTCCCATAGGATGAAATGTAAAAAAAACCCTTCAGAATTCAACGAAACTACACATGAATTATGCTTAGGACATTCTCTTTCAGATTTATTCGTGAAATTCTGGTCGGTCTGAGGACATGGGGTGAAGCGTTCCTGAAAAAATGGTTCAATTACATTACTTGTGTTCAGAATATAACTGAACTACAAAGGAATGAACCTTAGAAAAGCCTTAGAAAATGCTATTTTAGACTCGTTGGTTATTTTTCCATCGGACTGAAGATATTGAAACTTCCGTTCAGAATATAGCTAACAACAAAGGAATCATCTTTAGAACATGCTATTTCAGATTTGTTGATTAAATTCTCATCGGACTGAAGACATTGGCTTTACGGGCCGCCGCATCATCGAGGAATGGTCGGTCCCATTGGATAAAAATGTAAAAAAAATCTTCGTCCGTGAAACTTATTTTCAGAATTCAACCAAACTTCACAGAAATGATTGGGGCATGCTTTTTCAGGTTCCTCTTAATCCTGGTCAGGCTGTTTACTCGGATGCTACAAGCTTTTGCGTCATTAAAAAAAAAAAAAAAAGGATATTCTTCTCTTAATCTACTGGTCAGAATTCAACCAAATTATACAGAAATAATGCTTAGGACATGCTCTATCAGGGCCCGAGGTTATAAAACTTTTTTCAGGCTCAACTGAGAATTTTCTCAAATTCTAAATTTAGATAAATGTATGAAATTAAAAGATGATATAAATAAGTTGTTATTTATAACAACTTATTGATATTATCTTTTATATTAAAACATTAATTAGAGTATTTGAACAGAATTACGACTTAAATATCAAATTGAAATTTCAGAAAATTTTCAATTGAGAATGAGAAAAGTTTTATAACCTCGAACCCTGATTCCTTCTTTAAATTCTAATTTGGCTGATAACTCTGGCACTATTGACTGTTGAGTCCCCAAAAAAGGAGCCCTTATGGAGAAATATTGATAGATCTTTTTCTCGGAAACTAACAATAGAATCCAATCAATACTTGACAGGAATGATGCTTGGGCCTTGCTCTTCCATATTCCTTCTTTTAATCCTGATTGTGCTGATACCTTGGGTTAGCAAAATGTGCTATATGACAAAATATAAAAAATCTTCTTCTCTTAAATGAATTTTTGGATGCCAATGATTGATGCCAGGATTGTTCTTTGGATACAGCTCTCTCTGATTTCTTGGTGATTATGTTGCTATGTCATTGCGAAATGGGCCTATTTGATGCAAAATTACATGTAATCACAACCTGTACATTTATTGACAGATTTCATATAACTCTCATAACACGGAACTTATCATGTAAACTATGCACATACTAAATCCCTTTGAAATGATTTTCTGTGTCATGGAAAAAAGGAACTTTCGTGTAAGATTGTTTGTTGACTTAAGATCTTTTTCTTGGTCTTAGATGATTATCTTTTACAAATAGATTTTTGCTTAGCTTCATACTTTTTATGCAAAAATCTGTTCGGCATTTAGTGGCAGTGGAGCGATATTGGCCCTCATAGGCCTCGTATCACAATGACTGTGGACAAACGTCAGACGAAAGTTTTTCGCGTTGGAGTTCAAACGATTGAGAGCCAGACAAATTACCCAATATGCTAACCAAATTTTGAAGAATGATTTCCTTAAGACTTGTGACCGAAATAAGTTCGTGTCAAACCGTAAGTCCGCAGTTCCGACGGGCAAGTTATTATACCTTAAAATCATATGGTTTGCTGGAAAAGATCAATGCATAACTTGTTTGATAAGTAAATTACATGAAATTATAATGGCTATCTAGCCTAAAAATAGCAGATCATATGAGCCCGTGCGTGACCTTTTCAACAATTCAAAAATGCGTTTGGCAAAGACTCTGACCAGTCTGTGCAACAACAGTCTGATCATGGTCTTCACTATTCCATTTATAAACAAAAATGTCTTAAAGTATCTGTATACAGCCATCAGTCTTCTATTTACTGTGCGTATATGTCTATACTGCTAAATGTTTTCACCTCACACAGATGTCAAATTGTTGGAAATGTCATAAACAGGCTCATATCTAGACAACAATACTTACCCCTAAAATCGGGAGTACCATATTCATCGATCAAAAATATTAATTATTCTTCAAATATACAAAGTAGCTAAAAATTGACTATTATCATAAGCATACAGAACTATACAAGCCTGCAAATTGATGTCATTCTTTCAGCTGTCTTGGTCCTGGATAGGAGATAAAGGATAAATTGATATGTACTAAAAAAAATGTGAATAATTCTCTTTTCTGGCATTTTAGATTGCGCAGATGTGCAGCTCCGATCTTGGGTCATTTTCTTTTATTTCCCAACGGATCGACCATATTTTCTTATTAAATATTACCCTTCAATCACATTGTGAATTTTTTAAGCTAATGATAACAATATACAAAGAATGGCCCTAAGTCGCTAACCTGAAGTGTGCCACCAGGGGGGTCAATCGAAATTCCATGGACAATTTTGGAAAGTGTAACCCTCAGAATATTTCTGTCAAATTTGTTTGAGATTTATCCATTGTTTACTGAGAAGATGTTTTAAGACTGAAGGGCCAAATTTAGCAATGCCCAGTCCAGGTTTGGGGTCAACCGAAATTCATAAACACTTTTTTCAAAAAAAGTCAATCGAGAACTATTTCTGCCAAATTTTGTTGAAATCGGCATTTTTGGTGTTATTTGGTAGAGTGTGAGTGGACTTGGGTATTTTCTTCCTTACTCGATCGATGACGACAGGACTATCGTTTGAAGCGATTGCTCCACATTATTGTACCACTCATTTGTTGGCGTTGTACCACTTAACTGAGTGAATTGATTTTTTTTTGTTGTTGTACCACTCGTTGGTTGGTGTTGTACCATTAAACTGTATGTATCGTTTGTTTTTAGCTCACCTGAGCACGTTGTGCTCAAGGGCAGCTTTAAGGATCACCCTGAGTCCGTCGTCAACAATCTTAAAAACTTCTTCTCCTGAAACACTGAGCCGATTTCAATAAAACTTTGCCAGAATGTTCCTTGTTTGACCCTCTTTTAAATTTGTTCGCAAAATTCTTATTAGCCCGTTAATATAGGCTTGGCATTTTTTCACTTGGAAATCTTTGAACGACATCTTCTCCTTAACCACATTTCAATTTCAATGAAATTTTACCAGAATATTTCTTTGGTGACCTTTTTTCAAAAATTATTCGCGAAATTTTGATTGGCCCATAAATATGTGTGTGGCAGGGCGGGGCTAATTTTGAGACCTAAATCTTTTATTTACATCTCCTCTTGAACCACTTGGCCGATTTCAATGAAATTTTACCAGTATGTTTTTGGGTGACCTTTTTATGATCCCCGAAGGGAGAGCATATAGCCACTGCTTCGTCTGTCCGTCCGTCCGTCCCCACCTATTTCTCCATAACCCTTGGGCCAAATCAAATGAAACTTACCATGTGAACTCCCTATGGTATAGTGTTGAAGCATCTGTGACGGTTTTTGGATTTGAGGCCTCGTCACGGGAAAAGGGGACTTAGGCTAAAAAACAGTTTTTCCCAAATTTCTCCTAGTCTAACTGTCAGAATTTAGTGAAATTTCATATTTGAGTAGCAAATCAGATGTCCTTTACTATAAAAAATTTGAAATTAACGTAAAAAAAATATGTCATGGAAAAAGGGGGCTAGATGTTTGTTACCTTTACACTAGCGCGTAAAATACAGTTATTCTTTCATTTCTCCTAGTCTCATGCTCAGAATTTGATGAAATTTCAAATTCCAGTAGCAAATCAGATTCCCTATACTATAAAGTATTTGAAATTTGTGTCTCAAAATATGTCATGCAAAAAGGGGGTTTAATGTTTGTTACCTTTATGTTTGTTGTATAAGATAACACCTTATTTGAGTCCTTGCAATCTGACCACAGAGCATATCTCCTAAAGTATAATAGCTATCAACTTGAAACCTCATGGGTGGATAGATCTTATGGAGGAGAAGTGCATTGCACAAGAACTACAATTCTTGCTTGCATAATTTTGGAGTTATTGCCCTTTGTTATTTTTGATACTTAGATTTTGTCTGGAGCATATCTCCTAAAGTATAATAGCTATCAACTTGAAACTTTATGGATGGATAGATCTCATAGAGGAGAAGTGCAGTGTACAAGAACTGCAACTCTTGCTTGCATAATTTTGGACTTATTGCCCTTTGTTATTTTTGATACTTAGATTTTGTCTGGAGCATATCTCCTAAAGTATAATAGCTATCAACTTGAATCTTTCTGGGTGGATAGATCTCATGGAGGAGAAGTGCAATACACCTGAACTACAACTCTTGCTTGCATAATTTTGGAGTTATTGCCCTTTGTTATTTTTATTACTTAGATTTTTTAGGAGGCAAATCTTTGACAGTACATAGAATCTTTTATCTATTAGGCTTCAGTTTAATATCAAACTTTCTTGGCGGGGGATGTCCATGTCCAACGTGGCTCTTGTTTAAAAAAAAAAATGTTTGCGAAATTTTAATTGGACGATAAATGGAGGCGTGGAAGCAAGGTGCTAAATTTGAGCCCGAAATCTTTAAACCGAATGTTCCTTGGGTGACCCTTTTCAAAATTGCTCGCAAAATTTTGATTGGTCCAAAAATATGGGCGTGACGGGGAGGGGCTTATTTTGAGTCTCGGTAATAAATGGCCAGGCAGGGTCTATTTTCACTTTAAAATCTTGGAATTAAATCGCCTTTTCATCAAATAGGTAAATGTGAATGAAACATTGCCAGAAAAAGACTTGGATGAGTTCCACTGGGCCAATACATTTCAGGTGAGCGATTCAGGGCCATTTTGGCCCTCTTGGTTTATGTTGTACCACATGTTTGGTTGGAGGTGTACTATTAAACTGAATGTATCGTTGTGCCACCCGTTTTTAGGCGCTGTACCATTATACCGATTGTATCGTTTGTTAGTCCCCTACCGGTTTGCCCTCCGTCTGTCCGTCCGTCTGTCCGCTCAAATCTGGATCCCGCGATAACTTAATAACTAAGCAAGCGTTTTTGATGAAAGTTGGTATATGACTAGATGGCAATGTGTAGATTATGCACATCATTTTATTTTTGTTTTTCGACTTAAATTGAGGTTGCTATGGTTACAGAAATAGTAAAAATATGGCAAAAAATATTGGATCCTGCGATAAGTTAATAAGTAAGCAAGCTAATTTGATGAGGCTTGGTATATGACTAGATGGCAATGTGTAGATTATGCACATCATTTTATCTTTGTTCTTTGACAAAAAGTGCGGTTGCTATGGTAACGGAAATAGTGAAAATATGGCAAAAAATGGATCCTGCAACAACTTAATAACTAAGCAAGCTAACTTGATGAAACCCGTTTTAAAATGTAAAAAAAATTAAAAGCCATGTTAGTCAGGGTGGTGATGCAGCAGTATTAATCACCTCCAGTGAAAGTTCTCATTTCTTACCAACAAGACTGAAGAAAAACATCTTGGATCAGACAAGGTAACTGTTATTGATACTATTTCTTGCATCTGTCTATTGCTTGCATGAATTGTATAGTGGGCACAGCAGAGACAACAACTCATGTAAGTCTTGTTTAACCCTTTCCAAAACTAGACCTGGTTTTGACGTCCCTGATAGAATTGGCGTGGGAAAACATTGAGACAAAAGAAGAAAATGCTGATAAACAGCATTTTCTCCGTTTGTCTCAATGTTTTCTGAGCTATAATATTGTCAAATTATACCTTAAGTAGCATCCAATTTGTCGTCTGCAGCAGCTTTCAAATGGGACAACCCTACAGTTTTGGCGTTTGGGAAAGGGTTAAATGGTCATAACTTAAATAAGTTGTTGTCTCTGCACAGTGTATGTAGCTGTGATGTAGTTGTAGTTCTAGTGACTAACATGAATTATGTCTCGCCCAACAAAGTGGGTAGGGATACATTTTTTTTTCAAAAACAAGCTCTAGTTCCAAATACTTTATAGATATGCTTGCAACAAGTAAATTAAACAACCATTCAAACTTTGGCTTTCCTTTTATACATCATCATCATTTCAGCAGGTACATGCTCTGTTCCGTGGCTTACCTCCTCGAGCATGCCTTAATTACTTCAATATGACCCTGATTTGTTTGACACGTTTGATACCACAATCAAAAAGCTAATTCTATTCAAAAGTCAATAATCATATTCCATACCTGCCTGTTGAATTGGACAAAATAAGTTTACATTAGGGCATAAAATAAGTTTACATTAGGGCATGCGTGGTGTGCCTGGTAACACCATCCTACATAATCACACCCATAACCTTAACTCTAGCACACTTACTTAGGTTTGGTGGTTGGGCATCTTTTGCTTACTTTATTATATTACAAATTTGTGTAGTGTTTGCTGTAGCTATATATATAATAATCACCTTTGTTGTGTGTATTTTGGCATGTATTTTGTATAAAGTATTCTGGTGTGATTCTGTTTGTTGGTGGCTAAATGGTCACGGAATTTTTGGTGTATACTGTAAAATCAGAAATGTTCGCTAGGGATTAATCTTCGCTTTGTTAGCGAATCCCATAAATTTGTAAACATTGGGCCATGCATACATAATGCCTGCAAACAAATGAAATGATCTTCCAAGAGAAATGTTTTACAATGATAACAGACATGCACCATACAATCAGTCTGTCATTATATCTGAATTTGGAACTGTTTGATAAAATTGTATAATGCCAGTATATCTACTTGTAAGTACTGCAATTAAAATGGACAAATTCTATCAAAGCAAAATTACATATGAAGATCAATTATTATATACTTTATTTTGAAAAGTTGATTATATTTACAACATGTATAAGATTTAAATAAATGAATACAAATACAATGGTTGGGTTATACCCTTATTTCTAAGTAAAAAGTCACCTGTAAAAAAGAATACTGTCAATTAGATTTTGACAGCTATTGTTTGTCAACAACAAATACACAATTAAAGGATTAAACGATTACGTGAGAGCTGTTTAGAGTAGTATTAAAACCATTATGATCGTCTCAAGTTATAAACATGAATGGAGCATCAAGTAATTTCTACGCACCTTGCAATCATAATATGAGGACCGGCAATAACAACAAGAAGCAAG
The DNA here is from genome assembly GCA_948146395.1 of Fragum whitleyi. Lineage (NCBI taxonomy): Eukaryota > Metazoa > Mollusca > Bivalvia > Cardiida > Cardiidae > Fragum > Fragum whitleyi. The sequence goes on from OX411547.1 coordinate 49,326,615, forward strand.
AATGTTGTTCTGAACATTTTGTTTTCGTAAAAATTGAACCACATGATTCACAGAATTTGTTTTTCGCAAACATTGTCCTCGCGAACCACTTCATATTTGATAATTCGTAAACTTTTGGCCCAGTGAAAATATCTGATTTTACAGTAGGTTGTTCCAGACATATTCTTCTGCATGTAAGAATCTACAACCATCAGGTAACTAGGTAACTATATTTTCAGTTGAGAAGATTTCAGCAACATGACAGAGCAACCCTCCACTGACATGTCAGACATTCAAGTTGCTAGCACTGAGACAACTGCTCCTAGCACCCCCCATGGACAAGAGACTCAACCTGCTAGCACCATCCCTGGGCCAGAGACACAGCCAGCTAGCACCCCCCCTGGACAAGAGACACAACCTGCTAGCACCCCCCCCCCCCCCTGGACAAGAGACACAGCCTGCTAGCACCATTTTTGGGTCAGTTGCTAGCATCGAGACAACTGCACTTAGCATCCCCCCTGGACAAGAGACAAAACCTGCTAGCACCATCCCTGGGCCAGCGACAAGCTATACTAGTATATTTCAGAGGCCATTGACTTCATCTGCTAGCCCCGGGAGAGTAATGGCGAGTCCAGTAAAGAGGCCAGCGACAAGCTATACTAGTGTATTTCAGAGGCCATTGACTCCATCTGCTAGCCCTGGGAAAGCAATTGCGAGTCCAGTAAAGAGGCCAATTGAAGACCCAAGCTGCTTCAGAAGTGTTCCTGATAGTCCGAGCCCAACCAAGCGTAGGAAGACTTTACAAGATGCCATAAGTGGACTTGAGACTTACTCTTCCAACCTTGATATCAGTTTGAGGGCAGCTTTGTGGTCTGTGTCAAAAGGGGAATCACACGTAGTAACAGAGACCCTGGAGAAAGTGATGAGGAACAGCAAGTGTCTCATTCAGCAGTCCCTGTTTCTTATGCGGGATGCGTGGGACATGAACTCAGCCATGGAACAAAAAATGGCAACCATGAAACAACATAATTCTCATCTAATGCGTGAAAGGAATGACTACCAGAGAAGGCTGAATGTGGCAAAGGAGCGGATTAAGGAGTTGGAGAAGAAGATTGAGATAGGCGAGATGGAGAAAATCTCACCGACCCCACCTTCCTGGAGGAAGATGACACATGGAAAGATGGTAGCACCAACTTAGATGATGTCAACAAAGATGGCACCTGCAAAAAAGTGAAAGATAATGAGGACAAATGAGAATTTAGTTTGACATCGTGAAATTCAAACTTTTTGATATAAAGAACAATAATGAACATTCTTTAAACAACTTTTTTTCATGATTACTTCTGTTCTGAGTGCATTGTGTTCAAGTCAGTAACACATTTTAGTTACATGTATGTGAACTTTAACCCATTACCAAACGACACAATTTTAGGTTGTTCTAATTTGAAAGATGCTGCAGACGACACTTTAAAGTGGAGGAAAATTTACTTTTTTATATCTTTTGGAATGGAAAACATTGTGGGAAATGAAGAAATTGCTTGTCACAAGCAATTTCTTCATTTTCCACTATGTTTTCCAAAGCCTCTATCTTAAATTGTTACGAGTCACTGTGTGGTAATGGGTTAAGATTAGCTGTATGAGTTAACTTCGACTGATATGCTTTGTGTACATAGGAACACATTGACAATTACTAATTTAAGTCTTTAGGAAACTATTTCTCTTCACTCATTACAATTACTTTTGGCCTAGGTCTCAGGTGAACGAACTAGAGTGTCCTCGTGTTTATTTCATATCATGATAATGACACAGTTTGTTTATTTTTAATCAACTCTGAGCTTTTGGAAAATTGCATATCTCAAGTAGTTATTGTTGAGTAGTTTCCTTTCTTAATTGTGAAAAGGGAGAGATCCAAATTAGACTCTCCCATTGTAAACATTTGTGTTCAGGAGTTATAATAATTAAAATAAAACATTTCAGGCTGATGTTCCACTTTGATGTCCCAGTTAGCTGCCATGTCCCACTCAGTTGCCATATCCCGAAGAAACTTACACATTAATTGAAGGTAAAAAATTAATTAAGCTACCAGTTAAAGAAGTGGAAATATATTGTTTGGTACACTAAAACACTTCTTTGTACTTGTGAGAAGCATTTTAGCAACTCTAGTTTTGGACTTAAATCATTTGGCAACTACAGAATGATATACATATATGTACATGTACATAGGCCTACGTAACATGTATTTTCTTATTGGAAATAACATCATTGCCTTCCATCTTTACTATGTCTGAACTATTTTGTATGAGTTCAAACTCTTGATGGAACATCCCTTTATGGAGTGTGAAAGTGGGTGCCCTCTAACACTTCCAGATGTTTAACAAAGCTTATGGACTTACGTCCACCGCAAAAAATCAATTATCTGATATTGGAAGATTATATTAACCATTTCCCAAACGGAAAAATTTTAGGGTGGTCCCATTTAAAAGCTTCTGCAGACGACAAAATCGATGTTAAAAAGTGTGGTAGATGTGAATATCATAGCATGGAAAATATTGAGGCAAAAGGAGAAAATGCTGATTATCAGCATTTTCTTCTTTTGCCTCAATGTCTGATTATCAGCATTTTCTTCTTTTGCCTCAATGTTTTCCCATGCCTATTTTCTCAGGGACGTCAAAACCAGGTCTTGTTTGGGAAAGGGTACACAGAAACTTTGACTTTTTCATATGCGATGCTTGATATTTTTTTTATGATCCAATATCTTATCATTTCAGATGGAAGTCTCAGCCTCAGTACTGCCAAGTGGATCATTCCATGATCTCGATCCTGATGGTGTGCTAAATGGTGACCTCGATTCAGGAGTAGCAGACTATCTGAACCAGATTCTATGTGCCCAGTACCCAAATGTTAGTGGACTGATACCACCGTCTCAGCTATATGCATTTGTGAGTGAGAAGCAGCCAAGACAGAAAATTGCACCAGAAGAATTTTGTGTCCAGATCCATATATATCCAGGACATTACCTTGTGTCATCACAGATCAATGGTTCAGTTATAGTTATAGACAGTTTGAACCACCCATCTCACCTACCTGCCGTTATGCCACAGTTGAAATTACTCTATACAGAGGAAGCTCTGAAACTTTAGAATACCAAGTTCCACAGTCACAGGGTGCTACAAGTCTGTGCGGATTCTTTGCAGTGGCTAATGCACAGTATTTATTACAAAACAAGTGTGTACCATGTAGAACAAATTTTATTATCAGTGAAATGAGAAATCATCTAAGAAGATGTATTATTGAAGGGGATGTGATGCCATTCCCAGGCGGACATTCAGTTTGCAATAAAACTGTCAGAGAAAAAGATACAGAGACTGTTGTGAAAAAAGAAAGTCGGACATCAGAAAGGACAAATACTTTGCTTTCAGACTATTTTCAAGACCAACAGGAGAAAAGTGAAAGGAAAAGGAAACTAACAAAAAGACAGAAATACCAATTAAAACTGCAAAAACAGAGATTTGTGCGGCAAGATAAAAATATCAATTTAAGTGATGACCAGAAAAACATTGAGAGCAAAAGACAATTGCTGAGCAAGGTAGATAAACAAAAGAGACTTGAAAAAGATAGAAATCGTAAGCAACAGAAAAGAAAGACATTCACTGATACTGAGAGAGAAAGGATTCGCCAGCAGGACAGAATGCAGCATAGTCAGAGAAGAAAAGCGTTAGGTGACTCTGAGAAAGAAAGGATACGTCAACTAAACAGAGTGCAACACAGTAACAGGAGAAATAGATTGGACACTTCTGAGAAACAAAACATTTGTGAAAAAGACATGGTGCAGCATCGTCAAAGAAGAAACGCTTTAGGTGCCTCTGAGAAAGAAAAGGTCCGTGAACTAAACAGAGTGCAGCACAGTCAGAGAAGAAAAGCGTTAGGTGACTCTGAGAAAGAAAGGATACGTCAACTAAACAGAGTGCAACACAGTAACAGGAGAAATAGATTAGACACTTCTGAGAAACAAAACATTTGTGAAAAAGACATGGTGCAGCATCGTCAAAGAAGAAACGCGTTAGGTGCCTCTGAGAAAGAAAAGGTCCGTGAACTAAACAGAGTGCAGCACAGTCAGAGAAGAAAAGCGTTAGGTGACTCTGAGAAAGAAAGGATACGTCAACTAAACAGAGTGCAACACAGTAACAGGAGAAATAGATTAGACACTTCTGAGAAACAAAACATTTGTGAAAAAGACATGGTGCAGCATCGTCAAAGAAGAAACGCGTTAGGTGCCTCTGAGAAAGAAAAGGTCCGTGAACTAAACAGAGTGCAGCACAGTCAGAGAAGAAAAGCGTTAGGTAACTCTGAGAAAGAAAGGATACGTCAACTAAACAGAGTGCAACACAGTAACAGGAGAAATAGATTAGACACTTCTGAGAAACAAAACATTTGTGAAAAAGACATGGTGCAGCATCGTCAAAGAAGAAACGCGTTAGGTGCCTCTGAGAAAGAAAAGGTCCGTGAACTAAACAGAGTGCAGCACAGTCAGAGAAGAAAAGCGTTAGGTGACTCTGAGAAAGAAAGGATACGTCAACTAAACAGAGTGCAACACAGTAACAGGAGAAATAGATTAGACACTTCTGAGAAACAAAACATTTGTGAAAAAGACATGGTGCAGCATCGTCAAAGAAGAAACGCGTTAGGTGACTCTGAGAAAGAAAGGATACGTCAACTAAACAGAGTGCAACACAGTAACAGGAGAAATAGATTAGACACTTCTGAGAAACAAAACATTTGTGAAAAAGACACGGTGCAGCATCGTCAGAGAAGAAAAGCCTTAGGTGCCTCTGAGAAAGAAAAGTTATTAGCCAAAGATAATTTACGTAAAGGTAGAGAAAGAAGTTGTAAAAGTCAAGATGACAAACATGAGGATCGAAATAAAAACCGAATTTCCCGCAAAAAACGTAGAGAGTCTATGACTGAACAAGAGAAAGAGATATTTCGTGAACAAGATCGGGTTGCAAAAAAACAAAAAAGAACTTGTAAAAATGATAAAAACTGTGAAATTTCAACGTTAGTCATTGATAGTTTACAAGAAAATACAATTCAAGACATACTACAGAACTTTTTCAAATCAATATCGGAAGGTCCAACTTATATTTGTTGCTGCTGCAACAGATTCTTGTATCGCTCAGCAGTCAAAAGACTTAGCTCCAAAATTGGACAAAACACTGACAAGATACCTGGTTTGACATTGAATACAGTAGAATCAGAAGTAACCTGGATATGTGAAACATGTTCTTCCACCATACTTAAACAAAAAATACCCAGTCAAGCAATTTCAAATAATCTTCATATTGAACCACTTCCTGATCAACTGAAGAACCTCAGCAGTCTTGAAAAACAACTGATAAGTAAAATCATACCATTTATGAAAATAGTATCACTGCCCACAGGATCTCAGCATGGTCTGAAAGGACAGGTTGTACTAGTGCCGGTAAATCTACAAAAAACTGCAGCTGCTCTGCCACGTCAGACAGGAGAGTCACAGATTGTTGCTCTCAATCTCAAGAGAAGACTCTCTGACAAGTATGGGTCAACTAGACAATACATACGTCCAAATGATGTTAATGGTGCTATTCACTGCTTAAAAGATACAAACTCTCATTATTCAGATACATTAATAAATGTAGACTGGACAGAACAAAGTGAAAATGCAGATGAATTATTGTGGAAATCTACATGTCTGTCAGAAACTGCTGAAAACAGTGACAGTTCTGATGACGACATTGATCAGCCTACAACAGAACACACAACAGAATCTCGAAAAACAGACGGTACAGTTAAAACAGAAAGTGTCCCTATAATAGACTCTGAGGATGAAGTGGACTATGACAATCCTGTTGAAGTTGTGCAAGATATAACATTGAAGAGGTCTTTGAACTCCACAACATGTGTATACCCAGAGTATGGCCCTTCTGTACCGGGCAACAGAGTACTTAACTTAGCTCCAGGTGAAGGTCAAACACCAGTCTCTCTCTTTTATCAGAAACATTGGGAAACATTGGCATTTCCAACTTTATTCCCAACTGCAACAGGTTCATTTCATGAAGAGAGACCAGTTTCTATCTCATCCAAGAAGTATGTTATTTCAAAACTACTCTCAAAAGATCCACGTTTTGCCGAAAGCCCAGAGTACACCTTCCAATGTTTACACTGGATTGAATCAACTGCGGTTTCAGACAGCATCAGTATGTCCTTAAAGAAGTCACGACAAAGTCCAGTGACAGTCAGACAGCTACAAAACCCTGAAAGAGTACAGACTCTCTTCAAAGATGAGGAACTGTTCACCTCCTTTAAAAAGATCAGGGGCACACCGCAGTACTGGAAGGAAATGCAGCAGAATATGTTAGCCAAGATAAGACACTACGGAACATATACATTTTTCCTCACCGGATCTGCAGCAGACTTCCATTGGCCAGAATTAATCAGAATTGTAGCCAAGCAGTATGGAGAACATTATAGTCTTGATTTCATACAGAACCATATGGATAAGAAGACGAAGAGAAACTGGTTGGCGAGAAACCCTGTGACTGCTGCCAGGCACATCGACTTTATATTTCGGAAATTGTGGGGCAATGTCATCCTGTCTGGATTACATCCAATTGGTCAGATCCTCAACTATGACATAAGAAAGGAGATGCAAAGTCGGGGAACTGCACATTTCCATTCAGCAGTGCATGTCCAAGGTGCTCCCCTAGTGGACAAGGACACAGATGATGAAGTGGTTGGATTTGTAGACAAGTACATAACCTGCTCACTTCCCAGCAATAATGAAAACTTGAAAGAACTTGTTCTCTCACGACAAACTCATCATCACACCAGGTCATGCAAGAAGAAGAAAGTGTGAACTGTAGATTCCATTTCCCAAAACCACCGTCAGAAACAACTGTAGTGGCTCGACATCCAGAAGGTGAAATGGCAAAGGTTGAGATCGCCAGAGCAAGGCAAGTTCTCACTACTGTGATGGAAACGCTCGAACAAACCGGTACAGATGTTACACTAACTGAGCTTCTTAATGTAGCCAAGGTGCCTATGCAGGTGTACTCTCAAGCAGTCAAATCATCAATGAAAAAGACTGCCATCATTTTGAAAAGAACTCCAGCAGAGAGTTATGTTAATCCATACAATCCAGTACTCCTTACAGCATTAAGGGCCAATATGAACATCCAGTACATCACAGATGTGTGGGCCTGTGTTGCGTACATTACCTCGTACATGTGTAAACCTGAACGCTCCATGTCAGACCTCATGCGAAATGCATGCAAAGAAGCCAATACAGTAAAGGACAAGCTGAAAAGTATAGGCAACATATTCCTGAAGAGCAGAGAGGTTTCACAGCACGAAGCAGTAGCACGTCTACTAGGCCTGCCCCTCAGAGAAACAAATGTACCTGTTGCTTTTGTACCTACAGGATACAGTCACCAACGAACAAGAATGTTGAAACCACCTCAGGTTTTGGAGAAAATGAGTGCTGATGACACTGATATTTATCAACCAAATATTATTGATAAATACGCTGCTCGCCCAGATAATCTGGAGAATGTATGTTTGGCAGAGTTTGCAGCCAATTACGTGACAGGTGCACGAACAGCTCTACAAGAAGAAACGCTGGATGAGATAGACAATCAAGAGGATGACACAAGCAGCAGAAACATCAAGCTAAAGAATGGGCTCGGAAAGATGACAAAACGCAAGAAACCGATAGTCCTGAGAGATTAACCGGTATCCCGCGAGAGGGATGCTGAAAAGTACTTCCACAGATTGCTTCTGTTATACATGCCCTGGAGACAGGAAGAAGAATTAAACAATGAAGGTACCTTTGAAGAAAAATTCTCTCATGTCCGAGACACAATCGAAAAAACAATAGAGCAGTATGAACCTTTCTTGGATGAAGTGCAGGTTGCCTCAACTATGGTAGATACTGACAATTGTGATGAAGAAATATGGGATAATATTGCTCCTCAGGCAGAGCAGTGCCGAGATGAAGAAGTAGTGGAAAGTCCAGAGTTTTCACTACTGGACACGGACAATTTAACATCAGAACAAATTGAAGTTGATACTGATAAAGCAGACATAGCTCAGGCACATTACAGCCTATCAAGTCATCAACGTATAGAACCACAAAATCTGTATCTTTCAATGGTTCGTAGCCTTAATGAAAGACAAAGAAGATTTCATGACCACATGTTCCAGTGGTGTAGGCAGATGAATCTAGCCACATCGAAAGAGGAGGAACCAGAACCCTTTTACATATTCTTGAGTGGGCAAGCTGGTGTAGGGAAGAGCCACGTCATACACACTGTTTATCAGACTGCTATCAGAACTCTCAGAAAGGCTGGAAACACACCAGACTCACCTACAGTCTTGTTAACTGCTCCTACGGGAAAAGCTGCAATCAATATTGGAGGTACAACCCTACATACTGGATTCCATTTACCAGTTATGCGACCTGGATCTCGTCAGAATTACACAAGGCCATCTCCAACTAATTTGAATTCAATGAGAGCTACTTACTGCAACTTAAAGATCCTGATAATTGATGAAATTTCAATGGTGTCATATAAAACATTTTCACATTTAGACCTTACACTTCAAGAGATATTTGAAAACAGCAAATTGTTTGGCGGTGTATCAGTCATGACTGTTGGTGATCTACTCCAGCTTCAGCCTGTTGGCGAAAAACCTGTTTTCAGGAAGGGAGGCCATGGCTATGAAGCCCTCGCTCCTGCACCATGGGATTATTTCACATTATATGAGCTCACTGACATCATTCGACAAAAAGGTGACCCTGAATTTGCCAGCCTATTGTCACGGATCAGGATTGGAAAACAGACAGAAGCTGACATAGAAACACTCCAAGGTCTAGGTAATACTAAAGTGTCAGAAGATTGTGTGTCCGTTTTCTTTACAAATCCATTGAAAGATGTATACAATAATGAGCAGTTTATGAAGTTAAAGTCACATGTGTATACTATAAAAGCCATTGACACAAAGAAAGACCTCCATACTGGTAGAATTCCGATTACAGTCACAACCACAAACATCCATCAGACTGGTGGGTTGGCTGCAGAAATTAAAATCGCAGTAAATGCTAGGTATATGCAAACCAAAAACACTGACATAGCAGCGGGACTTGTAAATGGAGCGACAGGAACAATCAAGAAAATTGAAATACCATCTCAGAAGCCATTATCAGGAACTCTTTATGTCAAATTTGATGACCAAAACATTGGTAAACAGTTAAAACAAACATCTAAATACAAGGGCCTGGTTCCAGTCAAACCAGTTTCATCAGTGTTCAGTGTGATCGAAAATTCAGTGTCTGTCCAAGTGGAAAGGACTCAATTTCCTGGAACACTGGCTTGGGGCATAACTGTTCACAAAGCACAAGGGAGCACATACACAGAGATGATAGCTGACATGACTTTCTCTGAAAAACAGAAAAACACAATGCCTGGCCAAGTATATACAATGCTTAGTAGAGCCAAGTCCATGGATAGATTGAAATTGGTTGCCTTTAAGCCCAATAGAATAAGTGTAAACAATGCTGCTGTTGAAGAGATGGAGCACTTGAAAACCAAATCTTTGGTCATTGAAGACACAGTAACACCACAGCCTGCAGCTGAATGTCTTTGTGTGAGTTACCTGAATGTAAGATCTCTGAAGAAACATCATGAGGATGTGATCTGTGACCAGACTCTTAAGAACTCTCACATTATTTGTCTTTCGGAAACCAAAGTAACCAATTGTGTAAAGTATCAGATAAAGGAAATGGATTGTCAGTCCGCCAACACAAAGCATGGTTTAGCTATATACTACAACTCTTTCTTGCATGCTACACTGATAAAGTTGCCAAGAGAGTTTAGCCTGATGGAGGTTATTGCTATGAACTTCGAGCTATTGACAGTGATTGCAGTATATGTTCCACCAGCGACATCATTCCAAGCTGTAACAACAGACTTTAACCAGCTTCTTCAGTATGCGAAGGACTCTGGGGGCTACTTTGTCATTCTTGGTGACTTTAATCTAAGTCTTGGAAAGTGTGAGGTACTTGAAAAGAAAGCTGCTGATTGTGGGTATCAACAATTAGTCCGGCAGCCAACACATGAACTTGGATCTGTGCTCGATGTTGCATTCACCAACTATCCCGCTGAAGGCAGCAGTTGTATCAATACCCCAGTATATTACACGGACCATCATATCATCTCTCTGAAGCTAAAACAGTGAGGTATGTGTGTATATGCTATGGTGTAATTATATGACTGTAACCCTTTCCCAAACAAGACATGGTTTTGACGTCCCTATTAGAAAATGTGTGGGAAAACATTGAGGCAAAAGAAGAAAATGCTGATAATCAGCATTTTCTTCTTTTGTCTCAATATTTTCATTACTGTATTGTACACAATTCCTGCTCTCATTAACATCCATTATGGGGTCTACAGCAGCTTTTGAATTAGACAACCCTAAATTTTTGCCGTTTGGGAAAGGGTTAAGGTCTTTATAACTTATTAAGATCACTGAAAAATTGCTTGCAAAAAATATCACTAAACATTTAGATTACCGTTGTTCTTATTTTATAAAATTACACTTGCTATGGTAGCAATTACAAATCATTGATCTTTTAGTAACTTTATTCAAGTCATTTGAATTATATTTCCGAAATTTTGGGCATAACATTTCATATGTTTGACAATTATTTTGATGACTTGTTAGTCCCCTACCGGTGTTCACACCGGAGGGGACTATAGGTTTGCCCTCCGTCTGTCTGTCCGTCTGTCCGTCCGTCCGTCCGTCTGTCCGCTCAAATCTGGATCCCCCGATAACTTAATAACTAAGCAAGCGTTTTTGATGAAAGTTGGTATATGACTAGATGGCAATGTGTAGATTATGCACATCATTTTATTTTTGTTTTTCGACTTAAATTGAGGTTGCTATGGTTACAGAAATAGTGAAAATATGGCCAAAAATGGGATCCTGCGATAAGATAATAACTAAGCAAGCTAGTTTGATGAGACTTGGTATATGACTATATGGCAATGTGTAGATTATGCACATCATTTTATTTTTGTTTTTAGACTAAAATTGTTGTTGCTATGGTTACGGAAATAGTGAAAATATGGCAAAAAATATTGGATCCTGCGATAAGTTAATAAGTAAGCAAGCTAATTTGATGAGACTTGGTATATGACTAGATGGCAATGTGTAGATTATGCACATCATTTTATCTTTGTTCTTTGACAAAAAGTGCGGTTGCTATGGTAACGGAAATAGTGAAAATATGGCAAAAAATGGATCCTGCAATAACTTAATAACTAAGCAAGCTTACTTGATGAAACCTGTTTTAAAATGTAAAAAAATTATAAGCCATGTTAGTCAGGGTGGTGATGCAGCAGTATTAATCACCTCCAGTGAAAGTTCTCATTTCTTACCAACAGGACTGAAGAAAAACATCTTGGATCAGACAAGGTAACTGTTATTGATACTATTTCTTGCATCTGTCTATTGCTTGCATGAATTGTATAGTGGGCACAGCAGAGACAACAACTCATGTAAGTCTTGTTTAACCCTTTCCAAAACAAGACCTGGTTTTGACGTCCCTGATAGAATTGGCTTGGGAAAACATTGAGACAAACAAAGCCGGTAGGGGACTTTTGCCATGTCCGACATGGCTCTTGTTGTTGTTGTTGTACCACTTGTTAGGTCGGTATTCTACCATTAAACTGAATGTATTGTTTGTTTTTGTTGTACCACTTGACCTTCCTCATTTCATAAGACAAAAGGAATGTTAAAAGAATGCCACTGAATGTGCCTTACTTTGAACTTACTCATTTCATAAGACTATTGGAGTTTTACTAAATAAAACGTGACCACCGATTGAACCTTATCGTTTCATAAGACTACAGGAATGTTCGAGAAGTATCCATGTAAAAGACTGTCATTCCAGTGATAAATGCTATAGATCGCAGTCTTTTTGTGTTCTCTACAGATAGGCGGCAGATTTCCTGAACGCAAGAATCATTGCTGCAACATCACCAATAAAACGGGGTGTTTTCATGGACGACCTGGAATTGATGCGTAGATAAGGAGAATTTGTTTCGATAAGCAGCCTATTTGACGGAACCTTCCTAACTGCAAGTTGTTGGTAGTTATCAAAGGTTGACGCCATTGCTGTGAATCCGAAATAACAATTCGGGAATCTCTGGGACCAGTTGAGTATTGTCTCCTCGTTGCAATTTTAGCAATGGAGGTTAAACCGTTGAGTCCTGGCTGAATTATCTTCCAAAATTTTAAAAGCATCGTGGTAAGTGCTTCCATTATGTCTCCCCTCCTCTCTAACATGTAGGACGATTGGCATACCGGAACGCATCAGATCCAATAGGTTTGTAAATACTTCCCGCTGTTGAACCCAAGCAGACTTTCGCGTTGTGTAATCTAAGCCAATTTCTCCTAACGCCACTTCTCCGGGTTTATGTTAAGACGATCTGATCAGTCGATATAGATCCCTACTATAAAGATGAGCTCTCTTTGGATGAAGACCAATAGCCGCACCAAATCCTGACTGGGTGAAGGAATTTAGGTATGTGTCTGGGTCACAATATATTAAATACTTTAAAAGGGACGATAATGACAAAGTCTGGTGAACTTGATATAACGATCCAAATGAGAGTGGCTGCCTATAACTTTCAGTAAAGATTTTGCTGGTTTGGGTGGCCAGATTGACGACTTAACAATTGTAGCAACGGAATGACTAATTACTGAATCAGTAGTATTTGTAGTACTAAGTGTTGTAATTGTGGTAGCATTGTGAGAAGAAGGTTGGATGGATAATGAAGGAAGACGATCACGAGACTCAACTACTTGGACACTCGGAGTACGATCCCTCGCGTCTACAGTCTGCTGGTAAAAGATTGACCAAAGCTCCTAGAACCCTCCAATGACATAAAACAGCCTCAGACGATATAGGATCCTAGGTAAACTTCTCCAGGATTGTTCATCCTTTTTCGCACTTTCTCTTCATCCAAAGACCCATTTGTTCTTGAAAAAAACAATCCTGAGGAATGAAGACTAAGTGGGATTGTCTTGCAAAACTAAATAAGGATGACAAAGAAGGTCTGCTATATTTTATTACCTTACTAGCGAACATTTTTAAAGTTTCCATTCGAGCATTATGCAAGATCTCATCGGACAATGCACTAGAACGAAAACAATCTTGCAATTGTTAAGACATGACATGCTATTTTATTTCTCGGGTTCTTTTGTAGCAATAATCGATAGGGCAAATAGATTGAACGTGTTTCTGTTTGGTAGACTCATCGCGGCTTGATGTAGATAATCGCACAGGCTCCCAACCTAAGACTGAACGTGATTTTGTACGATCTCTCCTCTTACCACGATGATCGTGACGCACATTCTCTAGGGAAGCACGAAATGTCCTTGAACGAATCTCCCTATTTAGTCCGTAGGCTCTTGTTTAACTTCATCGTCAGAGATGACAATCGCTCCGGATCACTAACCAGATCATTAGATTGTCGACCGAAAGTGACCCTCCTCTTAGACGGTTGAGCTTGTAAATCATGTTTTCTTGCCGTGTTCTGTTCGACAGTAGGAGTGATGAGGTCATCCTCCTCGCTGTGGAATATTAAATCTAGCTGATAGTCGCTAGTATCCTCTTGTACCTCACAGGCACTAGGATTCCACACAGAACCCACTACAGCCCACTCCCCTTGTTCTGGATCCTCAATATCCTCATCTTCCATCTTGACTGGCGGTTCTAGATCTACAATCTCCTCCTTAACCCTCGCCACAGTCAATGGGGGGAAATTTACGTTGTTGACGATCAAATTCTCAACCCGGTTCTCATCCGTCTGACTTGTCGTCTGAGGAATGATGTCTATGCTTGGGCGTGTGGATAATGATGACCCCAAACGCCAACTTCTCTACTGAGGGGCAGGACTTTCCCCCACCCACATTCAGATTCGCAGAGCATTTTTCTACATTGGACATACTACAAAATACAAAGCAGATTTAACATTTATAAAGCCTGATAGTTGGGGCACTTATACTTCTTTATCCGCTCTGTTTCTTCCTCAGTAAGATTGAAACACAACCCATGAAACCACCCATTACACCGGTCACACGCTATCATAAATATGCCATCATCGGGCTTCCTGCGAATACAATACAACTCTTGACCCTGAACCTGGAAATTGTTGTCATTCATTTTTTCATCTCGGAAAATAATCCAAGATGGAACATAATCAGTGTTACAAATTTTTAGTCGATCGTGATTCATGGTTGTTATTGTATTTCGCAAGTGTACTTTGTACAAATAAGGAGAAATACAATGTATCACTAACGCAGGATCTATCCATTGCGGCTGCAAAGTTTTTGCTTTTTCCCTTCTTTGTACTAGATGTCTAAATTATAAACTATGTCCGAAATTGCATAGGTCTTACTATACAACCCGAGGTCATAGTCCCTTTTCCTTTGTTCGGATATTTAAAATCTCTCTTGCTTCCTCTTGAGCTTCTTTGATACTTAATTCAAAATTATTTACATAATCAAATGAAGACCCAGACTTAATTTTGTCGGATAGGAATGTTAACTTTGTCGAAGTATACACTTCTGTACCTAACACCAATTTATAAGAAGTATACTCTTGAGGCAAATAGATGAATGCTTCGGCAGCGTTTATTCTCACTTTAAAATCTTGGAATTAAATCTCTTCTTCAACAAAAAGGCGAATGTGAACGAAACTTTGCCAGGAAGTTTCTTTGATGAGTTCCACTGTGTTCCAGGTGAGCGATTTAGGGTCATTCTGGCACTCTTGATTTTTTCTTTTTTTTTTCTTTTTTCAATTATTGATTGGTTTTGAATACGTATACTTTTGTGTGGCATGTGTATGTAAGATTGAGAGAGGGTAATATTCTAGAAAGATGTTTTTTCATCTCTTACTTAATTTAGAATGTTTGTCTTCTTGCTTTAACCCTGAAATAAAAGATATTATTATATGGTAACGAACGAAGAGCGTGTAAATGCTTAGTAGCACATGCGGTACTAAGAACGTGAAAAGTCGCCTTTTGGATGACCATTTAAATATCTTTAAATGCATATCAAAGCAATGTGGTCATCTACGGTAGCCTGTAACTGACCTCATTTACACAAAGAACAACTTCACCCGATCTTTAACCTCAGATTATCAAGTTTGATTGCTTGATTACATTTAATTTGAAATTGAATTATTATGCCCCCGCATACAAAATGGGGGCATATTGTTTTACCGTAATCCATCTGTCTGTCTGCATATCCTTACATGAAAACTTCATTTGCAAATTACTTCAAGGCTTTTCAAGATAAATGCTTATATTTGGTACAATGATAGATCTCGTTAATGCGCATCTACAGAAAACAAGCTCATGTGACAAGGTCAAGGTTATCTGGCAAGGTCAAAGTTTTAAAACAAGCCGTTTCGGAGGCATGCGTGTTTCACAAACAGATATTGTCAATTTAATGAATTGTCGACTATGATGACTGACAAAGTATTGCTCCTAAAAGAATGTTAAGATCTTTCTACCAAGATATTCATTTAGTAATATTCGGTGGACAGGATGGCCATAGTGACCTTAATCACTAATTAAACTAAGTTGGTTTACAATAGAATTAGGAAAAAGGAAGTTATCGTACAAAAACACGAATGAAAGTAATTCAAAGTTCGGACTCTAAATGACCTCCGTCATTCGGGACCAACAATTCGTAAATTATATACTCAGAGGTACAAGCAGCACTCATTCTTTCATGAAATCGATGGATTATCGAAGAATAACGGAAGATTGCAATTTTCTAAACACTCGCCGACTTACAAGTGATAAAATCAAGAAGTTATACACGGCTTTCGTTTTTTTTTTACCCTATCTGACGTCATCTAAGCAGAGCCCGAAAAGTGACATCATCATGACCGTTGCATAGCCAAATGACGTGATTAAAGAAAATTTGTCCCAGAATTTTCACATTTATACTTAGAATTTTAATAAATAAATCGAATGGTCGTTATATGTCGAATAAAATCGAATGATATTTTTTTCTTGGACAACAAAAGTTATATTTTCACTCTTGGCTCCGCCTCTCGTGAAAATAAAGCTTTTGTTGTTCACTCAATGAAGTATAAATGAATCTTGAGCCGAAAAAAACGATTTTCCTCTATATTTTGTTAGATTACTTGAAAGCTCCTTTTTAAGTGACATTTAACATTTACACAACAACTTTCTCTGAGAGTAAATCAAGAAGCCCACCTGTGCTTATCCAGGTAGAGTAAGCTTCATATATCATCACATGACTACTTATCCAATCGTGTAAAATTGAATTTACACACGTGTCTCTTATATTGTCAACGGTAATAAATAGCTTCAACATTCAGTCAAAATTCCCAGATTTATATTTGGCATACAAAGATTTATTGATGGTGTGAAGAATTTCTCCTATGAAAACAGGGCTACTGACAGTGGAACTGTTCAATGGTACCGAAAATAAGTCGGAAAAAATGCCACCGACTCAAAGTGAGTGTTTGGATTTTTAACTTCAATACAAATCTTACAACCTTTCTGATTTAAGTTCAAGAAAAAAAATTTATTGCTGAAAATGATATCGTACTGATACGAAATAACAAGATATGTATTAAATGACTTCTGGCAGTTATTAGTATGAGCTAAATTAGCTAAAAGACTTGAACACAATTCAGACCAGAAGAATAACAGCGATGACTTGGTTCCCGTCTTTCCGACTGTCTATACACAAATAAATCTCGTCTAGGCTAGAATGTCTATAAATCTTACCGAATTTCTTTGAAAATTTCACAGGATGTTTAAGGGCCACATGGTTCCTTGTGTAAATAGGAGTGATGTATCAGAAAACACGAGAAAATGCGTCATAACGATTGTTGCATTAAGAAAAATGTTTAAGGAAAATTTATGTTTATTTTCTGAAATTTATGTTTGCATTTTATGCAAAAAAGTTCCTGAAAAAGTAAATTGAATTTAAGAAATACTTAATAACCAACAGAGAGTATCCGCCTCACTTTTTTAAACACCTTTACCTTAGGTTATTGCTTACAAGGTATTATTGTATGGTTTAATGCCCACAAGTCACAATAGAGATCTCGCTGGTTTAATGTAACTGTTGAAATGGACTTTTCCTAGGCATAATTGTATCGAAAAAATCGAAATGTTAAGTTTCCAAAACACACACTCACAACCACACACACAATCTACTATCTTTTTTTTTTATTTTTTTTTTTTTTTAAATATACTTCAATTATTTTGAGTTGATTTTCATTATACTTTCCGGCAACAAAAACATTTCGTTTATTCATTGCAATTATTGGTTTAGACAGAATTTTCGGTAGGTTAAAATTTACGTAACTGTCTCTAAATGAGCCTTTTTTAATATTTAGTTTTTCTGAGGTTTCCAAATACTTGATAAAAGAGAATTGTCTCATCATATACGTGCGATGAAATTTCGAAGATTGTCATCTTATATCACTAAGTAGAAGGGAACTCGCCAGGAAATACGCATCTGCCGTTAGTTACAATTGACAACATCGTAAAATTGACAAGGTAAACCGTTTTGGAATGATTTGAATTAAAGAATGATTTGAGGGAATTAATTTTGATTTAAATTAAAAGGGAGATAAATCAATATCGCTAATTTCGTCCAATTTGGACGAAATTAGCGATATTTCTTATCACCGTCTTCACGTACCAATCAGACAATGTCAAACACACACACAACCCCAAAAAGTATGGTAAGATTTGATCGATATCGATGAAATTTCGATCGTTTTGAACAATAATGAAATGCTTTCGGAAATTTTGGAGCGCTTTTGAATGGTTTGAATGAGTGTTTGGAATGAATGATTTGAGCGCTAAACGAGCGAGTTTGAAAGGTCTTGATAGAGGTAAATGTCAATTTTAAGATGTTACCGATTGTAATAAAAAAATCGATTTCAAGGGAATCACTGTGAACCGTAAAAAAGATTCTTTTGGAATCTCTTCCAGTATTTTGCTAACAATCTGTGAGTCACTGAAGCATGTTGAAGGGAACAATGAGCTTTTGGTGCGAACATGTCATTTTCGAATCCATCATAGAGTGAGAGAAGGAGGCGGACAATAGGAAACGACTGGAGCAAAAGGCAACGTTAATTATCCCAGTGTCTACCTATGGTTTTAATTCATGCATTCAGTTGCAAGATCAAAGGTCGTATGTTAACTGCATAAAAGACAACTTTTATTTCAACAAACATCAAGCTATTTTAATCATATTCAGATAAACTTGTCAATTAAACATTATCATATGCAAATTTTTCAAATTTTATATTCATAATTCAAGAGTGGTTGATAAACGAGGCAAACAGCCAGTCAATTATAATTTTGACACCTATCATACGCAAAACCCCGTAAACTAGCTAATTTGACGTATTTATAATCATATTCCATAAGTTACACGTAAATTAATATTTAAGATTTCATTTTTAACAATAAAATCATTATATTAACAATCCATTTGTCATCTGTTTGTCGGATAGAGGTGCTACATATCAAGGAATGATTGGGGCGAAGCTCTGACAAGCAGATGACTGAATACGGAGCTGCTCTACCAGATAGATATATAAATTAATTATTACAGGAAATAACTTTTATTTCATTGTTCTCTTCTGAATGGAAAAATCAATGAATAAAGTGTGTTGTACAAAAATGAATCTCTAATATAGCATGGATGATGTATATAATACAAGTAATATCATATAAAGTGAACCATTTCTGAATACGACTATTTTCAAACACGACACGAAACTAACTTATTTAAACAACTGTTTGTCCGTAGATCTTCTTGTTCCTTTGTAAGGTATGGTATTCCCGGGCAAGAATAATAATATGAATTTTGTAAGAAATAACTTGTTAGATATCCTTCAGAAGACGTAATAATGAAAATATCAAAGCCCTTTTGCTTAAAGGAATATTCTAAACATTTCATTGTACCCCGATGATTGGGGGGGGGGGGGGCGATGTTGTTTTGTCGCTCGTCCGGGTTTATTTGGAACATTTATGGATGGTTACAACTGTATACAACTGCATATATTTAGAGGTAGATTGAAAATAACACGATCTGACGTATCAATATTAATATTGAGCTTGTTCGAAAAGATAAATGGTTGCGGATGAAATAAAATTTACATTTATTTTACCTTACCATGTAACCTTCAATTGATGGTGAGTATTCTTCAAGGTCACGTGGTAAAGTAAAATTAAATATTATCAGTCCAATCCATCTGCTATGTTAAAAAAGGTGAAAGCAATTGATGAAAGTTACACGACGACGGGCATTTGTCGATTACAACCATTCACGTTTTTATTAAAAGAAAACAACATATCATCCCCGACATTATCGACTTCAACTACAAATTGTCACCTTCATCCGCTTTCGATTTTTTTACGTTCAGGTCATAGTGTCCTATTTTAGTTATTACAGTTAAAAAATGAAAGTGAAATTGACAAGGTGAATGCTTTTGGAATGATTCTTTAATGAAATTGAATAGGTGTGATAAATGAATTTTGATTTAAGTTAAAGGGAGATAATGCTATACGGCTATTTTTGTTCACGGTGAACAAAAATAGCGATATTCATAACTCCCTTCAAAAGAGACGTCCTATTTCTTCAAGTACCAATCACACGCTTACATTTTTAATTATGTCAGTGAAATTGCGATTTTTTGTATTTATATTTATTTATGATATAGTTGTCAGTTTATTTCTTAAGTAATTTTGAAGCGTTGAATGAATGAATGGATCGCTGAGTGAGCGATTAAGAATGATTTTGATTGAGATGAATGTCAACTTCACGATGTAACTAAATGCATTTGTTAAAACAACGGGGCTTCATCTGCCTAGTCACTCACTCCCATCCTAACAGTCCGTCGAATTAGACTACTTGCTAATATTTTGTCAGAATTTGGAAAATATGACACATTAATGTAAATGGCGTGCGTATTTCATACGTTTAGCTCGATCATTATTAAAATTTGTGTATTCTGCACTCGACTGTGGCCCTTTCTTGATACACTTATTCGCCGTAACCCAATTTGACATGCCACAAGTCAAATTACGTAAATTAATTCTTACTACAGCCTGTTTTACTATTCAACAATGATTTATTTCAGTCTGCATGCATGCATTTTTATTGGATGTCAATGAGAGATATATCTCGGCTGTCATAATCTCCACGACTTTAAAAATTTACTTGAAGAATCCCATTCATCTTTGTCGGGCCTTCACCATTTCTGCACAAGTTAAGTTGTTCTTTTGACAATATCTTTTTTGATTGATATGCATTTACTTTCATAAACATTGATATAATGCATCCCTCTTTGTAAAGCATCTTTCATATGATATAATACTAGAACTTTTTAAAATAGGCGGGTTTAAAGGGATACTTTGCCGTAGCTCTTGTTAGAGCTCGACATAATAATACAAGAATATTGTATTTTACTCTTTCGTTTTAAGAGAAAAACTTACGTGCTGCTACTTGTGTAGCCTTGGTGTCGTTTTGGTGAGAAATCTGACATTAAGTGACGAAAGTTACATATATAGTGGTGGTATTTTTTCCGTTTTGGAGACAGAAATTTAAGCGAAGAATCTTTTGCCACGAGCTTGATGCCTTAGCATCTTCCTTTTTCTTGCACTTATAATTTTAGTGTATGGTTCTTTCGGCTAACAAGACATAAAAAAAAAAGCTCATATATCTTTGACTTTTATACTTATCAATACATCGTACCAGTTATCAACTTTATTGACCAATTTTAGAAACACAATGATATTTCGAATAAAAACAAGAGTATCGCTCACGAATTTTTTAGAGGAGAAAATCCGAGGTATTTATAAAGTTCCGGCATCGTTTTCTTGCTAGTTAGTTGATTTAAATATATTTCGAAAAGGGGGAATAATTTGCAAAATATGCATCTAGGGATAGCTTATGTTGCTCTTTTGATAATGAACATGTTGGCTGAGTTTCAAGAGATTGCTTTCAGAAATCCATCTGGAATGGACAATACTTTTTAGCGTAATATCAAATACACTCTCAGGTCTTTCATGAGAATTAATTGAAATAAGAGATATACATTCTGATAATCCAAAAAAGTTGCATTATATTTAACATAATTGTACTGAAAGTATATGGCACATAAATGGCAAGTTCTCCGTCTAAGTTAATAAAGACCACCTAAATTTAATCTTTATAAATTTGATTGAAATCCGCTTTTAACTATAGAAGAAAAATTCTTGCAAAGTTTTCAATATGTAATACACGTGCCATACTTCCGTCCTTAAAGTCATATCTTCATCTGATTACAATAACTCATGGCTTGTTCACAAAAGTCACGTCAGGATTATTCAATTGAAACTTAGTTGATATTTACATTCAGCTTCTGAGAAAAATGTTTTTTTTTCGGAGTTTCCACAGTATGACATATAGAGAGAAATGACCTCTGCCCATCAATTATTCTTTTATCTGATCACAATAATTTTGTGCATTCTGATACAGAGACATCCAAGGATCATCCGAGTTTAATTTTGCTCAATATCCATTGGTAGGGCTCTGCGAAAATGATTCTCAAAGTTGCCACTATATAACAGAGATGCATGACCTCCGTCCATTAAAGACATATTTTTCATCTGATCACAATTTTTTTTGTCTGATGAAGAATACCCTAGGGAACTTTCTGCAATTCTTTGAACAAACGCCGCGCAATAAACATTTGACAAAAGACGTGGACGAACAGTTTACTTTATCTTTCCTAGTTATCCAAGTCGTTTTACACTATAAACTGCTTTACAAGGTGAAGAAGTCTAAATCTTCTATAGATTTTAAAATAAAAGGATATTTAAATATATATTGAAGTGATAGCAAAATAAATTTATCGCAGATAATCTTAAGAAATGGCAAAAAGAATATTTTGCAATGTCATTAAACAATATAAACTGTTCATTTCTAGATTTCTCCGTGTGGAAACTTCTAAAATTTCATTGACTGGTGCAACTAATCATCCGTTTCAGTCATTGGACAACATCTTTAAACACTATACCAACATCAATGTGATATAAGCGTTAAGCTACAGTGAACAACCTTGTTTAATTGATATACTTTCGACTTGATGATTCCTGTATATTTTAAAAAAAACGGCGGTGTAACGACTCACAATTCGAAATTAAAGGGGCAATTTCAAAGCTTACTTAGTGAAAACATGCGTACGCATTATTGGCAAAATAATATCCTGTTCCAGCGCTGTCTGCTCAAGGTAAGTAATTGTGATCGATCATTTTTATGTCCATCCAAATAAATATAAACTTAAACCAACATCTAATCGGTCACTGCATGTTCATCTATTTTCACCACATTTACAAGAAAAGAATGAACAAAATACTACTTTAATGCAAAGACCAATCAATCTCAAGGCTATTGGTAAAAGAACCGTTTTAAAAGGACCGACAGAAACATTGCAGCAGACAAAAGAAGACACCGTCCCTTCTTTGAAAAAGTAAAAAAGCTCGTAAAGTACATGGATTTTTTTAAGATTTTAGTCGAGGAAATACCGTTATGTTGTTGAAAAATCACTATCCTTTCGATGCCTTAAATGTAGCTGACTAGAAAAACGTAAAGAAAACAAGACGTTCATTTGCGTAAATGAAGCGAATTTGTTAAATTTACCCCACTCACCAATGTTAATTTTGAAATTGGGTGTACCAATGTTCTCATGCAAGTTAAATTGTTTTTCCCGGAGAATTTTTCGATAAGTTTGGAATATTTATCCTCAATGACTGGATAGTTTGATCGTCCTCCGCAAACAACCACTGAGTTTGGTTTGACTGAAGTCAGCCTCCTGCTCGACTGTTTGCCATTTTTGCAAAATATCTATCGGGCCATTAACGATAACAGCGAAATATAAGGAAATGCAAGGGGATTTGCTGCTTTTTTCGTCGGTGTATTCGTCAACGTTTTTTCCTGTTTGCAAAGTCGCTATTCATGCTTTGGATTAAAAATAACGGTTAGCAAAAATGCTTTTTTTAAATGCAGCTCGCATTAAACTTCAAAAAGCAACAGCATTATACTTCATTTTAATTAAGCTCGTAAAAAGAAATTTTCGCACGAAAAAAAGTAAATATTCTGCTTTATTTAAGTGTAGCTTAGTTGAAACATAGGACAAAAGATTAGAATTTTGCTTTAATTTAGTGTATCTCGCAAAAACTTTGAACAAACGCAACGTTCAACATACTCCTGATATCACCTTTTTAACAAGAAAAAATTGAAAGCTTGTATTCTCGAAATAAGATTGACTATTAATTAGTGCATCCAATGCTTTTCGGCATTTTCGACATTTTGATTTTAATACAATTTTGTCGATGTTTTTATTCAGCATGACATGAGCTAATGTAGCTGACGCTTATAGTCCGTGGGCCAGGAGGGGTCACCGTGCACCCCCCTAAGGGCTCTCCGAGAGTGGTATGGAAATGTTCATAGGACCTCCCTGAGTGAGAATCACGATGTTAACAGCTGGTTATTTGGGTCCCGACTGCCATTGCGAGTGGTTTTGTAGATTGCAGCCAAGAATAAATTCATTTTACCTTTGATACACTATAGAGGGATTTTGTTCATTTTAAATATTTTATGAGAGTCTAAATCATGTATATTTTGCGTTCTGGTAAAACACTTAATTACTTAAAATAATTGTAAAGATCCCAACTTCCGAAATGGGAGATGGCAGCCAGTTCTAGATAAGATTTTTGCTATTTTTTTTTTGATGAATGCAATGAGATAAAAGTGTTCACCATGTACTACACCATAGATCATACTGCAAAGTGCTATGATATTGTTGATATGACCTTCCAAAGTTCAAATCAAGCTGTTAACAGTCAATATTATAGGTCTGACTGCCTTTCTTGGTGTTTTTCTAAATGGTAGCCACTAACAATGCTAATAAAATGGGAGACACTTAACGGATATCACTTTATTTCAAATCATATTTAAGGATCAAAACGTGTATTTTTTACGTTCTTGGTACAATATCTATAAGGCAATGTTAAATTGGATATCCAAATATGCTCTATTAGAGATGGCAGCCAGTTTAAGACAAGGATTTTGCTTTTTTTGCTGTAATCTGTGAAAGATGAGGGGTGACCGTGTACTTTGCCGATCAATCCTCTCTGATTGTACCACAAAATTGTTACTTCAACATTCCAAAGGTTGAATCAAGTTGTTTACAGTAGATGCTTTGAGTCCCAACTGCTAATTTGGGATGTTTTTCTATATGGCAGCCAATGCAAATACAAGTAAATAAATTGGAACAACTTATAAATGAGCAACCTATGTTTTTTTTATTATCTTTAATGACAAAAACATAAATATCTAGTATTCGTGCTACATGCTTAATTAGCTAATGTCTTTTTGAAATGAATCATCCTGAATGGTAGATGGCAGCCAGTTTTGAATATGAAATTTGTCTTTTTTTTCAGTTCATCATCATCATAAAAGTTTAAAAGTTATCTCTGATAGGACAAAGGAAAAGTTTAACCAATATTACTCAGTGAGAAGCAAAAAAGTATCAATCGATATTTTTGGTGTTCCGGCTGCCTTTCCGAATGTTTTTTCTAGAAGGCAGCCAAGAAAAAGTATAGATTATATAAGAATCCCTTTGCTAACATTGGTCTATTTTTAATCTTATTTTCAGGACCAAATCACCTAAGTATAGCGCAGCTCTTATTATTTCTTCAATTTAGTGTCTAATCTAAAAACCAAACATACTGAAATGAAGATGGCAGCCAATGTTAAATACGTAATTTTGCTTACTAAACTGTAATAGTCTCTGAAAAAGTCGGTGGGCATGTCACTCCTGTGGAAGGAGGGATGTATCAAGTTGTTCACCATATATCATTGATATCAATATTTTCTCTCTTTCGTCCCATCCAACGGATAAGGGTAGTTTTAAATTGACTCAGAAAAAATACATGATAAAATGAAATCTGAAATTATGAGATGGCAGTCAGGTCATAATTTGAATTCATCTTATTTCTGTAAAAACATCTTTATGTGTACATGTTTCCGTCGAAGAAGGATGCATATTGGTATCATTTTCTCCATCTGTCAGTCCGCGTGTTAACACATAGGTTAGTTCATTTCTTGTTTCGATTAAGAACATTGTGGAATTGACAAGGGTAAGTTGCATAAGCGAATTTTGAAAGATTTGAATGTTTTCATTTTTATCGAACTTGAGCATAATTATACAATATAATGACATATTGTTCTATTAGATGATATGTTTGTCTTCAGGACCAATCAGAAGCTTCCAAATCCACTCAAGCTAATGGAATTATTGAATGATTTGAAAATTTTGAATGATTTCGGAGCGGTTAAAATTGGTTGATTCAACGTTTTTTTTTTTTAATGATTTTGGGACATTTAGAGTTAGTGATTCAAAAATGCCATGAATGGAACGCTGATTAAATAATAAATAATGGTTTTGACTGGACTTAGTGTCAAGTACACAATGTTTTTTTTACAGCAAAACATTTACTTCAGTTATAGACATACTTTCTTGAAACTTTCACACAATATAACAAAACTCTTTTTGTTGATGATTGCTGATATAATGCCGAGTAACGGAAAAAGGGAACTTGATGTAAAACATCTTGTCCACACATTCGTCTTGCATTTATTGATGGGTTTGCGCGAAACTTTCTAAGAATGTTCCTCATCGTGTGACTATGTGTGCTTATCAACTCCGTTGGATGACATTATTCCAAATCACGCAAAAGCTGCACAATTAGAAATTGTCTTGTAAATGTTACTCCTTCTACATCAGTGCATGGATTTCATCAAACTATTGATGGATTTGTAAGAGGGTTGCACATAATGTTCCTGATCATTGGACAATCATAGCACATAATTGTCCATGCTATATAGTCACTGTCTTTAAGGGAGTTTTTTGATGACACTTTCGAAGTATACTTCATGATATGAATATGAGCGTACATTAAACGTTTGTCCATATATAATGCTGCGTCACAAAAAAGGAGTCATTCGTTCTAAGAATGTCTAAGGCGTTTATTGTGTCAAACAGGGCGCATGTTTTTAATTTAAAACAGATAAATCCAGATTTACATTTCCATACAATGATAAAGATATATTTTGTAAAAGTTAATATTGAAAAACTTCCATATGGTCAAATGGCGGCCAAGTTTTTTTTAAAAAAAAATAATAATTAACGCTAAGTAAAACGTCCTAAACAAATTGATATATGAATTTCTAAATGCATCAGCTACGTAGGGATAAGCACTGCTGAGCCCTTCAAGAATTTAAGATATTGAAATAAGCAAAACTGGTGGATTGTATCGGATTCTTTTACATTTACTTAATTTGACGGACATTTTCGGTCGCAATTTGAGAGTATTCCTATACCGAGCTAAATAAATATGGCGTATTTGTATAAATTTCTGGCTGCCATCTCGCTTTGAGAATTTCGGGAACATCAAATTAGCCATAGATAACCAAGAAGAAAATTTCAAAAAATCAAATATGTTTCCCTTTCAGTTTGAAAACGTTTATTAGAAGGTGAAACCAAAGATACCAAATATTAATATTAATACATGATTTTACCGCGGAGGGTCTTGTGAACAATTAATTTGATAATTTTTTTTTCAGACCCCCCCCCCCCCCCACACGAATTAAATTCATGTTTAAAATTCAGGTTTTTTTTGGGGGGGGGGGATTTCAATTTCGACATTAATTGATAGAACGGTAGCTTAAACATTAAATATAGGTGTCTGGTCCTTTAAATGAGTGAAACAATGTTTGCATAGGGATTCTAATGTAATTCAAGCATCTTCTTGGCTGCCACGTAGAAAATGCCCGTAAAGGCAGTCCGGACGCAAATAATCGATTAAAAGATTTTTGAATCTCACTCGGTGAGATCGGTGAAACATTCTTTTGCACTCTCAGAAAGGGTTTTAGGATGGTTCGTCTCCTCTTGTCTAATGCTCTGCAGCAAAAATTGGCAAATTCCATATTCAAGATTAGCTGCCATCTACCATTCAGGATGTTTGATCTTCAAATAGAATTTGGTTTTTTTCCAGTTTGTAGCCAGAACACCAAATATATATATATGTTTTTGGCCCTTAAAGATCAAAAATGAAGTTTGCTCGTATACAAGTTGTTCCGATTTATTTACTTGTATTTGCATTGGCTGCCATGTAGACACACCAAAAGGCTGTCGGGACCCAAAATATCGACTATAAACAACTTGATTCAACCTTGGGGATGTTGCATTAACAATTTCATAGCACAGTCAGGGGGGGATTTTTGGTTAAGTACATGTTGGCCCTTCATCTTTCATAGAATGAAACAGTAAATAGCAAAATTTCTATCTTAAACTGGCTGCCATCTCTCATACAGGATGTTTGGATATCCAAATTATCTATAACTAATAGTTATCGTACCAAGAACGCAAAATATACATCTTTTGGTCTTTAGATATGATTCAAAATCAAAGGGTGTCTATAAAAAACCTCCTGGTTAATTTGTATTTTTAGTTGCTGCTATTTAGAAAAACACCGAGAAAGGCAGTCAGGACCCAAAATATCGAATGTTAACAACTTGATTTGAACTCGGGAAGGTCATATCAACAATATCATAGCACTTTGCATTATGATTTATTGTGTAGTACATGGTAAACACTTTTATATCATTGCATTCATCAAAAAAAAAAAAAAAATAGCAAAAATCTTAGCTAGAACTGGCTGCCATCTCCCATTTCGGAAGTTTGGACCTTTACGATCATATTAAGTAATTAAGTGTTTTACCAGAACGCAAAATATACATGTTTTCGACCCTCAAAAAATATTTAAAATGATCAAAATCCCTCTATAGTGTATCAAAGGTAAAATGAATTTATTCTTGGCTGCCATCTAGAAAACCACTCGGAATGGCAGTCGGGACCCAAATTACCAGCTGTTAACATCGTGATTCTCACTCAGGGAGGTCCTATGAACATTTCCATACCACTCTCGGAGAGCCCTTAGGGGGGTGCACGGTGACCCCTCCTGGCCCACGGACTATTACTGAAGACAGAGAAAACACCTTGCAGTTGAATAACATTTGTTTTTGAGAAGTTGTTCTTCATTTATCAATTAATTCCCCCTCCTCAATACTTGAGGAACAAACAAAAGTTATGACTTTATGCATGTTTATTTGCATGCATTATGAACAGAAATATGGCTTGGGCATCAGCAGATGAAAAATCATACCGTTTCGTGTATAAATTACATCAGAACATATCAGAACCGACATTTCTGTTAGCAGTTGTATGATTAATTACACTTTTCTGTTGTAATTAATTAATAAATTCACATTGCTCTGTTATTTTTCCTCATTTCATGACAACGGTTATGAATAAGGATTCGCCTACACATCCCCTCGAAGGACTTATGCTAATATTTTGATGAAAAATCGTGATTCAGTGAGAATGGACAACAGCGGTAGTATTTACTTTTTGCAAGATGGAAATGTCACCTATGAGGAAATGTTGATTAAAAAGGACAGAATAAAGATTGGGATCAAGGGATGTGGTTGCATTACAAATTACGCAATATTCGGAAAATAAGAAGGGTTGGGACTTATTATATAATAATTTAATGGTTGATAAACTAAACTCATTTAAAAAAACAAAAAAAAAAAAAAAAAAAAAAAAACACACCAAATATAAAGCGACCACTTTTAGGATCACCAAAGAAGGTTGTTCAAGAGAAAGGTCGCTGAGTTTACTTTTTGTTTACAAATTAAAAAAAAAAAAAAAACACAATTCGAATATGAACGTTATTTCGAATTTCTCAATAATCCTGTTTTTAAAACCCATTTGAAATGTATGGTAGAGACGACCCTGATATGTTTAATCAATATGGGATTCATTTGCAATAGTTGTTCGACCAATTATATCTACCTTTAAAGACATTTTAGGGGATTATGACAACAGTCACTTAATCAAAATGGTCGCGAATAGATGTGATCACGCGAGCAAGATGTATCCTTTCAGGCCAGGCTATACATCCTTGTTACCAGGATTCTTTCAATAAATTACCTAAAAGAGAAAGTTGCAATTATGAAGGCAGGAAAATTAACCTTGCTTGATCTTCAACAAAATCATTAAAGTTCATTGATCGTGCATTTTTTAACTGAATAAAAGGATATAATATTTTCACACAAAAAAACAACAACAACAACAAAAAAACAACCAAGAACAATTCTTTATTTACCTTTTGATAGATCGTCGCTATTAAGAAACAAGACCTTGGTGAGATAAAAGCTTTATTCAATTTCGCGAAGGTATATATTAAAATGAAGTGAATTAATCATTTTTGTTGATCAATCTGAAATTATTCTACAGGTTTTGAAAATTATCTAAATTGTGTCTAAATGCTTGGAATGAGACCACTTTCGATTTTTTTAAACTCTATTAGCCTTTAGTTAAATGTGGCAAAACAACAGAGCGCTTATTCCAATCATAGGATCAAAATTCCAATCACTTTTACATGACAAACAAGAGGACCATGATGGTCCTATATCGCTCACCTGAGGGGTCAAGTCATAACTTGTCAACCAAGTTATAAATACCAGAGATTGTCTGATATACATTTAGTATGGATTTAAAAGAAACATACTTTAATTTCCTCCTACTGCTTTTGATTACAAACAAAGTTATTGATGGTATTGAATTCTTTTAACAAGTTTAGTAGAAGAATAAGAATATCCCTGCCAATTTTAAGATATGCCCAATAGTTTAGGCGAAGATTAACCTTCTCTGAGATTTTTGGCAATATTTTGACATTTCCAATACCATAGAAGCCAGATATTTTGATTGAATGAAATTATTTTTACAATTTTGGAAGAGCTTCACCCAAAGGACATCCCTACCAAGTTTCAGCTTAATAAGCCAAGTGGTTTAGAAAGAGGAGAAGTTTGTCTAAGATTTTCAGCAATTTTCGGCCATTTTTCATCCTTTCTGTTACCATGCAATTCAGAGTTTTTGATGAAATTGAATTGTTTAAACAACTCTTGAAAAACTTCACCCAAGGAACATCCCTGCCAAGTTTCAGCTTGATTGGCCTTGTGGTTTAGGAGGCAAAGAAGTTTTTCTAAGACTTTCAGCAATTTTTGGCCATTTTTCAACCTTTATGTTTCCATGTAATTCAGAGTTTTTGATGAAATTGAATTCTTTTAACAGCTTTTGAAGAGCTTCAACCAATGAACATCTCTGCCAAGTTTCAGCTTGATTGGCCTTGTGGTTTAGGAGGAAGGGATGTTTTTCTAAGATTTTCAGCAATTTCGACCATTTTTCAACCTTTCCGTTACCATGGAAACCAGAGTTTTTGATGAAATTGAATTCTTTTAACAACTTTTAAAGAACTTCACTCAATGAATATCTCTGCCAAGTTGCAGCTTGATTGGTCCAGTGGTAAAGGAGGAGAAGAATATTTTCTAAGAATTTTAGCAATTTTCGGCCATTTTTCAATCTTTCTGTTACCATGGAAACCAGAGTTTTTAATGAAATTAAATTCTTTTAACAACTTTTGAAGAGCTTCACCCAAGGAACATCTCTGCCAAGTTTCAGCTTGATTGGCCCAGTGGTTTAGGAGGAGAAGAATTTTTTCTAAGATTTTCGCAATTTTTCAGCCTTTCTGTTACCATGGCAACCAGAGTTTTAAATGAAATTGAATTCTTTTAACAACTTTTGAAGAGCTTCGCCCAAGAAACATCCCTGCCAAGTTTCAGCTTGATTGGCCCAGTGGTTTAGGAGGAGAAGATGTTTAAAGAAATTGTTGACGGACGGACGGACGGACGGACAGACGGACGGACAGACAGACGGACGGACGGACGGACGATGGACGGACGACGGACGTTGAGTGATCACAATAGCTCACCTTGAGCACTTTGTGCTCAGGTGAACTAAAAATCAATGTTGAAGCAGAAAATGATGGTATAGGGCTTGTAGTTTGTTCAATTTAAGATTTCCTTCTTAATACCAATGTACAGGAAGACATCGCAACATCATCGGCCCAATTTTGATCTGGAAGTAATTTAAAATGTTTTAGTGCGGTGAAATCCTATAGGCACATTTTGGAAGATGCAAGTCTTCTTGAAGAGATTATTGTTTGTGCTTCCTTCCCTAGTTCTATGTAAAGAACGGACTCCAAAACAAAGGACTTTTTTCTCAAAATTAGATATTAAATATGGGATCCTGCATCAGAAACTAATAATCAAGAAATTTGCAATTATTAAGTTTTTATCTCTCTTGAGCACAACGTGCTCGAAGTGAGCTCTTTTGATCACCTTTTGTGCGTCGAAAGTCGTCAACAAATAATTAAACATCTTCTCTTCTGTAACCAATGGGCAGATTTCAACCAAACTTGATAAGAATGTTCCTTGGGTGACCTGACTAAAATTATTATTAAATTTTGATTGACCAAAATAAGTGCGTGACAGGGCGGGGCAATGAATCTAAAATATTCAAACAGCGTCTCCGTAACCAATGTGAATATTTCAACCGAACATAGCAGAATGGTTCTTATGCGATCCTTCTCTTAATTTGTTTGTGGATTTTTTAATCCCTTTCATTCTGTAATGCAACAAGATTTGCGTGGATTCGAATTCTGCAAAGTGTTTTGACCACAGGATCATTTTTGTGAAAGTTGGTTGAAATCTGACGAAGAGCTTTGGTGGAAATATTTTTTTTTCAGAAATCGATTGACAAATATACAGTAATATTATTATTATGATTTCTCGAAATTGACACTCACCCCATTCTAACACATTCTGTACCCATTCGGAATATCACTCGGCCATTTCCGTAAACTGCAACAGACCTCGGATGTATATAAGGCGGATGGGTATGTAACCAAATTGTGCATTTTGTTAGGCGGACAAAGTGTAAGAAAAACTAGCGCGGAAACAATCGGCGCTATCTTCAGATTTATATTTTTACAGTAAATAACGGCTGAAAAATCTTAATTTTTGAGAATGACGAATCCTCAAAAGTTAAGATTTTTCAGTCGTTATTTAAGTATCTAAAGATATTTATACAAGGATACGATGGTTCCACGTCAAGGATTTAAACAAATAGCGTTGGCGAATGTTTTCACTCAAAGTTACGAGGGCTTACGCCATTTTAACTGACGTCATCGAGATTTTCCAAACTTTTCCCGTTTTCTTTTAAAAAAAAATAGTTCGCCTATGTACATCCGAGGTTGATCGTGAGATCGGAAGAGTACTGTTCCGAATGATTCTGTATCGCTCACTCAACGCTCCATTCACTTATTCCAAAAACTCACTCAAACCCTTTAGAAACGCCTCGAAATCATTCCAAGAAAGAGCTCTAGATTAGTTCACATTTTCTCACAACTTCATTCAATTCGAACGCGATAGGTATGTTGCAAAGCGAACTCATACCCCAACTAGCGATTTTGTCCCAGTTCCGTAAAGGTTTTCGGACCATCTCATTTGTGATCCCCCCCCCCCCCCCCCCCCCCAAAAAAAAAAAAGGCACCTGCTTGAGGCATGGGTAACTACTGAATAAAGTTTCATGATTCTAGGTTACTTCATTCTTGAGAAAGAATCAACAGAAAGGTCTACGGACGGACATACGGCGTTAAATTCACAATGCATTGAAATTAGATATATATTTTTCTCAAGGAGGACCTACGTTCATTTTTGAGAACTAGATGTAAGTGTCCGAGAAATTAAAAGCCTACTTTAAAGAATCGGAAAACTCGAAAAACAACAAATAAAATCTATTGACTGTCCTTTTTGGTATGAAAACTACAATTCTCAATGATTTTAAATGGAAATATCGGTTGAATAAGAAATTCCTACGCAAAATATCGTTATCCCATAAAGAAATGTGAAAAACTCAAGCAAAATACTATATAAAAGAAGAAAAAAAAATTGCCGTTCAAAGTAATAGAGAACTTTTATTTTTTTTTTGTAATCGAATTGTTGTGCACTATTTTCGAGGCCATTTTGGAACCAAATAAGCTATCATTTTAACCTACTTAACACTTTATTAAATTCATTCTAAGGACGAATGAAATAATCATTTCCAATGTGATTGTAACCTACTAGTCTCACTTATCAGCTTTTTCTAGCACATACAAGCCAACATAAAACTTTTACTAATACTTCCAAAAAAGTAATAATGATGATAAGACAACAACAACGAATGAAGCTTTACTGATCTCGAGTAACTATGTTGTGACTTTGGCCGTGTTTTTATTCTTCTTCGTGGTATCGGGGCGGGCACGAAATAAAGCTTAGCAGGAAAAGTATGTTCTTTTCTCAAAAAAAAAAACAAAAAAAAAAAAAAAAAAAAAAAAAAAAACAAAAAAACGGGAAACATATTTTCATCGCGATTTAAGATACGTAAGCTCGGTTTATAATTCACTTTTGAGGATAATGATAATGATAAGGACTACTTTGTACGCGAGAGATCGCAAAATAATTTAACTAGAAGTGGTCGTTTTTTGATATCAAAACGGAAAAAAGATATTCCCTTCGTGTGAGCTTTAGAAAGGGACGAAAAAAGTATGAAAAAAAAAAAAAAAAAGAGCGGGGGGGGGGGTGAACTCATAGATGAATGATTGAGAGTGCGCACCTTAACCGACTGAGCTATCATTACTTGCTCTCATTCACTGGTTATATTGTGTATACGTTACAGTGAATATGTAAATTCAGTGATTTTGTAAAATATCTGAAAATTTCAGGGATTTTGTAAAATCACTGTTTCCGTCAGTTGTTTTATAAAACGACTTAACTTTTCAGATAATATATGAAATGATGGAATATTTGTGATAAAAAAGGGTAATACAGTATAATAAGTGTACAGTATTTTTTAATTCATTATCTATGTTCTCATATTTTTAAGAAAAATGTATACTTCAGTGTTTTTTTGAAAATAACTGTATTGGTAGGTTATTTTATAAATTATCTGAAGAAATCACTAAGTATGGGAAACAGATTTTATTCATAATTTTGCATTCTGAGTCGCAAGGATATTGAACATAAATTTTAAAATCGAAAGATAAAATTAAAATGGCAATTATGAGATAGAATTGTTCGTACAATCAGACTAATCATTTATATTCTTAGTAAAGACTTGAGTGGAATATTATTGAGTTCGTGGAGTTATACAAATAAAAACCCAATCACACATATGAACACGCAAAACGTAAAACTGAAGTCCTTAGTTAGAATACATGTAGGCTTCACAACTACTCTTGTGGTTGTTGTTGTCTGCTTCTTCTCCGACACTGGATGTACATCTTAAACTTTACTTTGAATAACAATAATGATAGCAAATACTACAAACAATCTAAATGTTGAAAAAGAAATATGAATATCAAACAAAAAAAAAAAAAAAAAAGAAAAGAAAACCTGAATGCATTATCTGAAAAAACATTTTACTTATAAACAGTACTGTATTATCCTTTTTTCTAAAAAGATATTCTTTTATTTTACATATTAACTGACAATTTCAGTCATTTTATGAAATAGCTGAAAGAATCAGTGATTTTACAAAATCCCTGAATTTTTCAGTTATTTTACAAAATCACTGATTTTACATATTCACTGTAACATATATATATATCAATAAGTTACTTACGGCTAATAAAATAAGAACTCGGAAATCTTCCGAAGATATACGATATATGTACATTTGTCACATATTTGATTAAAGAGAGGTAATCAATATCGCTAATTTTGTTCATCCTGCACAAAATTTGCGATATAGGATTACCTCCGATTAATTTCACTCAAAACTCGCTCCACACACTCATTCAATTTCATTCCTAAAAGATTCCAAAGTCATTCACCTTGTCAATTTCACGATGTCGTTAACTGTATATTGGTTTCCCTTTTCTCGAAAAAAATCATCTAGAATTATTACAAAATCGTTGACCTTGAAAGCGGTATCGAACGTTGACTCGTGAGAAGAAGCTATAGAAGTTGTCACCGTAAGACCTCTAAATTTGCAAGATCGTTAACATTATTTACAGTAAAGAACATCGTGAAATCGACAAGGTGAATCATTTTGGAATGAAATTGAATGAATGCGATGAATGGGTTTTGAGTGAAATTTCGTCCAAATGTTTCGTCCAAAAAAAGAAAAATACGTTGTTTATTATCTTTTTGTGTTTTCGTAAAAGAAGCAGACGCTTTAAAATCCAAACCCAATAATAAAAACCATGCTATGATTAAATCCGTTTAAAAGAAAGAAAATGTAATCACTCCGAATGATTTCAAAGTGTTTTGGAACGCAGCGGTTTTTAAAGGTTTAAGTGGGTGTTTTGGAATGAATGAATGGAGCGCTGGACCACTGATTTAGCGATCATGTTCAAAGCGCGGTAAAAGTTGCGAACACTTTGCACCGTGTTATCATCCTGAGAGCAGGGCAGCTTTTTATTAACACTTCTCGCAATATACACGACTTTTTCTTGTTTTAAAGCTTTAACAGAGAGTGCACTTTAAGATTGGCCAGCACAGCCGTGCTGTCTGATTTTAGCCTAAACAGTCTGCTCTGTACTAAATTATTATAGCCAGAAATAAAGCAATACTGGTTGAATTGTCATGTTCTATGGCATTTTATCTTATAACTAAACAAATGTCCGTTTAATAGTATCCCATATGATATTTCTATGATATCAAATGGATATTTTTAGAACAATGAAATACGTCGTCGATGAAAACAGCTATTTATAAAAAAAAGGAATTCAAAGTTCTCGCAAAATCTAAGCATTTATTCACCACAACATTCGTGCCACGCCGTATAATATATTACTGAAGAACGTTTTTTCGAATAAAGGGAAACTACTAAACGGCTGCTATATTGATATCGAGCGCAGTAGTTTCCCTTGTCTGGAATTATATTTTCTCATTTCTAATGAAAACAAAATAGGACATACACATGTCTGACTTATATTGAGTCTTTCTGTAATGTTTGAATCCCATCCCTAAATAAGTTGCTGAGAAATAGAGCGGACACGATTTTTCACCAAATGGCTTTAACTATGTCAAAAGTCAACTGACAGTAACCAAAATTTATACTGAGAAAAAAACAAAAAGATCAACCCAATAAATCTCTGGCTTTCTTTAAAAGTACACAGATTTTTTTTTTAATATATTGCAAATCACGCCCTGACCATTTGAAATTAAACTCGAAACGTAATGTGTAATTTGAAGAAGACGCTTTTGAATTGTGGATGTTGACGTAGCCAAAGGGTCGATTTTAAAAATCGCAGACTTCAATCATATATTC
This sequence comes from Fragum whitleyi, assembly GCA_948146395.1. Lineage (NCBI taxonomy): Eukaryota > Metazoa > Mollusca > Bivalvia > Cardiida > Cardiidae > Fragum > Fragum whitleyi. The sequence continues at coordinate 49,363,036 of OX411547.1, forward strand.
AGTTGATTTTTCTTGCAGTTTTCATGTTTACCAAATTAGAGTGTAAGGCACCAGGGATTGATCAGACAACTTGATACCTTCTGCTGCTTTCTGCCAATATTACGTCAAATGAAAAATAAACAAAAATAAAACATCTTACTCAGTTTGCAAGCTGAAATTAACTAAATTCTGTCTGCGTGTTCCTCGTCAAGAAAACCACCCCAAAATTCTCTTTTTCACTTCTTAGCCTGACAACAAAACAACATTTGTATTGCTTTTTTACGTTTACGTTTTCTCATGCTCATTTGAAATGCTCGTTTGAATCCCATTGAAAATTTCTCGCTTGAAACCCGTTGAGACTTAGATGGCAATTGGCTCGGTTTTAAAGTTTGGCGTCTTAAAATGATAAAAGAATATATCGCTCCGTTTTAAAATAAGTGCGAGAAAGCGTGTCCGCAGACCAATCAAGCGTTAGAATTTCTGGACAGTTAATGACGACTGTCCAACCGCGGTCTATAAATAGAAGCACGTTTGGCCGTCGGACGACTTGTCGGTCCCGGTCCGCAATCTTGAGATGAAGGCTTATGAGAAACATCTAAGCAAAAATACTAAACTCTTGTAATTCAACCAATCTCATATGAAATTCACTTCATTGACATTGATACAATTAATGTATCTAAAACCCAAGAACCAGCAATTTCTGCATTTAAAGCGCGTATCGACTGTTATTTCAATTCAACATTTTAGTTCGTTGGAGGGGGGGAGGGGTGTTAACCCAAGGGACTTCGGAACGTAGAGCTGTTGGCGTCCTTTGGGTGAGACACGACTGGGCAGTACATGATAAAGGTCAAGCATGGAGTGATTGAACTCCAGGAGTGGGCGTAGGCTACTCCGCCAGGGTTGGTCGGGCACCCTTCACTGTCCTGAGCCAGGTCTCGACGCTTGGTTACAATCTTGCGATCCCTATAGCTGAAGGGCAGCGCTTTTTATCATCTGTTTAAGTATTTATTTTAATATCAGTAGCGGGTAATACTTCCGATAGTTCTGTGCGAGGGCGGATTGTATTCGTCTATTTTGGAGTTCATTAAACTAAGTCGTTATATGGAAATCTGGTGTTGTAAGTAATTCACTCTGCCAAAGTTACGGATACTGTAGAGGACACAACCCCGTGCGGCGCGACCTGGGTCGCCAAATCAAGTTTACCCTAGCAACATACCCCATAGTCGTTACAGATATTTTATTGGTGGCAGAGGTGGGATCTTCACCATTTGATATGTAAACCGGTTAAATGCTTCATAGATCTTTTTAAGGTGCAATTATTCCTTTGAAATCGGGCCCATTCACTGGAATACGCATTGCATCTTAAGAAATTTAATGGTTGTAAATAGATTGAATCTGCGAGCAATTAAGCGAAATACGTTGAATTAATGCGTTATAATTTTATGCATTTTTTTTCCCTTTATTGAAAAGCCTTTAAGTGCAGACTAAAACAAGTCCAAATCATTTTGTCCTATCTGTTCTATAGATCAATAAAAGAAATTATTTTTGTGTACTTGTATTGTCCAAGAATTTTACTCACTATATCAAGGCTTCAAACAGTTTGAACCATGTTGATGCAGGGAATCCTTTTCACCAAAATGCTGGGGAGGTTCGTATCATCGGACGCTCCGGAACCAAGGTCCCGACCCTCCCATATGACAGTTTTAAAACTGTCAATACCTCTTCGGTCGATTCGCGTAGGGGACAAGACTCGTCTGAATATGGTGAGGGTTCCGATCGGGATCGGAGTAGATCACCATCACGAGAATTATGACTTGAAATCGCGGTATTAAGGGCGGAAAATTAGGGCAAGACAATCTAGGCAACGTCTAAGTCCGGATCGCTATGATCACAATTAATACTTGCCACGAGATCGTAACCAGAATAGAGCGGACGAATCTCAATTGTTTTTGAGAGCCGATCAGGATACACGCCGGATTTCCAGAAATTTGCAGAACTAACCAGTTCCTTGCCACACGCCCGCGTTCCCGGTCGAATTCTCCAGGATATCATTTATCGGAGAATGTGCCTTATACCCGGAAAAGACAAACCTATAGAAATCGTCGTTCCGTAGAGGAAATCGACAATTTCCAGCATGATTCTCGAAATTTTAGGGATCATTCCGGCTTTTGTAAAGTAGCCCCGTTCGACGAATCCGAAGATATTGACGACTACTTAATTCAGTTCAAAATCGCCGCCGAAGAACATTGTTTTGGGTTGCAAAGTATGGCCCGGCAATTGTGCACTCGCTGGAGAGGTCCGGCCACTTCAGTGTTATACGATATGTCGGTAATGGATAAAAAATAACTAAAACAATATAATTGATAAATTAGGGGCTAGATTTCAGCCTGGTGAACAGACTACTATGGTCCATGAAAAATTATTACAGAGGCTCAGGAAATCATCGGAAAGCCTAGTCGAGATGGGAGGACGAGATAAAGCGACTGTCTTGGAAAGCATACCCTCGTATTCCCGATGACATACGGGAAGAATTAGCTGTTAATCATTTTTTGGACTCGATCAACGATGCTTCGTTGCGAGCCTTAATCGAAGTAAGGGAACTTAGATCAGTCGAAGAGGCCGTTCGTGTGTGTCTTTCACGGTTTTTCATTGAAAAAAAAAAATCTTGTTCTTAGATTTGGAAATGTGTGTACTTTTAGACGATTATGAATGACCCAAGGGCATTGGTACTAAAAACAACATATTTCAATAATTTTGTATCTTATTTTTTCGAAGCGGGAAGATGAGTAAGGAATCCAATCTTTTTCCAGTCTATAAATTTCAAGATCGTTCTTTTCCGTGGATAATTTTTCATTATGCTTGTATTGATAAGAGCTTTCCAGTTGTCTCATACTTCTATTTCATCTTTTATTGAATAAGACAAACATGTAGAATGCCCATTCATAAATAGTTGGCTCGAAAGAGAAGAATTATTTTCTAGGCGTTAGTAGTTGCTTTATTTTTCAGAATTTCGCTAAATTCAGGAATATCGGTCTTTCTTTCCATTCATTACTAGATTGAATCTTATTAATTTAAAGGCTTCGACATAATGAGATCGTTACTTCCGATTGATTTTGAGAAGAAAAATCAAAAATCACATTTTCCCAATCAGTGAAAGAACAGCTTTTAAATTGACAAGACACCGAATTGCGTAAGAATGAATTTTCGCGATTTATCCAAAATGAAAGTGGCAATGATAATGCGCACTTTGAGAATAAATTCCATTACCATGACCAAATACTCGATCAGATACTGGGTGAACTTCGGGAAATTAACGTTAGTGAATGTTCCGATTCCGACCGTAATAGTAAGAATCAAACAAATACCTCTTCTTATCAGAGGAGAAACTCCGGTTAGAATTCGTAAAGATTCGTCGAGCACCGAGTATGTTTTAATTGCAATATTCAAGGGCACATCGCTAAGAACCGCCCTTTGAAAAACATAGGGCAAAACAATGCACAGTCGCAAACTGGTGCATTCAATCAGGGAAACTAATAGTAGCTGATACTGAGGGTCAAGTTTCAGCTACTCTATTTGAAAATAAATGACCCGTAATCACAATTTTTTCAAGTACTTTAAATAACGATTCAAAGGGAGACGGAATATTCTTAGATATCACTATTCGCGGGGTGGAAACGCAGGCTCTTTTGGATTCGGGCAGTACAATTACTGTCATAAATAAGAGCATTTCGAGAAATTACCTAATTATATGAAACCTTTAGTAAGTGACTACATTAGTAATTTTAGGATGGCAAATGGAAAGCAATCCTGTGCAGCTGGTCAAGTCGTCCCATCTATCACCATTTGTGCAACAAGCAAAAACTTTGTTCACAATGTTGTAATAGCAAACATTCAGCTTCCCCTGAATTGGGACAGGGATCACACGAAAATAATTTGCAATTGAACTTAGGAGATTAAAGCGTTAAAATTCATGGTGGGCCTTTTAAGTGTAATTTCTGACCAATTGTCAAGTTGATCTGGAAAAAATTACGGCCTCTAGTGTGTATACATGATTTTTATGATTCGACCCCGTGACCTACTTTTTGACCCCAAGTTAACACAATTTTGAACTCGAGCAAGATTTCATCTAGACAATCGTTTTGACCAAATTTCAAGTTGATCGGGCGAAAAATGTGGCCTCTAGATTGCATACAAGGTCTAAGATTTGACCCCGGTACCTAGTTTTTGACCAAAGTAGACCCAATTTCGAACTTATTCGCGATTTAATCAAGACAGTCATTCTGACAAAATTTCAAGATGATCGGGCAAAAAATGCGGCCTTTAAAGTGCATACAAGGTTTTTATACGATTTAACCACGTGACCTAGTTTTTGACCCCAGTTATCCCAATTTTGAACTCGACCAAGATTTCATCCAGACAGTCATTCTGACCAGATTTCAAGTTGATTGGGCAAAAAATGTTGCCTCTAGAGTTCATACAAGGTTTGTCTATGATTTGATCCCCTGACCTAGTTTTTAAAAAAAAAAACCCTCAATTTTGAAGTTGTCGAAGATTTCATCTAGAAAACCATTTTGACCAAATTTCAAGATCAGGCAAAGAATGAGGCCTCTGGTGTGCATACAAGGTTATTTCTAGGATTTGACCCCGTGACTCCGTAAGGGTTTGACGGGCCTTCACTGTACTGAGCCAGGTCTCGACGCTTGGTAACGCACTTGCGATCCCAATAGGTGAAGGGCATCGCGTTTTATCATTTTGTTAGAGTATTTTTTTTCAATATGAGAAGCGTGCCATTCTTCCGATCAGTGAAAAACTGCGAAAAAGGCTCAGGAAGAATTAGCTGTAAATCATTTTTTGGACTCGATAAACGGGGCTTCGTTGCGAGATTAAATCGAAGTAAGGGAACCTAGATCGGTTGAGAAGACATTGAATATGCGTCAGAATAAACTCATGCGACTTATCCAAAATAAAAAGGGCAATGATATTGCGCACTTTGAGAATTCAAGGACCATGACCAAAAACTCGGTCAGTTACTCGGTAAACGTCGGGATATTACCGTTAGTGAACGTTCCGGTTCCGACCGTAAAAGGAAGTATCAAACAAACAGCTCTTCTAATCCGAGCAGTAACACCGGTTCGAGTTCGTCAAGATTCGTCGAGCACCGAGTATGCTTTAATTGTGACGTTCAAGGGCACATCACTAAGAATGGCCCTTTGAAAGTTCATGTTTACAAACTGAAATTATATCTGAGCAAGCTCTCTTCATGGTTCAGTGTATAAGTGAAGCAACAGATTGACAAACCAACCAAGACACCGACAGCTACCAAGTTGGTGCTGTCGAGGACCAACTAGACAGCCAGGAGGGAACGACAGATAACCAACAAGACGACCAGAATGGAAAACCAACCAAGGCCCAAACAGACATCAGGGAGGAACAGACAGCAGAGGACGAACCTGACAAGGATGAAGACACCCAGCAAGATGATGAGAAGATGTAGGAGCCAAAGACAGAGACAAGCCAGGACGACCGACAATACTTGACAATGACGGATTACGGACAAGATACGACAATGTCGGACTACGGACAAGACGTGACGATGACGCACAACGAAGAAGACACGATGGTGACAGTTATGGACAAGACCTGGCGGAGACAGACAGCAGACAAGACATTCATTGTCCTGTATTGTCCGTCACCGTCATTGTCACAATGACGGTAACGGACAATACAGGACAATGACTGATTACGGACAGGAACAGACGACGATGACGGCGGACAGAACTTTTTGAAAGGCTGGGGTATGTGAAGAATACCTGAATTGGCGAAGTCAGATTATTTTGGTATATTTTCTTAAAGGCTCAATATGAAGTGATACTAATGGATCATATGGCTGTAGGTATATTTCCGCCTTTTCAAGTTATTTAAAACGATTATCCGTCAATATCCAGCTAGCTAAATGAATCGACGAAGAAATGGTCACCCTTCGTATTCTGTTTACATTCTGTCATCCGCCATTTTGATAGCCTGGTTCAGACAGTTCAATTGTGGTAAATGTTCTTTGCACTTCTATGACAGAATACCCTTTGTCTTTGGTACTTTCTAAAACCAAATGTCTTGCACATTGCGAATCTCTATCGGGAAACATTTTGTAAACTTGAAATTGAGTCTTCATTACTTTCATTCGATACATGGGTGTTCGGACTTCAGAGCAGTTTTTATGGACAGTAGCGCTTGATTGGTGTTTTTCCTGGAAAGATCTTTCTGCATAGAAAGCGTGATCCGCGGAGCCTGTATATAGAGGCGCGTGCAGCAGTTGGACGACTTCTCAGTTCCGGTCCACAACCTTGAATTGAAGACTTAAAAGAAACATATTGTCCAGAGCTTGGTGATAATAATATTCTCCTACTACAATTATGCATCTTTCCGTCTACACAAAAAATTGTCTAAAAGGTATTCTTTCAGAGCGATGCCACTGTGCCCCCCCCCCCCCCCCCCCCCTTGCAAAGAGAAACTTGACGTCAACCTTTCCGATGAACTTCAGGTGTAACGATGAACATCAAATATTGTGGCCGAAGAACTGGAAGGGCCATACACAAGATCAGTTCAAAGCTAATGGCACATGAGCATGTGGCCATTCTTCTAGAAAGCACCGGGACACGGGAGTTCCCCGTCATAACGAGGAGAACTCAGCTAGATAAGTACACTTTTTTCGCCCTTTAAGGCGAAAGATATCACGGGAGGAGGACGAAGTAAGCGAAATGATCGAGGCAAAGATACACCAGTATTACTTTTCTTCTGTAGTAAAGGAGGCTCGCGGGGAGATACCGGATAATCGGACCGCCTGGTCGCTAATAAAGGCACTTAAGAACTGTGGTAGGTGGCAGAGCTTGAAAGGCAAAATATAAAAGTTAAGATAATTCAGAGATGATTAAGTTATACATGCCATTTCAAATGTTCATGTTTCCATTGTTTCTAATATTTCAATTCGAGGTACTGAACAATGTTAAGAAATGATCCTTTGTTTAAACTTCTTCTGTGCCCATTTCAAACTGATAAATTATTAAAGATATTCATCTAGTATACACGTTTTATTGAAACTATTGAAATTGAATATTGTTCTTTGTGGTTTTTTTCTTAATAATTATAATCCCGGAGGATTATTAGCTCATCTGAGCTCACACTAACAACGATATTTTTCTTGCATACACTAAAGAGGGCACATAGCCACTATTGTGTCCTAAGTGAGGTAGCTACGAGTTTTTAGAACATATTGGGTCTAGCTGTCTGATGATTGTAATAACCTTTAAAATTCCGGTGTTTCGAAATTCCGTACACGGACTACATATTGTACGGCGGATTTGTACATCTCTTGGATTTATCCGATAGCGAAACCATTGGACAGGATTGAAGGACTCTTCAGGAGCCTATGTTTCTGATTGGTAATTCAATGCCTGACAACTCAGATGAAAGATGAACTGTATAGAGGAACGAGATTGTAAAAAGAACAACCCCCCTAGTTTCTTCAAAATTCATCCTTTATCTTTTCTTTGGTTAATTGACGTTTTAATAGTATTTAATAATCAATAGATAGGACCAGGACCAAGATATTCGGGAAACCGACCCGACCGGGGAAACGGTGCAGGATGAACAGGCCAAATGTAAATATTAATTGACACTTATTGACATTTTCTAAGATTTTGAATCCGTTAGCAATCTTATTTGCTTTTGACAATTTCATGAAAAAATGTTTTCGCTACTTAATTAAATAAGTTCATCTTTAGCTTCATTAAGCCTGCTTATCATTCGAACCATGCATCTTTGGCGAACTCCCGCTCAGTCCGCGCAAAGGAAGGATCTTGTCCCATAACAGACACTTGTGATCGCTCAATCCGTGCGTCCGTTTTTATTGCTAGATATATACATACGTATATGTGTAGCTTCATGGCATGACTGGCTCCTCTTGTAGAGATTTCTATCATCACGAGTGTAGACCGCTCACACCGGTGTATCTTGGCTTATCTCAATCAAACAAGGCATGTAAATCTTCATGCGTGTTTGCAATAGTCCTGCTACAATATCATACCACATGAGTGATATTTGGACTCCATCCAGGCGCATCCTGTTTAACATACAAACAAAATGGGAAAATCTTCATAAATACTTTTCTCTGAAATCAGAAGGCAGACAGCCTTCATATTTAGCGGGATCTGCCTAGGTATATGTGAATTTTCGTAAAAACGAAATGCAAAATCACCAAAAAGAATCTACTAATTAATCTAGTAGAACTTATATCAAGTTTATTCATATCATATCCTTTTGTCAAATTTGGGTTCCACCCTGGTGTATCATGGATGTTTCTTTGAAATCAGAAGGCATATAGCCTTCGTATTAAGTATGTAGCATAATCCAGTAATCCTTTACCAAAATTACTTAAATCATAACCTGTAGTAAAATTTCGGCTCAGCCCGGGTGCATCCCATTTTTACGTAGAAACACAGAGGGAAAGCTACGGAAATCTTGTTCTGTGAATCTTTCTTGAACTTTTCATATTAGAAATGTGGTTTCATTTAATTTACCCTCGTCATTTTGATCTTAAAAAGAAACAATCTACTTGTGGACATCTGTCTATTAAGTTATATGATGTCAAAGGGTTAAAAAGACTAGGGTGAGCGATCTAGGACCATCTCGGTTCTCTTGTTTATCATATTAGCCTAGTTCTACATAGCAAGTATCATATCTGATACTTGAATAAGACTTTTAGTCGTTCACAGGAATTTCCCAGAATGGAATTTTCATAATACGTGTACCGGTGCTGCCCGAGGAATAACAATTACTCCTACAAGATCAGTCCTTTAGCACCATCTATCATTGTAACATTCGTTTTTCTGCGATTTTGACTTGGTTTTTCTTAGGAAATGTTTAGTCATCTCAGAAAAAAACTTGTTTTTATTTTAAATAATTGTCTTAGTGCTTGTGTATTAGTCGATATTTCGGTTTGATATGAAATCCCAATTTAAGCAAAAACCGAAGTTTTATCAACTTGAATGGATTTTTCTGGTCAAATCTATTTTCCAGGTCGAATGCTTCTGATACATAGTTGGATATGGACTAATTTGCAACACACTCAATATGTGTTGTCTCATCATTTAGCCAAGGAAATATTGGTGGGGGTTTTCTCGCAAATTACCTACCATCATTTCATGATTTGAACTAAGAATAATGTCAGTATTGTTGTACTACAAGTCAACCATAACCAACAAATAGGTTTTTCATTTTCATAATACACTTATGTGTTGTAAAGAGTCATAGTAGTTACGAAGATATGGGCAGAATACTTGTCGGCTGTTTTTGAGCTCTAATAAAATGACCTACCTTTTTCAGTCCTTTATTCTTTTTTCACCTTCTCAGACTTATATAATCATTCGGAAGAAATGAAAACCGAATATTTAGAAGAAAATAAGTTTCATTTTAAGCTATAATTCTGGGTAAATTACACGTCATCGTGGGTGTCGGGCCTCTTTAATCTTTTGCAACATGTCTGTTCGCCGGAAGAATCGTGTACTTTTTTGGGTGGTCTGTCCTCATCTGTCAAAGGCCAGTTTCAGTACACAATTTTGTTGAAACATTAATAAACAAGATGTGTTTGTGAAACACTAATGCCCCCGTAACAGCATTTTTTTCAAAGTTTGACCTTGACAGATGACATTGACTTTGTTATCAGCAGATGCGGATCATTGAGATCTATCATCATGCCAAATATGAGCCTTGTGTTTTGAATAGGCTTGAAGATATTAGCAATGTTAAAGTTTTTTGGCTAACTTTTTGCAGACAGACAGACAGACGGACGGCAATCATTGTCAAAATGAAAATATATGAGTTATTATTGTCATTAGTTTCGCAAGAAAAAAAATAATTTGTGCGAGAAACCGTTATCTCTTATCATTTTCAATGTAAAATTGATCTTTGATCACCCACCTGTTATTGCTGGTCTATAGTTGCATTGATTTGGAGCTTAATTATTATTTGTTTAAATTTACCTCTTTCGAGTTCTTTATTAACCGAATTAATCCCATCCCTTTACATGCATCAACGCTATTACCATGGCATCGTGTCCGTCGTACGTGTACCCGTCCGTAAACCTTTTCTTTAACATCTTCTCCTTCCAAACAAATAGGCGGATTTTAAAGAAACTTGGTAGAATTGATCCTTTGGTGACCCTTTTCTTAAATTGTTAAAGAAATTTTGATTGATCCCTAAATATTGGCTTGGCATGTTTTCACTTTATATCTTTTAAAACTTCACCCTTACCATTGGGTCGATTTTAATGAAACTTTGCATGGATGTTACTTGGGTGATCCTTTACTAAAATTGATCAAGACATTTTCATTGACACCCAAATAAAGGCGTGGCAGGGCGGGGCTTATTTCACTATCAAATCTTACACAAGAGGACCATGACGGTCCTAGATCGCTCACCTAAGACTATTTGGCACCTGCGACATCACAATGATTAAATAGGCTGATGTCAACAAGGAGATAATTTCTACATAAGATCAATACCATGGAATGTTTTCAGCCAAGAGCAAGAAGGATATGTCTTTTCATTCTTTGATTCTCTGTAAAAAGGGATGCAACCGGATGGATCCCAAATGTGACCCAAGGGTCTTGATATGAACAAACTTGGTACAGGAGGTCCACTTGATGATGCTACCTACCAAATATAAAAACTCTGTGCCCTCTGGTTTCAGAAATAGAAGATTTTTAAAGATTTTCGCTCTATGATTCTATGTAAAAAGGGTTACGCCCAGGTTGAGCACAAATATGGTCCCAGGGTCTTGATATGAACAAACTTGGTACAGGTCAACTAGATGGAGCTACAAACCAAATATAAAAGCTATCTGCCTTCTGGTTTCAGAGAAGAAGATCTTTAAAGATTTTCCCTTTTTTACTCTTCGTTCTCAAAAGAGCTAAACGGAATGCGCCGGGGCAAAGCCCAAATATTACCCTAGAGATTGATACGAACAAACTTTGTAGAGGCCCACTATATGATGCTACATACCAAATAACAAAGCTGTCTGCCTTCTGATTTCAGAGAATACGATTTTTGAAGATTTTCCTATTTTTACCCTTCGTGCACAGAATAGCTAAAGGGGATGCACTCGGGCAAAGCCCAAATATGACCCCAGAATTTTGATATGAAAAAAACTTGGTTGAGGACAACTAGATGATGCTACATACCAAGTAAAAGCTGTCTGCTATCTGGTTTCAGAGAAGAAGATTTTTTAAGATTTTCGCTATTTGATTCTATATAAAAGGGTTGCAACTGAGTGGACCTAAATATGACCCCAGGGTCATGGTATGTACAAACTTGGTAGAATTCCACTAGATGATGCTACATTTTAAATATCAAAGCTGACTGCCTTCTGGTTTCAGAGAAGGGTTTTTGAAGATTTTCTTTATTTCACCCTTTTGTCAAGGGTAAAGGAAAAGTTAAAGGTGGATTTCATTTATTTGAAGAATTTTGGTAGAGCTTGACCCAAGGAACATCCCTGCCAAGTTTCTTCAAGATTGGTCCACCGGTTTAGGAGAAGATGTTTAAAGAAATTGTGGACGACAGACATTGTACTATCACAATAGCTCACCTTGAGCACTTCATGCCCAGATTGAACCGATTTCAATGAAACTTTGCATTGGTGTTTCTTAGGTGACCCTTTACCGAAATTGTTCAAGGAATTTCGAATGACCCAAAATATGGGCGGGGAAGGGTGGGGCTTGTTTTCACTATGTGTTTTTCAAATTATTCTCCTCAAAAACCACCGGGCCGGTTTCAATGAAACCTGGCATGGATGCGCCTTGGATGACCATATTAATTAAAAAAGCCAGTGGAGCGAAACAGGCCCACTTATTTTGTTGGTTCAATCAATCTGTGAACGTTTGAAGCAAATGAGATGAAACCGTGAAGTCTCTCGCGATAACAAATATCAAATTCTCATTTGATCTCATTTCCCGTGAAACTTGATGGACCTGAACCTTTTCGAATGATCCTTATGTTGAAACATATTTAAAAAATCGGATAAACAAGCTGTGTTTGTGAAACACTAATGCCCCCGTCACAGCATTTTTTTCAAAGTTTGACCTAGACAGAACACTTTGACCTTATCACATGACCTTTATTTTGGTATCAGCAGATGCGGATCATTGAGATCTACCATCGTGCCAAATATGAGCCTTGTATCTTGAATAGGCTTGTAGATATTGGCAAAGGTTAAGTTTGGTTAAGTTTTCGGAAAGACGGACGGACAGACAGACGGACAGGGGTAAAACAATATGCCCCCGATCTCTCGATACGGGGCCATAAAAATGTGGACTTTTTCAAGATAAACAATAGAAAATTAATTTACGCATGCACGTTTGGAAAAAACGACATGTCTATAGTATAGCTGTCTTGACCTGTGCTCTATCCTTTGCTTATTTCAGGTTGTGTACCCTATTAAAAATTACTTTAAACCGTTTAATACATTGATATAATTTTTAAAACTTGGTTACCCCATACAATGTAATATACGTTCGCATATTAACAGTATACTAACTTGAGATCATTTTAAATGGTTTTAACATCAGGATTATAACATCGATGAACAGTCTTACGAAACAAATGCATGTTTACAAAATGTTATTCAATGTAACTCATATTATTTTTTTCAGCGAAAACGCATAAGGCCCCATGCAAGATGTTCCATGACCCTATCATGATCCGAATCATCCATGATAATTACAAGGAAAACTGATAAAGTTTGTTGATTAATTTGCGTCCACATTAATTCGTTGTGAACAAAAAGAGGAGCGGAAACACACTATGGCTTTAGCGACTTTGACCCGAAAACACCTACTATTTATTGAATATCAGTCATTTCATTTCTTTGGACAAGACCTTTGTGTAAATAACATGTGAAAGGTCTTCAGTCGAAGTAATTTTTTTCAAGGTTGAATATGTAGAAGTTTTAGACTGCACATTGAATTAAGTATTGCCACGGATCAGGGTGTATAAACCACGTTGATACTTTTTGGATTCGGAGGGGGGGGGGGGGGGGGGGGGAGTGGTACTATCCGTCTCAGGTAACATTTTTCGCGATTATTTCCATGGCGTTGTAAAGTTTGTCACCACACAAAGACGACGATCTGTTACTTTTTATTCCACATCCTTTCGATTCCGTGGAAAATCTCAGGTTTTGTAGAATTAAAGTCCCTAAGTTTGACAAACAGTGAATTTGAAATCGTCCGACGGTGAGTAAACTACCTGAAAATCCGCAGGTTGGTATTATAAGGGTGTTTCACATAAAAAAAGATCTAAATAAACACAAAAAACGAATAACTACAGCCTTGTGATATCTTGAAATCTTCCTCAACTTCCAAAATTCAACCTTTGTATTGAGCACAAGCGCTAAAGTAAATGTGAAATTTCAAGGATCTTTGACTGACTAATCCAATTGCCTATGCTACTTTTAATTTTACAAAATAAATGACAATGGAAAAATACTTTGAACTTGACTGATGACCCTGAAGATGGTACCTACTGGTAGATCTTATGCGAAGCAATTATCGTGGGAAATATGAAGACCCCTTCATTTACCTCAAAAATAAGATATTTTAATTTTCTAAATAGGTTGTGAATTACAAAAGTGATTTGAATATTGATTCCCGGTCTTTGTTAAATTCGCTAGTGAAAAGATCTTGTGAATGAGTTCTTAGATCTACATTTTTGAACGATTTTAACAAAGACTTTTATTAAAATTTTATTGATATTTTTCAGAGTAAAAAGGCTGTTAAAACTTTTTCCATAATGATTAACTACTTAATCCCAGAATAAAGAATTCAGTCCGTATTCACCAGACCAATTCAAAATTACGTAATAAACTAAATTAGAATTAAGTCAAATTCAAAGTCAAACATTTACCGTGCTAATTTAGCGTGCCTCCTAGAAAAATGGGCGCAGCAGCGTAGCGTCTTATTGAGGACAAGGACTGGGATTTATTGTTATCCGACCGAGGAGAGTAAAAAATGATGTACAAAATCCGTTAGAGGCGCTAGCGCGCGGCGAAGTATTTGCTAGGTATAGTTTTGTTCCGGCGACAATCCTATATCTTTGAGGACAGCTGGCACCACTGATTGAGTTTGGAACCCGCAGAAATTCGCCTCTGCATGTACTTTACCAAGTTTTGGTATTTTTGCGTTTTTGTGCTACGGGAGCTTTCCTAATCGTCACTGGAGACAGCTTTTTGGGGCCTATTTTCCTACCCACGGTTTCGAGAAGGTTGAGAAGGGTAACAACATCACTTGCAAGGCGTTTCATAACCTTTCAAAACAGAGTAAGCAAGCAAAGGATGCCAAACAGCGGTTTTATGAAATAGCAGGTAAATAAATGTTCTCGCCCCTTTCGAGTTTAATTCCCGTTCGGTAATAACATTGGTAAAAAAATTTCGATGGATAAAGATATTTAGTAACACTTCACGTTTATTCGTACACCTAAAAGGTAATTTTTTTTGGCATGCATGCCAAATGTGTAATTGTTTTGTGTTCGTCTTTTAATAGATGAAAACTCCATTTTGTTAAGTCGTGTTAGGTTATTTTTTTTTTAATAATATTTTCTCAAACCCTGGCCTACACACAACAGAGGTTGTCAGGCGACAGCTAAACTGAAATAGATTTCTTTCGGATATCCTGTGCACATAAGATAGTAAAGTATAAAGTGGCTCTGATTATATTCCACGAACACAAAGTACACAAATGCATTGACCATAGAAAGCCAACTGCTGTCAAGGCGCAGTTGTAAGAGCATCAGACTCTTACAATAGAGGTTCTGAGTTTGATCCCCTGTGGCGGTACTCATCCAGTCCGACTGTCTCCCATCATGATTGAGTCGTCGTCATAGCGCAGTTGGTAGCGCGTCGGACTGTCAATGTAGAGGTCCCGGTTTCGATCCCCGACGGCGGCACTCATTCTTTCCAACTATCTGTCTCTCACCAATGGGTTAATAATCAAAGACCTATGTGAGATAGCAGCTGGAGGCTAGGAAAGGATGTCATGGATGAACTGGTGAGAGAAATACCAGACATCCATTGTTAGGTGCTCCAGCCGCCGCGATATAACGGAAAAAAAATGTTGACAGCGTCGTAAAACTGTATAGTGCTTCAAATAACCTATCTTCAATTTTTGAAAAAATGTTGTAAATGAAACACTGAAAAACATGGTTGAAAACTTGGAAGTTTACTACTAATTACCATTGGTTTTCTTTTGTGTAGTGAACTCCAAATTGATGAAAGTCGTTATGTTCCGATAGGTGGCATTTTTCAAATACTGACCTATCTGATTTGAGCATTCTGGGTAGTGTTATTCGTGACAACTCGGCCGATTCCGTCGAACTACTTTCAAAATGTCAGCGTCCATGAAATGCTTCAATTTAATCGGTTTTCCCAAAATCTATATTAGGAAACTGTGTATAGTATAAATTGATCTCAAGCAAACAACTTTTTTTTTTAGAAAAAATATACTTTCGCAACTTAAACCAAATTTTTTGTCAATTAATTTAAGGCAAAATTAAGTTTGATTTCCACAAAAATGAGGTTTTAATTGAAATTCTCCATTTACTACTTTTTGGCGATAGAATACGAAGTAGTAATATTTATCCTAATCTGGATAAAGGATACTGTCCCGAAGACAGGTCAATCTTCGGAGAATGGAGACAACGGATGAAAGTTGAAATTTTGAAAAATAAAAAATATTGATTTTTTTTCATACTCTTAGGTAGAGCTATTTTCTCGCCTTATATCCTTTATATCCGTAGCTTAGTGAAAAACAGTTGTTACAACCTATTTTTGTGTAGATAGTCAAAACCATTTCGCACTGAGCAGATTATATGCGCGTATGATTAGACCACATTCAAGATCCCCCTATGTGAGTACAAATACTCGAATAACTTTGCTTTTTTACTCACTCATGACATTATCGATCATCCAGTGCTGCTCATCATGATAATAATTAGGTTTCTGACACCCCCTCCCCTTCTGAAAATAAGCCCTATGTTGTGCAGGGTCCAAAGAATCCACTCGTCCGCTCGTATTTACGAGTAAGAAATCCCGGGGGACGAGTGGAAATTCAAAGGCAGTCGTCCTCCCGGACGAGTGAAGAATGAATGGCATTTAATTATTATGTCTAGTGTCAGGATAAAATTGGATAAAATACCAAAAGACGCTTCGAAAAAGTTCGCGGTGATAGAAGTTCGCAACACCTTGAACTGTAAACAGTCATGTACTTTGATTTCTAAAAATAAGACTTCCGGTTTTCGCATGATATAACCCGGTACCCGAACTTCGTAAATACAAATCGATCTCGCGATCAAGGAAAGTATCGAAATAGACATAAATTTTCAACCGTTTTGTTGATATCTAAGTACTTCTTCGTTTGTCGCTTATAGTCACATATCATTACCCGATGAATTACATGGTATTGTTTGTTTACAAATGATATGTTTTAATCGTCCCAATCTTTTTACCGGTATTTATTGCCCGGAATCTTATGTTTTTGAATGACGTAGAAAAATGAACTTTCGTTTCGTCTGCACTTCAAGATGACGTTTCTAGATACAAAACATGGTCTTTAACGATCCCTTGGCCTATTCAAGGGCGAGTGACAATCAAACCAGGACGAGTTACTTTTTCATGTCACTTGCCCTGGAGGACGAGTGCCATTTTCTGAATTCTTTGGACCCTGTTGTGATATGTGGCATGACGCATAATCCTAAGAAAATTGAGTGTGGAACTTCCAATTGCAAATAATCTAGCCCTGCATTGAGGTAATATATTTCCTCTAATAATAGTGCCCCTCCAAATAGCACCCCTGCATTTTTTACTGAGAAAACCCACTTCCACTTCAAATGCCTAAATCATAGGAATTTTTAATGTCTGGTCATGACAGGGCGTGGCATATTTTCACTTTGAAATCTTTGAACATCTTCTTCTGAACTATTGAACCAATTTCTATGAAACTTTACTAGAATGTTCCGTAATTAACCCTTTTCAAAAATAGTTCGCGAAATTTTGATCGGCCGACATGGGCGTGGCAGGGCAAGGCTTATTTTGAGCCCGAAATTTTTGAACAACATCTCAACCCGAACCTCTTGGGCGATTTTTTAGAATCTTTACCACATTGTTCCTTGGGTGTCAAGACGGGGTTATTTGATCCCGAAATTTACGAACGACATCGCCTTCTGAACCACTGGGTCCGTTTCAATGGAACTTTGCCAAAATGTTCCTTTAGGGATTTTTTTTTCAAAAATTGTTCGTAAAAATCTAATTGGCCAATAAATATGGGCGTGGCAGGGCGGAGCTTATTTTGTGCCCAAAATATTTCAACATCTCCTTCAGAACAACTGGGCCGATTTCAATGAAACTTTAGCAGAATGTTCCTTTGATGACCCTCTTCAAAAATGCTTCGCAAAATTTTGATTTGCCCATAAATATTGGCGTGGCAGGACGGACGTATTTTGAGTCTTCTCAATAATGAATGGGTGGGTAGGGTCTTTTTTCACTTTAAATTTTTGGAATAACATCTCCTCTTCAACAATTAGGCAATTGTGAATTAAACATTACCAGAAAGATACTTGGATTTGATCAGTTGGACCAACAAAGTTCAGGTGAAAGGTTTAGGGCCATTCAGGCCATTTTGTTAGAAACAATTTTCATACAATTTCAATTGATTTTTTATTTAGTTATTTTACATTCTTTTTATGTTCAAGGATTAATTATCATTCAGTTCTGAAAAATGACTACATGATTAATAGGAAAACATGTTAGTGTCTTGTCATGATAAATTCTCCCAAACTCGACTGGATAACATTGGTATTTTAAGACACATATTTTTCTCTTTTTTATATTTTTCAGATGAACATAATGGATTTCTTCTTGGAGATTCGGGATACCCTTGTAAACCATACCTTATGGCAATTTTCCTACAGCTTGCAACAGAAATGAGGAGCGCTTTAATTCAAGCTTATGTAGGACAAGAGCGTAACAAAACTTTTAGAACAAACTTTTGGAACTTTGAAGCGAAGATTCCCCTGTTACGATTTGGAATCCGATCAACCTCTGAAACTGCAGTGCAGCATATTTCATCATGTTTCATCATGTGTTGTCCTTCACAACATTGGCATTCTTCAAGGAGATATCATTGACTACCAGTGTTGAGCTGGGCAACCGTGAAACGGAAGAAATTTTTCAAGGAAATACAGGTCATTATATCAGACAACAAATAGCCGAGAGGTTCTTTTGAAAAAAAACATGCAGTATATGAACAAAATTTCGTAAGTTGTAGGGCATTATGTTTAAGTGATATGCTATAGAATTTGCAGTTTATGAATATTTAATTAATCGAGTCTAATAGCCACCATGCCCATATAATTGCAATGTTTTGCATCAAAGATAGAATCAAAAATGTTGATGTACTTAATTTTATTCAAATCCTTTGTTTCAAAAAGTCAACACATGTAACATTTTCCTTATCAGAATCATCCATTTCCTCTTGATCGTCATCGCTTTCAACATCCTCCCAGCTGTTCTCCATTGAGACATCCTTTAAACCCCAACAAGTTCTTGGCTTAGGGCTACTTTTTGTCGTTTTTACCCGATAGAGATAATTAATTCTTTACTATTTTTGCGTGTCATGTTTCAAGTCTTTTTGAAGTTCGTACTTGTCTAATTCTATTATGACTTACTTTTTGTCGTTTTTGCCCGACAGAGATGATTACTTCTTTACTATTTTTGCGTGTCAAGTTTCAAGTCTTTTAATGTTCGTACTTGTCTAATTTTATTATAAAGTCATTATCTGTTATTGCTTATCTTCCAGGGTATGTTTTTTATTTTATTTAATTTTTTTTGCCTCTGCTTGTTAATATCTGGCTTCTTGCAACTTCCACAAACATTTTTTACCTCTTGCATTTCTTCCAAATGATTTTGTAAAAACATTTCTAGTTCCTCCCTTCTCCCTTTAAGTGCCATAACTTCTTCTACAGCATTATTTCCTCTGAATGGCTCTGATGGATATTTTTTTTACTAAGGATAGCCGTCTTGGATAGTGGGTATATTCTTACTGTCTCGTAAGCTGCAATGATATTTTTTAGGGTCATGGATTTAAGGACAGATACATCAAGAGGCTGGGTCAAGTGTGAAGTATGTGGGGGAAAAACAAAGGTGATAATTTCATTTCTTTTGCCCCAATCAACTACTCTCTTGGAAACATGTGAAGAGTGACCATCATGAAGTAAAAGGGTGTATTCTTTGGCATTTGGACCTGCTTGTGTGTAATTCAGAATGTGTTAATTTAAAAACTTCAAGAAGGTGTCACTGTTTCCCCAACCACTTTCAGTCATACAATAACCACTTCCTGGTAGAGCCCAATTCAGCAGTTCCGGATTTGCTCTGAATCCTTTAAATGCCAAGTAAGGGGGAATAGACTGGCCAATGGCATTTACACACCCATATAGAGTAAGAGTTAAACACTTTGGATATGTAATAGTTTTTTTTTTTTTTGGGGGGGGGGGGGGACTTGTTGCTATTGTATGTGGAGGCTTGTGATCTGGTTTCAGTTCCGTCTGATCGACATTAAATATCATATGTGGCTTATCCTCTGGATTATATTTTTTCCGATTTTTTCCAGTTCATCTTAATACTTATTAAGTGTTTCAAGGGTTGCGGATTTTACTCGACAGCTCTCAAGACTACTTGGTTTCTTTGAAGCTTACCTGTCATGCCACCGTTTTAGAAATCTTGACACCCAGCAATTTGACATTTTAATTGATCTTCCCCTTTTGCCTACGGCAACAGCTTATTCAGACCTTAGTATTTTAACTTGTGTATGTGACATACCATATTTAATTTGAGCCAAAGTCTCAATATGCTCAACCAATGTGAGTACTGGTCCAGGTCTTGTGGTACTAATGCCTATTTTCCTTTTGACTCTGTCTCTTCGTGTTTGTACTGGGACATTGAATTGTTTTGCTGCTCCATGTACTAATTTTTGTATACCTTTTTTGTTGTTGTTTTCTTTTGGGGATTTTTCTGGAAAATAGTAGTCTTAAATATCAATTACGATTAATGGCCTTACCTCCTTTTTATTTACATAAACACCCATTTCTTTTTAGCTCACCTGAGCACGAAGTGCTCAAGGTGAGCTTTTGTGGTTAGGTGGATGTCCGTCGTCCGTCGTCAGTCGTCCGTCGTGCGTCGTGCGTCGTCCGTCGTCAACATTTGCCTTGTATGCACTCTAGAGGCCACATTTTTTGCCCAATCGACTTAAAATTTGGTCAGAATGATTGTCTTGATAAAATCTCGGACGAGTTCGAAATTGGGTCAACTGGGGTCAAAAACTAGGTCACAGGGTCAAATCTTAGAAAAACCTTGTATGCACTCTAGAGGCCACATTTTTTGCCCCATCAACCTGAAATTTGGTCAGAATGATTGTCTTGATGAAATCTCAGACAAGTTCAAAATTGGGTCAACTGGGGTCAAAAACTAGGTCACAGGGTCAAATCTTAGAAAAACCTTGTATGCACTCTAGAGGCCACAATTTTTGCCCAATCAACCTGAAAATTGGTCAGAATGAATGTCTTGATGAAATCTCGGACGAGTTCGAAATTGGGTCAACTGGGGTCAAAAACTAGGTCACAGGGTCAAATCTTAGAAAAACCTTGTATGCACTCTAGAGGCCACATTTTTTGCCCAATCAACCTGAATTTTGGTCAGAATGAATGTCTTGATGAAATCTCGGACGAGTTTGAAATTGGGTCAACTTGGGTCAAAAACTAGGTCACGGGGTCAAATCATAGTAAAACCTTGTATGCACACTAGAAGCCACATTTTTTGCCCAATCAACCTGATTTTTGGTCAGAATGATTGTCTTGATAAAATCTCGGACGAGTTTCAAATTGGGTCAACTGGGGTCAAAAACTAGGTCACAGGGTTAAATCTTAGAAAAACCTTGTATGCACTCTAGAGGCCACATTTTTTGCCCAATCAACCTGAATTTTGGTCAGAATGAATGTCTTGATGAAATCTCGAATGAGTTCGAAATTGGGTCAACTGGGGTCAAAAACTAGGTCACAGGGTCAAATCTTAGAAAAACCTTGTATGCACTCTAGAGGCCACATTTTTTGCCCAATCGACTTAAAATTTGGTCAGAATGATTGTCTTGATCAAATCTCGGACAAGTTTGAAATTGGGTCAACTGGGGTCAAAAACTAGGTCACAGGGTCAAATCTTAGAAAAACATTGTATGCACTCTAGAGGCCACATTTTTTGGCCCAATCAACCTGAATTTTGGTCAGAATGATTGTCTTGATAAAATCTCGGACAAGTTTGAAATTTGGTCAACTGGGGTCAAAAACTAGGTCACAGGGTCAAATCATAGTAAAACCTTGTATGCACACTAGAAGCCACATTTTTTGCCCAATCAACCTGAATTTTGGTCAGAATGATTGTCTTGATAAAATCTCGGACAAGTTTCAAATTGGGTCAACTGGGGTCAAAAACTAGGTCACATAGTAAAATCTTAGAAAAACCTTGTATGCACTCTAGAGGCCACTTTTTTTGCCCAATCAACTTGAATTTGGTCAGAATGATTGTCTTGGTGAAATCTCAGATGATTTCGAAATTGGGTCAACTGGGGTCAAAAACTAGGTCACAGGGTCAAATCTTAGAAAAACCGTGTATGCACTCTAGAGGCCACATTTTTTGCCCAATCAACCTGAAATTTGGTCAGAATGAATGTCTCGACAGTTCATTCAGGTGAGCGATTAAGGGCCACTATGGCCCTCTTGTTTCATTTTGCAAAAAAAAATGCATCTAATTAGGTTTTATGCTTTATTCAGTTAACAATAGGTGACGTCACAAGGTTGTTGCAGACGCTTAGATCTGGATTTCCGGTTAGAAAAATACATTGACTCTCGCCAGGAAGGGAAAATTGGCTGAGAAATGTCTTTTTATTGACGTAAGATAACAAAGTTTTATCATTTTTTTAGTACAGATTGGTTATAGATCACTCTTAATTACTTGTTTATACATCTTCGTTCTTCACACGCCCTGACTCTGTCAGACGCTTAAATGTAGATTTCCGGTTAGAAAATATCACCGATTCTCGACAGGAAGGGAAAATTTGGATAAGAAATATATTTTTATTGACGTTATTTATCAAGTTTAAACATTTTTTAAGTACATATTTGTTTTAGATAACTCTAAATTACCTGTTCTAACCGCATTTTCGAACTTCACACGCCCTGACTCTGTAGAATTCTTTTAATAACAGATTCTTATGAAATAATATGGGATGCAAGTGCGTTTACTGCACGAGATACATTTATACGCAATAAATGCGCGATTATAGAAGTATGCACGATAATTGAGATCAGACAATTATACTCCAGGAAAAGGATAGCACACAACATGATCTATTTCCAAGTACGCACTGTAGTCCTGATGCTCAATAGGACGTCGTCCAGTGGAGCTTAATCTGTTTTTTACATTAAGGTATTTTGTCTCCTTTTAAAATATCATCTACGTCGCGGAAGTGAAATTACCCCGAATAGTTGTGATATTTCACGGGTAGTATTACACTGACTATGCGAAAGAGCTTAGAAGTTATATTTTTGTTGTGAAAATGACGATTTAAATTCGCAAACCGCGTTTTATGTCTTTTGGAATTCACTTGAATCCACAATTTCAGGAATTTCCTATATTAATCGCAAATATTCGGAAATAGAATATCATGTTTTTGCTTATGAAGTACCGAATGTATTAATCTCGCCATCTGAAACAAATAAAAACACGGCAAGATCTTTTTTTTTTTTTTTCATTTATAGACGACTCTAAAAATCGGTATTCACTATCCATGTATTAAATATCCTCTATATAATTTCAAAAGGTTAAACACAGCTCTGGTCATGTTCAATAAATATATAATTATTTTACAACAGATAAATGTAGTTTATTTTTAAACATATTTTAGCCTATCTAAAACTTCTAAAAGAGAATGTTACTTGGTTGAAATGTATCAAAATACAAGACAAAAAGAAAGAACAAAAAAGACTGCCTTAACCGCGCCATGAGTCCCACCAAGCAGGTTTATCAATGTTTTTAGCAAATTAAATAAAGGGTCACCCATTGAAGGTCCATGTCAAGTTTCATTAAATGGGCCCTATGGTTTTGGAGAAGATTTTTTTAAGATATTCAAGTGAAAAAATACGCCGCACTGCCACGCCCACAATTAAAGTTAAGGCTCACCAAAGGAAAACCCATGTTAAGTTTCATTGAATTCAGCCCAATTGTTTGGGAGAATATTTTTTAAGAATTTAATGTGAAAAAAATGCCCTGCCCTGCCACATTAGGGGGCAATCATTTTTTTTTAATAATAATTCAAGTAAGGGTCGTCCATGGAACATCCATGCCAAGTTTCATCAAAATAAGTTTCGGAGGGGATATTAAAAGATTTTTACGTTAAACAAGAGGAAAACGATGGTCCTATATCGCTCACCTGAGTAAGTCACTCATAACTTGTTAACCATGTTATGAGTACCAATTTGTCTGAAGTACATTTATTTTAAGGTGGTTAAATTTCGTCCTACTGCAATTTGATTATTTTCAATTTTCATAAATTTTCAACTTTTCTCCTACCATGGCAAATTCTTGTAACAATTTCAGTAGACCTACATGTTAAGAAAATCCATGCTAAGTTTAAAATTGATCGGCCTCATGGTTAAGGAGGAAAAGAATTTGTTCTAAGATTTTTGGCATTTATGCCATTTTCAGCCTTTCTGTTATCGTGGAAACAAGAAATTTTGAAAAAATGAAACTATTTTAACAATTTTTACAGAGCTTCACCCAAGGAACATCCCTGCCAAGTTTCAGCTTGATTGGCCTAGTGGTTTGGGGAGGAAGACTTTTTTCAAGGTGTTTGGTCATTTTTAAGACATCCCGTACCATCGCAACCAGAGTTTTTTTTTTATTAAAATTGAATTAAGAATTATATTGAAGAGCTTCACCAAAGGATCATCCCTGCTGTTTCAGCTTGATTGGCCAAGTGGTTTGGGAGGAAAACAATTTTTTCTAAAATAATCAGCCATTTTCGGCTGTTTTTAAGACAGTCCGTTACCATGGCAACCAGAGTTTTTGATGAAATTAAATTCTTTTAACAACTTTTGAAGAGCTTCATGCATAGATCATCCCTGCCAAGTTTCAGCTTGATTGGCCTTGTGATTTATGAAAAGAATTTTTTCATATAATTTTAGACATTTTCGGCCATTTTTTCAGACTTTCCGTTTCTATGGAAACAAGAGTTTGTGATGAACTTAAATTCCATTAACAACTTTTGAAGAGCTTCACCCAAGAAACATCCCTTCCAAGTTTAAGCTTGATTGGCCCAGTGGTTTAGGAGAAGAAAAATTTTTTCTGATATTTTCAGCCATTTTCTGCCATTTTCAAACTTTCCGTTACATTCGAAACTAGAGGGTCTTTTTTTCATAAAACAACTTTTGAAGGGCTTCACCCAAGGAACATTCCTGCAAAGTTTCAGCTAGATAGGCCCAGTGATTAAGGAACAGAAGAATTTTTTCTAAGATTTTCGGCCATTTTGGGCCTTTATGTAACCATGGCAACTAGAGTTTATGTTGAAATAATTTTTTTTTAACAAGGATCATGCCTGCCAAGTTTCAGCTTGATTGGCCCATTGGTTCAGGAGAAGATCTTTAAGGAAATTGTTGACGGACGGACGGCGAGTGACCACAATAGCTCACCATGATCATTTTGTGCTCAGGTGAGCTAAAATGACCCGCCCTGCCACGCACATATTAGGTGGTCATCGATGTAACTGCTGTATGCCGGAAAAAATTGCTTATGCCGCAAAAAAAGGTTTGTGTTATAAAATGCACAAATCACGGTAACCGTATTCCAGCGGGGAAAATTAATTTACCGGTTTCTTACTTTTCTGTAAGGGAAATATGCACTGAGGAGAAGGGGCCGATAAAGGACCTCAGTTTCTTACTACAAGAAAAAAAAAAACATTCCCCAATGCTTGTTCTTGCGTTTCTGTCAGACTCAATTATTGATGGATTTCAAAAATACTTAGCACATGTGGACACCATCAACAACCATTTTGTATGTTTAAAAACTTTTGGTGTGTACAAAGCTTAGTTATGGATGATTTGCAGGGACAAAAATTGAATATTTTGAAGTAGGGGCCCAGCTTTCCAAATATTTCACGTTTAACGTTACGGGTAT
Source organism: Fragum whitleyi (assembly GCA_948146395.1). Lineage (NCBI taxonomy): Eukaryota > Metazoa > Mollusca > Bivalvia > Cardiida > Cardiidae > Fragum > Fragum whitleyi. Next base: position 49,388,327 of record OX411547.1, read on the forward strand.
TGACATTTTCTCTAAAATCGCAGGGGACCGATCCAAAAAAAAAAAATAATAAAAAAAAAAAAAAAAATAGGGGCCATGGGCAACTAGGGCCCTGTTAGTCTATATCCCAGTTTGTGAAACAAATCTGGACTAGTATTTATTCTTAGTTATAAATGTGTTTTAGGATATGGGGCTGTTGCCATAATACGGTGATCTTTTGCTGGAATACTTTGGTCAGAGAATATCTGCCAAGGAGAACATGAACGGGAGAGAATGAAACTTGGAGATCCAATATGTTCTTCAATACATACAAAGGACAGAAACCCTTTCCAAATTGATTGGCCAGCAATTTTCGGATTTCGATTCTCAACTTACAATGGTACATGGCGTATTCACAACAGCTTCACCATCAAAAAGGTTAAAAATACATAAAACATGCGTAGAGCCGTTACCACTTTGCTGTGATATTTAACCCATTCCCACATATGGACCTTTTTTGACACTCTACAAGAAAAACATAGTGGAATATGAAGATATTGCTTATGAAAAGCAATGTCTTCATTTTCAACAATGTTTTCTACAAAGACAATTCTTGCAACAAAAATTTCCATCTTCTAGAAATACACAGGTTCGCAACCTTTATTTACCTCACCCAAGATAATGATGTATCGTGTTGCATAATTTCCATGTTTGTCTCGATATGAAAATTGTTGGTAAAATTACAAATTTGACAGACTCGTTCTCAGTTCATACCACATAAATGTGATCTGGTGCAAGATTGTATTTATCCCATTATGTTAACAGTACACAAGGACATTAACCGATTTTGGCGTTTGTAAGCCTCAGGACCTTCTGCCAGCCTGTCGATTTTGTCATCAGATGTTTTATTACAGTTGACAAAATAGTTCATATTTAGAATTTAATTGACCATGCCATTTCAAAGGATACATGTTAAAGAAACAATGGTGAGCTATCTCTATATGCTTCACGCATACAAATTTTATTTTTTGTACTTGTAAATATACACCATTTAAATATTCCATTTATTTTTACAATATTTAGCAATATTTTTACTGAAATCTGTGTGCTTATGCTGCATTCGGCAATCCTCGAGCGATCTCCAATCTATCCCTCGGCCGTATTAGGTAGCCATGTTTTTCAATTCATTGAACCACGCCAGATATTGTGTTCCACTGCAAAGAAAAAAGTTCTTTTGTTGATTTTTATTCGAAGCATTCAGAAGACATAAACGTGTTAATGTGTTCTGAAATGTTTTATTTACCGGAAACATCAAAATTTCGATGTCTCCAAGGCGAACGCTTACTTTGTTTTATAGTCCGACGTGCAAAAGCACATGCAATTTTGAATTTGTAAAGGTTTTTCTTTGAAGGCTTTCAGCCAAATACTCCAAGAGCACGTTTTCGCTAAGCTATAGCATTCTTGCAATCTTCATGAAACCATGGCTTATTGGATTTTTTGGGTCAGGCGTTGTTTGTGGAACAGCTTTTACTGCAGCAGAATAAAGTAGAGATGTACTCAATTCAGCATAGTTTTCCCATTCATCAAAGGCTTCTTGATTTATCTTACTGTTCACAGGTAGTTCTAAAAAAATCCGAAATTAGCCCTATGCAGTTTACAACGCCTAGGACGCTCCTGAAATATCGAGGCTAAAGCAGCGCGTTGAGGAGCTGGTTATCCCTGGGTTTCCCTCATGTACCAGGACCCTCTTTTCCGGCATTACGCATCTCCACCCATGGCCAACGGGCGGGCACATTTGTTAGAGGTCTTACCATTTACTACTAGGACAGCAGCCTACTATTTCAATATCCCGCCCAGCTGGGGGCCGCAAATAAGTTCAAACATCTCCTAATGAATCAATAGGAAAATTTTCACCAAACTTACCATAGTGAATTAGGAAGAAAGGAGCCAAGTTTTAGTTTTCCTCATCTGTGATGATCTTGTCTTCTTTTCGCTTCAATATGTATGCTAAAGAAACCACAAGGCATTATTTGCCAATTGATAAACGACTCGAATGATACAGGCTGTTATGCCGCGAAGTAGTTGAAAGTATTAATAGTATTAGCGAAAAGGGAAATCAGATGAAATAATGTATGACCATGGCGACAAAGAAGGAAACTTATGGTGGAGATAAAAGGTAAGGCAATCACGATGCTGTGCTATTTCTTTATACATATAAGGCACTGTTCAACCTCGTCTTGAAATAATGGGTATATTGTTTAACTCGTGTCTGTCTGTTCGTCCTAAATCATAACATTAGCCTTTAGGGGTCGTGTTTGACTAACACATCTTATTTCAAGACTATCTTTACTCCATAATAAATTGCAGCGTGTGTTACTGTTAAGAAATTCCGAGGCAAATTAAAAATACATCTCTTGATTCTCCCAACTTTCATTCATTTATCAGTTTTTGTTCGCCAGGTTGATAAAACAAGATAGCCAGAATGGCCCTAAACCGCTCACCTGAAAATTTATTGGTCCAGTGCATCTCATCCAAGAAACTTTCTGCCCCCAGCTGGGCGGGGGGGGGGGGAGAGAAAAATAGTCGACTGCTGTCCATGTAGTACATGGTATGACCCAAAACAAATGGAACTGCCTGTTTGCCGTGGGCTGCGACCCGTAATGTCTGATGACGGTATCCTGGTGGCCGAGTGACATCAGGAATTGGCTGGACGCTGTTTGTAACACTACTTTTGCCCTGAGCTGGGTTAAAAGGGAGGGCGAGCGGAATGATGACGTTTTCACTTACGCCTTAGAACGCGGTGGCTCATGGGCCAATCGGGTAAACGTGGTGTTTGCTCGACAATGTTACCGTCTGTCTACTTCATGCCTGGTTGAAATATTCATCGGCGTATTTTTGCTTGATCTTGCCATTTTGTACTGAGTATATCGGCGATGGAATTCCCCAGGTGAGGTGTCCCCGTGTAGGACTCCGAGGGCGGCTGGTTTGGAGCATCACCGATGAATCAAACATGGCACAAAACAAAAAAGCCAAGCGCAACTACCCATTTGAATCTAACGAGAAAAACGAAAACAGTCAAAGTATTCCTAAGTTATTATTATTGGATCAGATTATGCAGACGCACCTATCACTGACTTATGACCTTTGGTCATTGAGAAAGAAATCAAAGCAATTTTAGGAACACCAAAATCTGTTAAATGCTCATAAAAAGTTAAACACATCCAAATGTGTTAATTGGTTGCAAGGATCTGTCAAGAAGTCTTTTATCTTGTAAAAAGCATAATCTGAGATCTCAAGGAGTGACTGGAGTTAAACGTATCGTGTTTAAAAGAGATGTCTTCAGGGTTTTCCCGGACGCAGGATATTGCGTCCTGGACTCTCAAAATCGAGGTCTGGACTCCCAAAATTTTATCATGTGCGTCCTACGGGACTCGCAAATAACAGTAGCTACTTACTGAAAAACTGACGAATAATTGCAGCGCATCCCAAAACATTTGACAGGCCTCGTACTTTTACTTTCATTTTAGCCTACTGGTACTTTTATCTACATTCCTCGAAATCTATTTATAACATCGTTCATCACAACTGAACCGGGACCACATCGTAAAAATTTATCAATCGTGTAGTTTACCATCTGCGGAAATAGCCGCTGATTCCCGATTACCGTTTTTGGAGTTGCTCGGTAAAGTCCGTATCATTTGTTTTCGCAGTGGATAGTTATACGGAAACTTGCGAATATTGATGACTGAATTTATTGGAGCGAATCATACTGGTACCCGCGTTAACGAACTACAACGTCTTTTGTGCGCTAAATTTTGGACCCGTTTTCTGCTTATTTTTAGATCGTCTTTTTTTAACTCCACGCGGTCTGAATGACTCAGCTAAAACACTGCGTACATGTAAAATGGCGAGACAGCTTAATATAATACGTTTCTTTGGAACACAGAGTTGCTCTGACAGAAATAACAACTCTGTACTCGATCAGAATCAAGATGAGCCTGCAATTTCCCAAACGAATGTTTTGTCCGAAAATGCTGAAGCAGGTAAATATCGAGTTAAAGCTGCAGCATCTCCCTCTAAGTAATGAAAAGAGTCCTGACCTACATTTAGTTCTATTTATAAACCGGGTCATATCGATGCTTTTTAAACACAAAAACCTTGTAACTGCAGTTTAAAACAGGCTGCAGTTACGAGGTTTTTGTTGAAAAGCGTCAATATGTTTTGGACTTTACGTGTCTAGCCTAAATTGACAGATGTTTATTCAATCCTTTCCCAAACAAAACTAAAAACCAAAATATGGGGGTTGTCTGTTTTTGGGAGTGTTGTAGAACTAGATAACAATTTTTTTTCTGAAAAGGAAGAATATAGATCTATGATGACGTAGATCTTTGTTATAGGATAGAAAGCAAGTTACATTAAAGAACAAGGAGAACTTGCTGATAATCATTTTTTCTTCTATTTTCTCAGCGTTTGATCTTGTAACTAAAGTTTTGAAAAGTCTATATTGGTAATTTAGATAATCTGATACTAGAATATCTATCTACCCCTTTCCCTAGTGGGTGTTCCGATTTGAATGTTGCTCCAGACTGGAGATCTACCTAGACCAGAGAAGTTGGCGGTTGATAAAAAAGAAAGAATTTGTAATCAATTTCACACAGAAAATATCCAGGCAAAACAAAAAAGTTAACTATTAACATTTTTTACTGTCAGGGCTCGAATTTCAAGCATACTGCCAATTTGCTAGTCAAAAATGAAAATTGCAAGTGACTTTTTTGCAACACTCTAGAAGTGACATAAATTATGAGAAAAAGAGATGTACCTGAAAATGCACATTTCTTTGTGGCATAACTGTGATTTTCAAACTCTTTGTGAATATTATGACTGTTCATCATGTTTTAGTTACAGATTTTTTGCAAGTCAATTTATCTAAATATTGCAAGTAAAAGTTTTAGGGAAATTTTTGCCCTGACTTCTGCCTCAATGTTTTCTCAAGCCTATTAGCAAACCGATCTTGTTTAGGAGACAACCCCTAACCCACTTTACCATTTACTTTTTTGTTTTCAGTCCCTAGTGGTGGCAAAAAAAAAGAAAAGATCCTTCAATGACGACTGGCTAATTAATTATGATGCCTTTTTAGGCCTCATGAAATAAAGAGTTGGAAAACATTATGAAAAAATGAAATTTTTCTCATTTTTCATAATGTTACATTGTATCTATCCAAAGAGACACAAATAGATTTCATTCACACGAATTGGTCACCTACAAGTTACAAGATCTTTGAGTAATAATATATTGATTCTTTTCAACAAAAAACTCTGAATTGCAGCTTTATACAAGCTGCAATAACGAGGTTTTCATTGAAAAGCGACAATGTATCTGATATAATATAGGTACATCTACACTTTCACTGTGTATAAAGTTACTGTATTTTCTCAAGATGGGACTCTAGAATTAACACAGGGACTCTCAAAAATCATAACTGGGAGTCCCAGGGACTCCTACATTCCAATGCCGAGGGAAAACCCTGTGTCTTAACATTCAATGAATCTACTTTATCTTCAGAGATTTAAATTGGACTTGAAATAGTTAGAGTAGACATTTATGTTCCAAATCCTCTACGTGTCAAATGTTGGTCACCATGAAGATCATTGCAAGCGAGCACCAGTTTGTAGAAAGTGTTGTTATTCTTGGTATGAAAATGATGATCGTGATGAAGATTCATGTCAAAATGATTTCGAATGTGCCAATTGTGGACTTGACCACCCAGCAAACTCTAGACTTTGTCAAAAATTTAAACGTGAAAAAGAAAATTTTGACTGTGAAGTATAAAACAAAATTTGACCCTCTAACGAGGCCCGAAAATTAACTCAAACTCAAAGGATCGAGCAAACCCTGAAATCAGTTATTCGAGTAAAGCACAAGTCCCTCCTATTCAAACTTCAAATACTAATGAATGTACAACTTGTGAAAATTTGCTATAAATACTTACGGGAGTGCTTCCTAAGGTACGTACGTAGTCGATCAAATTTTATCAGGTGAAACATCCTTGAACAAATCAACGGATAGAAGAAATGATGAAGATGCCTCAGATTTTGAAAAGAAAACACCTGTTTATAAGCAAAATAAAGTTGTTTGCAAAATTAATAGTAAACCGTTCGAAGCCGTTGACTCAATCGGTTTTCCGTAAGTTTTTGCGTTTGTTCAAATTCTTATCGTAATTCCCTTATTTTTAATTTTTTACTTATCTGAGATTGACGTTACATTTTCCCACAATTGCTATTAAATGCAATACATAAAACAAAGAACTCTGTTTGGTTTAAATCGCATCACGTGTGGAAAATAATCTCACTTTAATTATGTATAAAATGCAATAGGTAAGTCGGGAAACCCCGTCCTTCGATCTGCAAGGACAGTGATGTAGGAACTCGAATTAACCTCGTCCCCGATCATTAACGCAACATTGCTATTTAATCTATTATACATTCAGATATTTTCGAAAGAGTTTACGATTACAAGCATGCAGTTGTGATTCTGAGCCGATATAAACTTGAAAAAAGCAAGTCAACGAATACCATCAAGCAACCATCTCAATTGAGACCTGTTATGTATATTGCTTGTTATGTATAATCTATAAATAAACCTAATGGTATTTACCATGTCTATTTTGAGAATTAGTCTGGGGATTTTCCAATATCTCTTGACACTTTAAGGTAATAGATGTAGAGGATTTTAGATCTTTCTAGAAAGGCCTTTTGGAAGGTGATTCAGACTCTAGAGTATTCTTATGTTCTATACTATTCCAGATTGTTCTATAGTATTATATAAAGGGGTTCCTACAGCATTCTTGGTTCACTTGATTTAGACTTATGGTTTCATTTAGTAGTACTGTGTTAAACTAAAAGGGGATTTCTTGTTATCTTAAAAGTGTGTTTGAAAGCGTGTTTAATTTTAAATTCAGATATTATTGGACTTATTATTTGTGGACCAGGAACTTAAATAAATTGGATCTAAAATTAAAACTTTAGGATTAAACATTCAAGGTATTGTAAATTGTTTTTGTATTAATTTCATATTGTCAATAATTCTGGTATTATTGTCAATAAATATTGTTAATTGTAAAGTTTGTTGCTGGCTTCTTTGTTCGTGTTACATTGGCACGTAACAATTTGGGGGCTCGTCCGGGATACGAACATCAGACAAACAAAACAAATCAAACAAATTCTGTAATTAAATCTGCTGTTCAAAATTATTTAAGAAATTAATTTCATATTTCAATTTTGATAAATCTAGAGTGCACTTTTACTATTATTTATCGAAATCTTGCATTCTTATTTGAATACAGCAACAAGCTACCATGTCTTTTGACTTTACGCACGAACCTTCCGTGGAGTTATTGAATTTGGGTAAAAAGCCTGATTTGCTCAATCTTGCCAAGCATTATGAATTAAAAGAAGTCAAGTCCTCATGCGAAAGCATGAAATTAAGAATATTTTGGTTCAATATTTTGTTGATGAGGACATTTTTGATGAAAAGGCTCTGTCTCTCATTGTTGATGTTCCATCAGTTTCAAGCTCAAGAGAGCTTGAACTGTTAAAACTTCAACAAAGGGAGAAGGAATTGGAAATAGAAAGAGAGAGAGAAGAGAGAAAATTACAAGAAAAACAATTAGAAATTGAAGAAAAAAGAAAGAGAAAGGCAATTTCAAAGAGAAAAGGAAGAACGAGAAAGAGAACAAGAAATAGAAAGAGAGAGGGAAAGAGAAGAAAGAGCAGAGAGAGAACGAGAAAAAGAACGAGAATTTCAATTACGATTAAAAGAATTAGAAATTCAAGATAGAGCAAATCAGCCCAGATATATGTATAATGACCACTTTGATGTAACAAAACATTTTAGGCTTGTCCCTCAATTTTAAGAAAATGAAGTTGATACATATTTCGAACATTTTGAAAAAGTTGCAAATAACTTGAAATGGCCAAAGGAGCAATGGACCTTACTTCTCCAAAGTGTCTTAATAGGAAAAGCTCGCAATATTTATTCGCAACTTAGAACAGAACAAAGTAATGATTATGATACTGTAAAAGAACTCATTCTCAAAGGTTATGAGCTGGTTCCAGAAGCATACAGACAACAATTTAGAATTGTAGAAAAGAATCTGGCCAGACTCACGTTGAATTTGCAAGAAACGAAGAAAAAATATTTGACAGGTGGTGCTATTCTAAGAAAATAGACCAAAATTATGATAATCTTAGACAACTTATATTAATTGAACAATTCAAAAATTGCATTCAATCTGACATTAAGTCACATTTAGATGAAAAAAATGTTGAAACTATACATGAAGCAGCTCGCTTAGCTGATGATTACTACCTTACACACAAACATTCCTTTGTTAATAAAGCAAAACCTGCTTCCTCACATCCCCAAAATAAATCTATGTCTGGTGATTCATCTAGCATATCTAGTCAATCGAATTCACCTAAACCAAAGTCTACTGGTGAAACCAATGTTCAAAATCCCTTATCTCGAGTACATTGTACTTTTTGTAAAAAACCAGGTCACCTTATTTCAGAATGTTTTAGATTAAAAAGGAAGAAGGAACTGAGTGCAGCCAAACCTACAGGGCTCACCAGCCTTCAGCCTAAATCACAGCCTTCTTTTGAGTTAAATTCAATTGTTAAGGCAGAACCAAATTCTGATTCCTGTATGGAGATTTTTGAACCGTTCATGTTGGATGGTTTTGTATCACTTTCAGGTGATATGTGCCCACCTACCCCTATTAAAATTTTAAGAGACACAGGAGCTTCTCAATCTCTTATTTTAGCAGATGTTCTGCCTTTTTCTGAGAAGACTTCGTCTGGTACTAGTGTCCTTATTCAGGGTGTAGAGTGTGGTGTTATTAATGTTCCTCTTCATAAGGTTTATTTGTCCTCAGATTTGGTTACTGGTTCTGTGGTTGTTGGTGTTAAACATTCTTTACCATTTAAAGGTGTACATTTATTGCTAGGCAATGACTTAGCTGGAGATAAGGTTGTTGTTAATCCTCTTGTAACTGACACACCTAATGTAGGTCAAACAGATGATCCTATTTTGCAGGAAATACCTGATTTGTACCCTTCATGTGCAGTAGCTCGGGGTATGGCTAAAAAAGCTTCCTTGAAAAATTCAATTGATATTGACTTAACTGATACTTTTGTTGGTCAATATTTCAATGACGAGATTAAAAAGTCTTTTAATCTTAGTCTGCCTGATACTCAGACAGACTCGTCAAAATTTTGTCAGTCATCTCCAAGGTCAAATGACCAAGGTCATGAAACGCATTCAAAGTCCAAGTTAATCCAGGAACAGCAAAATGATCCTGAGATTTCAAAGTTAATTGATAGGGCATTACCCGAAAAAGAAATGTCTCAGAATCCTGTTTGTTACTATAAAAAGAATGGTATTCTGATGAGAAAATGGCGACCATTTGATGTCCCAGCTGATGATGATTGGGCTGTTCATCACCAAATTGTTGTTCCAAAGTCATATCGCCATGAAATACTTAGTATAGCCCATGAAAGTCCAATGTCTGGTCATTTAGGTGTAAACAAGACTTATCACAAGATTATGACTCATTTCTTTTGGCCTGGACTAAAATCGGACGTTTCCGAATATTGTAAAAGTTGCCACACTTGTCAAATGGTAGGGAAACCTAACCAAGTTATTCCAAAAGCAAGGTTACAACCCATTCCAGCTTTTGATGAACCTTTCAGTCGAATAATAATAGACTGTGTTGGTCCTTTACCAAAAACCAAGTCAGGTTCTGAATATTTGTTGACAATTATGTGTGCTTCTACCCGCTTCCCAGAAGCAATTCCTTTAAGAAACATTAAGGCAAAGTCAATTATTAAGGCTCTTGTCAAGTTCTTTACTTTTGTTGGCCTTCCAAAATCAGTTCAGTCTGATCAAGGATCAAACTTCATGTCAGGCATATTCCAACAGGTTATGCATGAATTAGGTATCAAGCAATATCGGTCATCTGCTTATCACCCTTAAAGTCAAGGTGCTTTAGAAAGATTTCATCAGACCCTAAAGAATATGATAAGGTCATATTGTTTTGATACTGATAGAAATTGGGATGAAGGTATTCATTTGCTATTATTTGCAGTCAGAGAATCTGTTCAAGAATCTCTTGGCTTTAGCCCCTTTGAGTTAGTTTTTGGTCATTCTGTTCGTGGGCCATTAACACTCTTAAAAGAGAAATTTCTTGCTGATGGTGAAACACCCTTGAACTTGTTACAGTATGTTTCTGACTTCAGAAATAAACTGTCTAGGGCATGTGAGGTTGCTAGGTCAAATCTTAAATCATCTCAGAGCAAAATGAAGGCAAGATATGACAAGCATAGTGTTGATAGGAAATTCGAACCAGGTGATAAAGTCCTTACTCTTTTGCCAATACCTGGCCGACCCTTACAGGCAAGATATTATGGCCCGTATACTATTGATAAGAAAACAAGTGATTTGAATTATATTATCAATACTCCTGGAAGGCGTAAAAATAAACAAATGTGTCATGTGAATATGTTAAAAAAGTATTTTGACAGAGATAGCTCTATTTAAAAACCGGTTACAGTTGTAAACACTGTCCCACAAGAATCAAATGTGATTGAATCAGAAGTTAATTCAGACTATAGTGAAAAATCCGTTCCTGGTCCACCTAAACTTGAGAACTCTGAAATACTAAAGAATCTTGACGACCAACTTTCACATTTGGAGCCATCTCAACGAGAAGAGCTGAAACAGTTGATTAATGAATATAAACATTTGTTTCCTGACATCCCCACAAGAACTGATAAAATATATCATGATGTCATTGTGGAAGGTTCTCAACCAATAAAACAACATCCTTATAGAATGAATCCAGTGAAACAAAAAGCCCTTCAAGATGAAGTGAATTACTTATTGGAGAATGATTTTATTGAACCCAGCCAAAGCAATTACAGTTCACCATGTATATTAGTTCCAAAGCCAAATGGAACATACAGAATGTATACTGACTATCGAAAAGTGAACTCTGTGACAAAAACTGACTCTTTTCCAATACCAAGAATTGATGACTGTATTGACAAAGTCGGTAATTCTAAATATGTCACCAAATTTGACCTTCTGAAAGGATTCTGGCAAGTTCCGCTCACTGATAGGGCTAAAGAAGTATCAGCATTTGCTACTCCAACTGGTCTGTACCAGTACAAAGTTATGCCGTTTGGGATGAAAAATTCTCCTGCGACGTTTCAGCGGCTTGTAAATATGGTTATAGCTGGCTTAGATGGCTGTGACGCATACATCGATGATGTCATCATCTATACAGATACATGGAGTGACCACCTTCAAAGAATCAAACAATTCTTCGACCGTCTCAGTGATGCAAAATTGACTATTAATCTTGGAAAAACAGAATTTTGTCATGCTACTGTTACTTTCTTAGGACATCTTGTGGGACAGGGTCAAGTTAAACCTTTAAAATCTAAGGTCAATGCTATCTCTGAGTTTCCTGTGCCTGCTACTAAAAAGCAACTGATGCGATTTCTTGGTATGGCTGGCTACTATAGAAAGTTTTGTAAGAATTTTTCTATAATAGCTGAACCTTTAACAAACTTATTAAAGAAAAACGTTAAGTTCAAATGGAATGATAACTGTCAAGTTGCCTTTGATCGCTTAAAAGCCATACTAAAGAGCACACCAGTTCTTTCAGCACCTGATTTTGACAAATGTTTCAAATTAGCTGTTGATGCAAGTGATGTTGGTATTGGTGCTGTTCTTTTGCAAGAAGACGGTGATGGTATAGATCATCCAGTTTGTTATTATTCTAAAAAATTAAACAAACATCAGAAAAACTACTCCACCATTGAAAAGGAATGTCTTGCTCTGATTTTGGCAATCCAACATTTTGAAGTTTATTTAACATCTGCAACTTCTCCTATAGTTGTATTCAGTGACCACAATCCCTTAAGTTTTCTTCACAAACTTAAGAGTAAGAACCAAAGATTATTGAGGTGGAGTTTGTCACTTCAAGAATTTGATCTTGATGTAAGACACATTAAAGGAAAAGACAACATTATACCAGATGCTCTGTCAAGAGTCTAAAATTTTGAATTGCCTTATCTTTAATAAAAACATTGAATTTAACAGTTACATTTCACTATATTTTTTGTATATATGTATGTTTGTTTGCATATATAACTCTTTTTCAATTCTTTTGATGAAAATTGTTTGTATTTTCATGCTAGATGTGCTGAAATGTTTCAACGAATCATGATATTATCAATTGTGTAAAGTATATTATCATTATTTATGCTAAAGATAATACAAAAAGAAAGATTTATTTCATAAACCTTTCTTTTTTTTTTCTTTCAAGGGGGAAAGTGTTATGTATATTGCTTGTTATGTATAATCTATAAATAAACCTAATGGTATTTACCATGTCTATTTTTAGAATTAGTCTGGGGATTTTCCAATATCTCTTGACACTTTAAGGTAATAGATGTAGAGGATTTTAGATCTTTCTAGAAAGGCCTTTTGGAAGGTGATTCAGACTCTAGAGTATTCTTATGTTCTATACTATTCCAGATTGTTCTATAGTATTATATAAAGGGGTTCCTACAGCATTCTTGGTTCACTTGATTTAGACTTATGGTTTCATTTAGTAGTACTGTGTTAAACTAAAAGGGGATTTCTTGTTATCTTAAAAGTGTGTTTGAAAGCGTGTTTCATTTTAAATTCAGATATTATTGGACTTATTATTTGTGGACCAGGAACTTAAATAAATTGGATCTAAACTTAAAACTTTAGGATTAAACATTCAAGGTATTGTAAATTGTTTTTGTATTAATTTCATATTGTCAATAATTCTGGTATTATTGTCAATAAATATTGTTAATTGTAAAGTTTGTTGCTGGCTTCTTTGTTCGTGTTACATTGGCACGTAACAGACCTTTTTTGTCATAATACCACTACGAATTATAAAGTTGTCCTGCATTTGTGTATCATTTGATAAACTGTATGCCATTTCATTTCGACTGCCAAAAAAATTAAATATACGTTCTAAAAAAAGATTTTGTAATCCATACGCGCAGACAGTAGACTTGAACTTATATGTTTCGCCGAGTATTTGAATAGTTTCTTCGATCTAAAGGATTGCAATTATAGGGCCGAGTGCCTTTTTCACTGCATTTATTTGGGAAATAAGGTACAATTGCCTAAGCACGTGGCTTAAACATAATGCCCTACGATTGCAGAAGTACCTGGTAGGAACATTTCTCTACATTCTGATTAAAGTAAGGCAAATGAAGGCGTTATGAAGTTGTTGGTTTTGAACAAAATATCCCTTTTCCGTAATGGTTTGGCTATTTGGGGCCTCAAATGTTGTGCAACTCATCTTCAACTTCAACTTGATGTATAAGTAAGCTGGACCGACTTTTTTATGAAATAGAAGCAGCATTCAATTTTGTTCAAAAACTCTATACATGAACATGAAATTGGCAGTCAAACGATTTATCAAACTGCAGTGGGCCCCCAGCTGGGCGGGGGGATAGAAATAGTCGGCTGCTGTCCATGTTGTACATGGTAAGACCCCAAACAAATGGACCTGCCTGTTTGCCGTGGGCTGCGACCCGTAATGCCTGATGACGGGATCCTGGTGGTTGAGTGACATCAGGGATTGGCTAGGTCCTGTGTTTGCAACACACCACTTTGGCCCTGAGTTGGGATAAACGGGAGGTCAGGCGGGCCCGACCTGATCAATCGGCTGGTCATGCCATGCCCTAGGGCGTTTTTATCAAAAGGCTTGTCTTTTAATTGTGTTTCCTAAACAACCGTTTTCATTAAATGACGTTTTCACTTACGCCTTAGAAGGCGGTGGCTCATGGGCCAATCGGGTAAATGTGGTGTTTGATCGACAATTTTACTGTCTGATGTCTATTTCATGCTTGGTTGAATTATTCATCAGCGTATTTTTGCTTGATCTAGCCATTTTGCTACGAGTATATCGGTGATGTACCCCTGCACTTCTCCTGAGATGGGATTCCCCAGGTTGGGTGTACCCTTGTAGGACTCCGAGGGCGGGTCATCGCCGAAGAAGTCAAGAAACTAACATGGCAACCTACAAAAAAACCAAGCGTACCTGGAACTCCGATTCGGAAGTTGAAGCCCCTAATAATCAATCATTTGCTAAATTCCTCGTTGTCGAAAGTACCCGGATAGTCCGATCTCTGACTTGTCTCCATTTGTTATTGAAAAGCAGCTAAATGCCATCATTGGAACACCCAAATCCGTCAAAACTCTGAAAAATGAAACTTTGCTGATTGAAGTCATTAAAAAACAACAGGCTCAGAATTTATTAAAAACTACAAAGTTCTCCAAACAAAAGGTAAAAGTTTACGCCCATGAGAGACTGAATACGTATAAAGGTGTTATCAGATGCAGAGACCTGTCAAAATGCCCTTTATATGAGATCAAAGATAATCTGAAACCGCTGGGAGTTACTGAGGTTAAAAGAATTCAATTTAAAAGGGATGGAAATACTATCAAGACAAACACTTACATTTTGACCTTTAATGACCCAGTGCTTCCAAAAGAAATTAGAATATGATATCAAATTGTGAAGGTTGATGTGTTTGTACCAAACCCTTTACAGTGTTTTAATTGTTAGAGATTCGGACATCATGAGAACAATTGTAGTAGAAATAAGGTTTGCAGGAAGTGTTCATACTGTGGGCCTGAAGATGAACATTACGAGGAAGATTGTAATAATGATTTAAAATGTGCTAGTTGTGGACAGGGACATGCAATGCCCTAGATTTCTTTTGCAGAAAGAAATACTAGACGTGAAATTTAAACAGTCTGTTTCTTTTTTTGAGGCAAAGAAAACTGTTGAGTCGAGACATGGCCAGGGTAATGGAAGTGAGGGTAGTTATGCAAGTTAAGCTAAACCTGCCCCTGAGGAAAAAGCACAACCAGATCAATGTAGTTCCTGTGAGCGACTTTTGAAAATTATACGGAGTTATTTCCGCAGGCAAAACATCTAATAAATCAAGCTTTAGCTGCACAAACATCAGCCCCAAAACCTCTTGGGAAAGAAACTGAAAAGGAAGCTTCATCTTCTGCAAATCCCATTCCAGCTACCCCTGTAAATAACGGGTCTGTTTTACAAGCACACCAGGACAAAAATAATAAAAAAAACTAAATCAGCTAAACCAAAAGATGTTACTAAAGAGAAAAGCGAGACTCCCCGCCAACGGAAGGCCCGCATACAGTAAGAAAAAGCTAATCCTCCAGAATCTGAAGATTCAACTCCAAAACCTCCTAACCCTCCTTCCTCGAATCCAGCACACCACGATGCAATAAGGCAAGGTGTCAACAAAATTAACTTAACTGCAGTAAAATGAATAATTTCATACTTCCATCAATGTATGGTCTCATACTCACAATCAATCTCATAATGGCGAACATTATACAATGGAATTGTCGCAGCATCAAGGCAAATTTTGAAGAACTTAATCTCCTAGTAAGCAGACAAAAACCAGTTGCAGTATGTTTACAAGAAACGTTTTTAAAGACACAGATAAGTTTTCTTAAAGTATAATTCTTGCTATTTTACTTACTTTACAGATCGCGAGAAAGCGTCTGGTGGTGTTCGAATAATTGTAAATAATAATATCCCTCATCGTCATGTCAGTTTAGATACTTCTCTGCAAGCAGTAGCTATAAGTGTCTCTTTAAATAAAACAATTACATTGTGTTCTGTTTATCTTCCTCCCAGTTTCCCTGTAGATGGTAGAAAACTTGATAATCTAGTTGACCAGCTACCACAACCTTTTATACTTATGGGGGATTTCAATTCTCACCATAGGTTATGGGGATGCTCCAATACAGACGACAAAGGTCGTATTGTTGAGGATTTTGTAACACGGCATGATCTTGTTTTATTGAATGATAAATCCAAAACTTATCTTCATCCTGCAACTGGAAATTACTCACTGGATTTGACTATTTGCAGTCCTGATATTTTTCCTAATTTTTCATGGAAAGTTCATTCCGACCTTCATGGTAGTGACCATTTTCCTATTCAGATCTCCGAATTAGGACCATCTGTACAGGAACGCCCTAGGCGTTGGAAATTCCATGAGGCTAATTGGGAACTTTATAGAACTACCTGTGAACAATCGATAATTCCAGATGCCTTTGATGACTGTGAAAACTCTGCAGAACTGTTTACATCTTTACTTTATTCTGCTGCAGAAAAAGCTTTTCCACAAACATCGCCTGACCCAAAAAAAGCCATGGTTTAATGAAGATTGCAAAAAGGCTATAACTGAGTGAAAACGTGCTCTTGGAGCATTTGCCTTAAGGCCTTCAAAGGAGAATCTTTACAAATTTAAAATTGCACGTGCAAAAGCACGCCGTACAATTAAACAAAGTAAGCGTTCGTCTTGGAGACAGTATGTATCTAGATTAAATTCTAGATCATCGGTCAAAAAGACTTGGGACATGATACGTAAAATTAGTGGGAAGAATACATCACTTAGTGTCGGTCATCTTAAAACGGATGACGATAATAAAGTTTCCTCGAAACATGATATTGCCAATGTCCTTGCAGACACGTTTCCCAAAAAATCTTCCTCTACTAATTATTCACCTACGTTTCAGAAGTTTCAAAGTGAAAAAGAAAAGTCTAAACTTAATTTTAGTTCCAGAAATCTGGTATAATAGAGACTTTTCTGTTAAGGAATTGAAAAAAACTTTAAAAAAGTGTCACGACACTGCTGTCGGTTCAGATGCTATTCATTATCAATTTGCCATCTCGTTCCCTTGATTGCTTACTTCAAATTTATAATCAGGTATGGAAGACGGGAAACATTCCAGCCTCTTGGCGGGAAGCTATCGTTATTCCAATACCTAAACCAGGTAAAGATTCCACAAACCCTTCGAATTACCGCCCTATTGCTTTAACTAGTTGCATTTGTAAAACCATGGAAAGAATGGTTAATGATCGTCTTGTTTGGTTTCTTGAAAAGAACCACCTTATTACGCAAGTCCAAAGTGGCTTTCGTAAACAGAGAAGCACTCTTGATCATCTTGTTCGCTTCGAGACATTAATTCGAGAAGCCTTTATAAAGAAGGAACATGTTGTTTCTGTCTTTTTCGATCTCGAAAGTGCTTATGACACCACTTGGAAGTATGAAATTATGAACGACCTCTATGATTTCGGTATTCGAGGTCGCCTTGCCCTTTTCATCTCAGCTTTTTTGGATGAACGCCAGTTTAGAGTCCGTGCTGGAGATACTTTATCTGATCCCCATGAACAAAAAATGGGTGTTCCCCAGGAAAGTATTTAATCGGTGACACTATTTAGTGTCAAAATAAACAACATTGTTAAAACCGTTTGCCCTGGTGTGGAATGTTTTCTCTACGTTGACGACTTTTGTATCTGCTACAGATCAAAACACATGCATACAATTGAAAGACAATTGCAACAAGTCTTGAACAATCTCTCAAAATGGTCGAATGAAAACGGCTTCAAGTTTTCAAAGACAAAAACTAAATCAATGCATTTTTGTCAATCAAGGAAAATGCACATCGATCCAGAATTAAAGTTGGACGGGGTGCCGATTGAAGTTGTTAAGGAATTTAAGTTTTTAGGACTCCTTTTTGATTCTAAACTGTCGTTTATTCCGCATATTGACAATTTGAAAAACAAATGCCAAAAGGCACTTAATCTTTTACGCGTGTTGTATCCAGTATGGATTGGGGAGCCGATAAAATGGTTCTATTGCGCCTTTATAGGGCACTTGTTAGATCAAAGCTAGACTATGGCTGTGTTGTTTATGGTTCTGCGCGCCCTTCATACCTTCGCAAACTTGATACTATTCATAATCAGGGATTGCGCTTGGCGTTGGGCGCATTTAGAACATCACCAGTTAACAGTCTATATACAGAAGCAAATGAGCCTTCCTTAAATTTACGCAGGAAAAAGTTTTCTATGCAGTATTATTTAAAACTCAAATCAAATTCCGATAATCCTACTCATAAAGCTGTTTTTGAACCTAAATACAGAGAGGCTTTTGAAAAGAAAAAGAATCCTATACTTCCCTTTACTTTGCGCTGTGAAGTTGATGTAAGCTCTCTAGATTTTGACTTGGAGGCCGAACATATTGTTCCTGATGTTCCTTTGTGGACGTATAAAAGTCCCACGTTTCTTTATGACCTTGCTTCAAGCAAAAAGGATACAACAGATCCATCTATTTTTAAAACCAAATTCTTGGAAGTCAAAGCAAAATACTCATGTTATGAAGAAATATATACAGACGGTTCAAAAGACGGCGAAAAAGTTGCTTCAGCCACTATTTTAGATGGCGAAAAATATCAATTCCGCCTTCCCAATAACTCTTCTATTTTTTCAGCCGAGCTTAAGGCCATTGATCTCGCACTTGATCATATGATCGCAGAACGTCGCTCTCGCTATATAATTTTTACTGACTATGTCAAGCATGCAAGCGATTGAGCACGAAAAAACTGACAATCCCCTTATCGTTAGGCTACTAATAGCTAAGCTTAAAGATGTTGATCTCGTTTTCTGTTGGCTTCCAAGCCATATTGGAATTCGTGGTAATGAGGAGGCAGATAAAGCTGCCAAGGCATTATCACTTGAAGTTTTACCCTTTGAAGTACCTTTTACTGATTTTAAACCCCTTATTCATTGTTTTATTCATTCTGGAGGAACTGTTGGTCTGATCCTGCGAACCAGAATAACAAATTATTTTCTGTTCGACCGAATCTTGGCGATTGGTTACCTGGTTACAGGTCAAACCGTCGCGAAGAACTAATTCTAACTCGCTTGCGCATTGGTCACACACATTTAACGCACTCCTACATTTTAAAAGGAGAAGATATGCCAATGTGTATTCCATGTAACGCTCCTCTTACTGTTAAACATATCTATATAGATTGTATAGATTTTTCTTTCATTAGAAACAAATATTTTAAAGTTGATAGTATAAGGCAGCTGTTCGAGTCTGTAAAATTAGAACTTATAATGACTTTCTGAAGTCAATAAATTTATATAACAAAATCTAATTTTATGTTATATTGACCGTTGTCTCCCTTTTTTTTCAAAATCAAAAGTTTTCCTTAAGTTTCAGTTTACTTTATCCATTTAAATTATTCTTAGACTTAAAAGCGTTCATGTGATTTTTTAAAGTTATTTTGAGTGATCTTTTGATCGTGATTTCTTTTAAGGCTTGAAAGTGCTTATTAACATTTTTACCATTTAAACTAATTTGTATTAACCTTTTTACCATGATTTGTTTTATTATGGTTTTGTCTAGTTTAGTTTTAATATATCCTTGACGGCGTTTACTAGAGTAATCTATTTCTTAAAATTGTTTGCGCCCAACATGACCTTAGTTGTCGACGGGCCATAAAACACTATTCATTCATTCATTCAAACTGCGATGGGTCTGCAGAACTTATGGTCTCGTTGTGCTGGATAACAATGAGCCTATTTGCAGCCATGTCCGCCTCGTTTAGCTGGTTGATTGAATGGAGTTTTACGTCGCTTTCAACATTTCTTTCAGTTA
Source organism: Fragum whitleyi (assembly GCA_948146395.1). Lineage (NCBI taxonomy): Eukaryota > Metazoa > Mollusca > Bivalvia > Cardiida > Cardiidae > Fragum > Fragum whitleyi. The sequence continues at coordinate 49,407,895 of OX411547.1, forward strand.
TATCGCGGAGGCTAGAGCACCCTAAAAATGGATTTCTTTTGTTTTTCTCACCAGTACTACCATCACATCCTTTCCTTCCCCCAGCTGATATCTCACATAGGTCTACGCTTATCGACCCTTAAGTGACAGATAGTCGGAAAGAATAAATACATCCCGATTCGTCGGGGATCGAACCCGGGACCTTTAGATTGCAGTCCGACGCGCTACGCTCGTTTGACTGGAGGGTCTTCTCTGGTTGAACGGCTAGTTTCTTCAGTATGCTTTTGGGTTTGGGATGGAAAATCCAAAGAGCTCGAGAGCACATTTTGCCTTTTCCATCCCGATTGAGATATTCTGTAGACCTGAGGCTAGCACCGAGTTTACGACGGCTCCCTGCGACTTCCCAGAACATCGAGGCTAGAAGGTCCTGCAGGTTTTCGATACGTACTGACAGTTTTTGCACGAAAAGGTCAGACCCTTGTACAAGTTTCTTTTCACTGTGAAGCTTTATATCGAGGCTTTTACAGTTTTAAAGTTGCTTGTGATCCTGTAAAACAGTGTTCATAATGAAAACTATCTTGCTAAGACTGACATTTCTATTTCCGAGGTTTTCCAAGTCGATTTTCTTCTTTCTTTCCGAGTCTACATGATCAGCGAAGGGGCTCTGACATTTTTCTGGCTGACTGCTATGTAGACTGGTCTTCAATGTAGCTCGGTCCACGCGGATGATTGGTACAAACTCGCTGTGTTGGTTGGTTGACTGTTTAGAACAAGATCCCAGGAGCTCGACTCGCTTTCTGACCATGTTCAGTATGTCTGATGAACTTTTCAAATTGAATGATTAAAGTTTCTCAGGCTTATCATTTATAACCTTGTTGAAGGCGGAAATCGCATAGAGAACCAAATACCACCTGCCAGGATAAAGCCCTTTCCCCCTATCAAAACTTACTACTAGTGGGCTAAATATTGTCAATAATCAAAATCAGCTATACAACAAGAGCTGTCACTGTAAGATGACAATGCCCCCGACACCGCTTTGATTTAGAAGTTATGGCCAATGTTAAAGTTTTTGGACGGAATGACGGACGGACGGACAGACGGACGGACGGACAGACGGACGGACGGACAAGTCAAATTTATGATGCCTCCCTATCGGGGGCATAAAAACAATAAGGAAGATTTCGAGTTAAATTGCACTTGAAAGTGTAGAAAAAAAAAATTCGACATAGCAAGAGGGCGTATTTTTGCGCTAGATTTCACAGACCATTTGTAACTGAGCTGGGCAAATTTATTTAACAAAATAACAAGGTTCCGGCTATTAAATAACAGTGAAGATTACCTTGCTCTGAAATGGCATAAGCTTAAAAGGAAATCAATTTTGATTGCTTTTGCAAATTTAGGAGTAAGCTCACTGGTATTCAAGCAAGTTTCACAGTTGGAAATTAGAAAGTGTCTTTGGTTAGCTTGGTGATATTCAAGAAACTGAACATAATTACAATTTCTGTATCTATATGATAGTTCTCGGAAATACGGAAAAAACAAAAGATAGACTTCTGGAATTCGATACAAGAACCGTTTTTTTTTAGAACAAAAAGGCCAAAATCAGGTGGGGTCTGACCATCTCTTATCACTTAGACAGATTGGTTTTTATAACGGTCGTTCCAGTTGTTGCCATTCCTATCTCCATGCTGGGTCTCTATGTCGATAAATCAAAATGAATATCAGCTGGAGAAATTAAGTGACTGATGACGTAATCTATGACATAGAATAACATGCTTTGATAACTTCATTGGAGCTATCGACACATTTTTCAGGAAGGACCATTCTGAGGTTAAGGATATTAAACTTTGGCTGTTGAATAGTAGCCATTTGAGCGGGATGTGACAAAATAACTAAATTACGTTGACAAAAATATAAAAATAGGTTTAACCCATAGACTGGAAAAGTAGTTTGAAGAAAAAAAAAGTTCTTGATTTACTAATTAACTCAACTTGAGCTACTGAATTTAACAGTAAAGCTCCAGCACTGAAAAAGTGCAATTTTTGATGTACAAAACACTCACATGATAACTTATTTTCCCAAAACCATAATAGGCTATTTATCAAATCGATGGCTTTGTGCTTTTTTAGCTCACCTGAGCACAACGTGCTCATGTGAGCTATTGTGATCACCTTTTGTCCGGCGTCGTCAGTCGTCCGTCAACAATTTCTTTAAATGACATCTCCTCCTAAACTACTTGGTCAATTTTAACCAAACATGGCAGAAATGTTCCTTATGTGATCCCTTTAAGAATAGCTAAAAGAATTGAAATCGGTGAAAAACCCTGGTTGCTATGGCAACCAAAGATAAAAATTTAAGAAAATCTTTAAAATTCTTCTTCTTCTGAACAAGCAGACTTACAGCCTTGAAATTTGGCATGAATGATCAGCTCATAGACCTTAATAAAAATTGCTAAAATCATGTCTGTTGGGCCACCAAGTGCGGAGCACCAGGGGGGGGGTGTAGTACGTTGGGTAAATTTTGTAATCTTTTACCTTCTTCTTCTTCTGAATAAGAAGCCCTACATCCTTCAAATTTGGCATGGAGGATCAGCTCTTAGACCTTAAAAAATAGCTAAAATCATATCTGTTGGGCCACCAGGTGCGGAGCACCAGAGGGGGGGGGGGTAGTATTTTTGTGAAAATTTTGTAATCTTTAACCTTCTTCTTCTTCTGAACCAGGAGCCTGACAGATTTGAATATTGGTATGGAGGCTCAGCTCAAAGACCTTAATAAAAATAGCTAAAATCATAACTGTAGATTCACCAGGTGCAGAGCACCAGTGGGGGAGGGGGTAGTACTTTTGTGAAAATTTAGTAATCTTTAACCTTCTTCTGAACCAAGAGCCCGACAGATTTGAATTTTAGCATGGATGATCAGCATATAGACCTATATATTAATAGGTAAAATAATGACTGTAGATTCACCAGGTGCGGAGCACCAGGGGGGTGGGGGTAGTACTTTTGTCAAAATTTTGTAATCTTTAACCTTCTTTTTCTTCTGAACCAGGAGGCCGACAGATTTGAATATTGGCATAGGTTATCAGCTCAAAATAGCTAAAATCATGACTGTAGATTCACCAGGTGCGGAGCACCAGGGTGGAGAGGGTAGTATTTTTGTGAAAATTTTGCAATCTTTAACCTTCTTCTTCTGAACCAGGAGCCCTACAGACTTGAAAATTGGCATGGATGATCAGCTAATAGACCTTAATGAGAATAGCTAAAATCATATCTGTTGGGCTGCCAGATGCGGAGCACCAGGGGGGGAGAGGGTAGTACTTTTTGTGAAAATTTTGTAATCTTTAAACTTCATCTTCTAATGAACCAGGACCCGGACAGATTTGAATATTGGCATGGATAATCAGCATATGGACCTTAATAAAATAGCTAAAATCATGACTGTAGATTCACCAGGTGCGGAGCTCCAGGGGGGAGGGGGTAGTACATTGTGAAAATTTTGTAATCTTTAACCTTCTTCTTCTTCTGAACCAGGAGCCCTACTGATTTAAAATTGGCATGGAGGATCAGCTCATAGACCTTTATAAACATTGCTCAAGTCATGACTGTAATCCCACCAGGTGCGGAGCACCAAGGGGGAGGGGGTAGTACTTTTGTGAAAATTTTGTAGCTTTAAACTTCATATTCTAATGAACCATGAGCCCTACAGACTTCAATATTGGCATGGATGATAAGCATATGGATCTAAAATAAAATAGCTAAAATCATGAATGTAGGGCCACCAGAGGTGGAGCATTAGGGGGAGGGAGTAGTACTTTGGATCAATTTTGAAATCTTTAACCTTATTCTTCTCCTGGATCAGGAACCCTACAGACTTGATAATTGTCATGGGTGAACAATATACAGTCGATATTGCTCGAGCGACCACGTGTATTAAGCGACCAATTTTATTAAGCGACCACCATAAAAAGTCCCTTCACTATAAGCAAAATCTCTGAAAAAGGGGACATTCTTAACGAAAAATTGGTTATTGTTGAATCTGATGTTGTTTGAACCCATTAGAATCGTCTCAATAAGACGATTCTAATTGGTTTAAGCATCATAGGATTCAGAACGACTTGACCGACAATATATAAATGCGATCAAAATGAACTATCACATTTATTATAATATTTTGTATTAAGCGACCGTTCCCATAAACGACCGCTTTTTGGAGGCCCCTTAGGTGGTCGCTTAACACAAGTTTTACTGTATTGACATTAATAAAAATAGCTAAAATCATGACTGTAGGGTCACCAGGTGCTGAGTGTCTTGGGGAGGGGGTAGTACTTTGGATCATTTTTGAAATCTTTAAACTTCTTCTAATGAACCAGGAGTCCTACAGACTTGATATTTGGCGTGGATGATCAGCATTTGGACATTAATTGAATTAGCTAAAATAATGACTGTAGATTCACCAGGTGCAGAGCATCATGGGGGAGGGGGGAGTGTTTGTTGAGAATTTTGAATCCCTACAGCCTTTATATTTGACATGGATTGATCAACTCATTAAAGAAAACTTTAAAAGTCTCAGACTCAGCCTGTATATCTGGCATAGATTAGCTGATCACAGACCTTTTATGAAAAAAGCTTAAATAAATAATGACCAGGGGAGGAGCAGAGGGGGCAGGGAAGGATTATTTCAAATGTTATCTTATTGAATAAGTGAAAATCTCTTTTTCTGTGGTTACATGGAAATACCTAGGTAATGAAGCTTTTTTCTCAGGTGAGCGACCCAGGGCCAACGGTCCTCCTGTCTCAATTATTTCTAAATTGATTTCCTCAGTTACAGTCATTTAGATAAGTGCTAACATCGGAAGAAATTAACCTAATACAGGGTTCCAAAAAAACTAAATGGAGTTTTTTCTACCCCAAATTTGAATCTTGTACCCCCAGTTTTTGCAAGGAGCCTTCTTTGTTTCATGTAAAGGGGGTACAAGTATGCTTTAAAATGACTGTTTTCACCCCCCAAATATAAAAATCAATGGGAACCCAGTAATATTGTGAAAGATACTCAGTACAATTCTTTTCGTTTTTTCTTCGTAAAAATGTAAAAGGGGTACTTTGAATATGGGCGCACGTATTATAGAAATTGCGTCAGGTCTAAATCCTAAAGGATGCGATTCCGAAAAGATGTTGGCCGGCATAGCTCTAGCTTTACATTTTTAGCTCACCTGAGCACGAAGTGCTCAAGGCGAGCTTTTGTGGTCGCATGATGTCCGTCGTGTGTGGTCCGTCGTCAACATTTACCTTGTAGACACTCTAGAGGCCAAATTTTTTGCCAGATCAACCTGAAATTTGGTCAGAATGATTGTCTTGATAAAATCTCGGACGAGTTCGAAATTAGGTCAAGTGGGGTCAAAAATGAGATCAAAGGGTCAAATTTTGGAAAAACCTTGTAGACACTGTAGAAGCCTTATTTTCTTCTTAATCAAACTGAAAATTGGTCAGAATCAACTTCTTGATGAAATATAGGTCAAGTTCAAATCTGGGTCAAGTGGGGTCAAAAATGAGGTCACATGGTCAAATCTTAGAAAAACCTTGTAGACACTCTAGAAGCCTTATTTTTTTCTCAATCAACCTGAAAAATGGTCAAAATGATTGCCTTGATGAAATCTCGATCAAGTTTGAATCTTGGTCAATTGGGGCCAAAATAAGGTCAAGGGGTCAAATCTAAGATAAACCTTCTTGACACTCAAGAAGCCACAATTTTTGCTCTATCAACCAGAAAATTGGACAGAATGAATGGTTTGATGAAACCTCGGTCAAGTTCAAATTCGGGTGAAGTGGGGTCAAAAATGAGAACACGAGGTCAAACCTTAGAAAAATCTTTTAGACACTCTAGAAGCTATAATGATTGCGCAATCCATATGAAAAATAGTCAGAATGATTGGCTTGATGAATTTTAGGTAAAGTTTAAATCTGGGTCAAGTGGGGTCAAAAATGAGGTCACAGGGTCAAACTTTAGGTAAACCTTATAGACACTCTAGAAGCCACAATTTTTGCTCTATCAACCTGAAAATTGGTCAGAATGAATGTCTTGATGAAATCTAGGTCAAGTTTGAATATGGGTCAAAAATGAGGTCACGGGGTCAAATCTTGGAAAAACTTTGTAGACATTCTAGAGGTCATAAGTTTTGCCCAATCATCATGAGAATGTGTCAGTTTGATAGTCTTTATAAAGTCTCAGTCTGGTTTAAATTGGGTCAACTGTGGTTTTAAACTAGGTTAAGGGGTCAGATCTCAAGACCATTAACTCAGGTGAGCGATTTAGGGCCACTATGGTCCTCTTCTTTAAAAAGATCTAACTTCGAATAATTCATCTTTTTCAAGCATAAACCGGGAATATAGCTATAGATTTCGTCTTCTTTTTTTTTTAGTCTTATCCCGCTTTTTTACCCCAATGTTAATACGCAAAAACATGACGTTGCTTTTGCGAAAAAAGGAGCGTCTTAAATCTTCCAAAGCAAAAATGTGCAACTTTTTACATGAAAGGCTGATTCTTATCCTAATTTTACGTTAACTACAATCTTAATTTTAATAATGATCTACAGAAATAAAACCGAAGAAAATAGGAGATAAATTATATAAAAAATAAAAAAACTGCCGAAATCACGCGAGATCATCCTCCATGTAGGCCGCCATTACGACACGGATTTAAAATTTGATGATATATGTATTTCATTTTGATTTTGATTATTTACATGTTTTACACGGCTAATCTGGAAGCGGAAAACCCCGTATTATAAGCATCGATGTTTTGTTTACGTCATCTATTAATGGTACATATTTCCGTTCAATTTATGTTTAAGAAAAGCCAAGAAATATCTTTGCAGCTGTAAACCACAGGGTAATGTCCAGCTGATTTTTTTTTTAAACATATGATAATATAGACAAGGGGTCGAACTTAATTATCATGTGTTTTTAAAAAAAATCAGGAGGACGTTTCCCTGTGCTGTAAACAGTTTGAAAAAATATTTCTTAACAATACAAATATTATTTATACGATTTTTGGTCTATAATGGAATACCAAATGTTGTGCGCTAAGATCAGATTGCACACGTGAACAGGTTGTTTTTTGTCTCTGCCTCCTGTCAATGAAAGAATATTTCGGGTTCAGCATGACATGGCTTAAGATATGAAACTTGAGAAACGTTGGCTACGCCAATCTGCCAAAGCTCGGCTGTTGGAAGTTAAATTGTGAACCAATCTAAGCCAGAAAATGGTCACAATTCTCTCAAAAATCTAGAGTTGTCATTCCCCTTGATAGCTTTCGAAAGTGAATATCTTAATGTCATTTATAGCCGCCGTCATAGCGCAGTTGGTAGTTGTCAATCAATCTCACTGTCATTTGTATGTTCTTAAGAAATACAGACATATCACTAAATGTAAAAAATTCGTAGGATGACACGGCTTTGCAAATACCCAGGATTGTTACCTCATAAAAAAACAAAACCGTCGAGCTCTGTCAAACTGCAATAGTCTGACTTCCTTGTATGAAGTTTAACATTCTCATTCCAACAATATTGTAGTTAAATTGTAAAAATGGCCGTGACAGGGCGGGGCTTATTTTGAGTCTCCTCAGTAATAAATGAATTGATAGGGTCTTCAACTTCTAGGCAAATATGATTGAAAGTTTGACAGAAAGTTCCTTGGATGAGATCCACTGGACCGATGAATTTCAGGTGAGCTGTTTAGGGCAATTCTGGCTCTTTTGTTATTTCTATACCTTCATGAAATCAACAAATAATAAATGGTTTATACAAATATTGTGATTAATCAATGAAAAAAAAAAAAGATTTTTTAGGGCAACTTAGTGCTGAAGCTTGAAGAATAGCTATGTCCTCTAAATTGTTCCCATTGAGGAATAAAAGTTATGTGTTGTTTTTTTTCTTCCAATTTTCTGAATGCAGGAATCTTGGACACAATTAGATTTAAAATACTTGAAAATGAAACTGACAATAATCATACACCCAAGTCCTCTTCTAAACATTGTGTTGCCTTCAAAAGCTTGTTTGACTTGTTCACTTATTTACCATCGATCATATAGTTAATATGGAGGAGCATTTTATAAGAAAAAATCTTGGGTAATATTGGGGCATTATTCTACCAAATATACATTCAGTTATCCCCTTTCATATTAAAGAACGCGCTTTAGATGGTAGTATCTTAAATAATAGCTCTGCTGCCATTTAAAAGATTAAAAAAATCAGTAGTCTAATTTTTTTTCATACGTGACTGAAATTCTTGTCATGAAATTATTTTCACCAGGAAACTCACCTTGATCCATCAAATAAATTCATATCATGAATATCTAATATGATCGATTTTTTACCTACCTATTCAAAGCTTTGAGTTATCGACATAACAGGGCATGACTATCGGGCGACTTTTCTGGTTGTGTTTCTTTCCAAAAGGTGCAAGATTTATCTCCCTGCAGGCAGGATTTTCACATCTAACATACACATATCCACCGAGCTCCTTCTCTTGTCAATTAATTACACTTCGTTAAGGTAACAGGGACCAAGTCCACAAAAAGTACCAGCTTTTAATGTCGATAAAAGCACGTAAAATAAATCATCCGACGCCCGAGCTTCCTACAAGTCCTGTTTACATGAGTGAGAATATCACTAAGTATATCATAATTCAAGTTAAGACAACTATCAACGCCACATTTTTATATTCACGTATTATATCCAAACATTTTGATTTCGTTGCCTTTTTTGGGCGATTCTTAAAACATCTTAAAACGGAGGTCTCTTTTCGTGTTAAGAATCGCCGCAATTTTTAGCATGTGCGATTCACATGACGCACCACGTGATTACTTTAATATAGTAACAACCCAAAGAGCCGAAAGGTGGCATACGAAAAAACACTCACGTCGAAAGAAGCCGAGGTTAGGCGAAGATACCCGATATTGGCTACGGTGAAAGATCCTCAAGGACAGACCCATTTAATTGTAAACTTGCTCTCCCCCATCCCGTACCTTAACACACTCCCATCTGCCGATTCCCTCGTCTATTGTGTGTATCGCTTGGTAAAAATCTTAAACATTGTAACTACAACCTCTTTCTAGCTGTACTATCTAGGTTTAAAATGTCATTCATGCTGTCAGATAAAAACCGGTCCTCCGTTGACAATTTAATAGATAAGTTTCGAATGTAAGATGATCAGTATTGATGCACAGTTTATTGTTACACAGAGGGGGCACCTGTTGATCTGACTGTACATTCTATTGCAACTCATTAGAGCCACCCGAAGCACCATCATTATTCTAAAACCATTTGTTTCAAGGTCATTTTATCTAAATTAGCCGTAGCCCTGTCTGTTGACACACCCCGTCCACATTATACAGTGTCCCTTTCTATGTATCACTGACTTATTTTCAAGTTTTTGACAAACCTCGTTGAAAATTTTTCATTTTTCTCCTCCTGTGTAAGGAAATAATCTAGTTTAAGGTCTCATATCATTGAATCAGTGATATTTTTTCTTTAGAATTGTTGAAAAAATAACATATAACGAAATATAATTACGTACATACAGAAACTATGCATAGAGTAAAGTTAAAGTTGAACGAATTTTATTGTTGTTGTTAAAGAAAGTGACAGAGCTTGAAACATGAATTCAGTCTTTTGTTTACAATGATACTGCTCATTTGCATTATCTTTAACATTTCTTGCACAATTATTTCAATCCAAGATAACATTCTATCCTTTAAATTGTAAATTATTTATGGATAGCGATTATCCAATCACCCGTCATATAAAAAATTTATCAGTAAAAAAATCTTTATATGAAAAGTCACAGAAAAAATATCTTTCAAAAAAATATTCAAAGAGCTAATTATAGCTGGTATGTTTAGGAGAAAACCCGGATAGTGGTGATCACATTGGCGTCGTTTGTGTTGGCGTGGCAAACTTTAAGCTTGGTCATATCTCTGTTGACATAAAATTTATTTTTATGAAACTTGGCATAGTTGTTCACAATCGCAAGAGCTATCCAGAGTAATAATTCTGGAAGCAATTTTTTAAAAAGTTTTGCCCCTTTTTCGACTTCATTTTTTAGCTCACCTGAGCACGAAGTGCTCAAGGTAAGCTATTGTGATGGGCTGCTGTCCGTCGTCCGTCGTCAAACTTTACCTTGTGTGCACTCTAGAGGCCACATTTTTGGCCCAAATGTCTTGAAACGTGGTCAGAGTGTTTGTCTCCTTTAGATCTCGGTCAAGTTCGAAAAAGGGTCAAGTTGGGTCAAAAAGGGGGTCAAGGGGTCAAATTATAGAAAAACCTTGTGAGCACTCTAAAGGCCACATTTTAGGCCCAAATGTCTTTAAACTTGGTTAGAATGTATGTCTACATCAAATCTTTGTCAAGCTAGAAATTGGGATAAGTTTGGTCAAAAATGGGGTCAAGGGGTCAAATTTTAGAAAAACCTTGTTTGCCCTCTAGAGGCCACATTTTTGGCCCGAATGTCTTGAAACTTGGTCAGAATGTTTGTCTCCATTAGATCTCGGTCAAGTTCGAAATTGGGTCAAAAATGGGGTCAAATTTTAGAAAAACCTTGTGTGCACTCTAGAGGCCACATTTTTGGCCCAAATGTCTTTAAACTTGGTCAGAATGTATGTCTCCATCAAATCTTGGTCAAGTTCAAAATTTGTTCAAGTAGGGTCAAAAATGGGGCCAAGGGGTCAAATTTTAGAAAAAAAACCTTGAGTTTACTCTAGGGGCAACATTTTTGGCCAAAATATCTTGACACTTGGTCAGAATGTTTGTCTCCTTCAAATCTCGGTAAAGTACGAAAATAGGTCAAGTGGGGTCAAAAATGGGGTCAATGGGTCAAATTTTGGAAAAACCTGGTGTACACTCTAGAGGCCACATTTTTGGCCCAATGTCTTGAAACTTGATCAGAATTTTTGTCTCCATTAGATCTCGATCAGGTTCGAAATTGTGTTAAGTTGGGTCAAAATTGGGGTCAAGGGGTCAAATTTTAGAAAAACTTTGAGTTTACTCTAGGGGCCACATTTTTGGCCCAAATGTCTTGAAACTTGGTCAGAATGTTTCTCTCCATCAAATCTAAGTCTAGATCTAAATTTGGTCAAGTGGGGTCAAAATTGGGGTCAAATTAAAGAAAAATTGTATGTTCACTCTAGGGGCAGCATATTTGACTCAAATGTATGTCTTCTTGATATCTTTGACTTTTGTTAAGCCAGTAATGAATTTCAAAAAAGTAGTATTGACACTTTGCTTTTCTTTTCTTAGGTGTATTGAATGGAATCTACAATTGAAAAAAGAACTACTATTGGAAGTTATTGACTAAGTGGTTCATTGTGTTGAAAAGTGATTCAGTGATTATTTTGTTTGTGATTTGATTCTGTGGACAAGTTTCAGCAAGTGATATTGATAAAGTGAATTCTGATGATGATTATTGGGATACCGAGATGCAGTTGCTTTAAAACAAGATCCAGGGTCAAAGTTTTAACACAAAATCAGGGTTATTGATTTAAGCCATATTTCTAGGTCATGTTCAAGGGTCAAAATTATGTGGCAAACTTCGTATTAATTTTCAAGGTCAAGGTAAATCAGCAGAAATGCTGGTGGTGGAACTTTAATGTTTCATCTGACAAAGACATCTATTTCTAAGATGCTAATGATATTTTTTTTTCTCTTTTTAGGCTTATTGCCTTTTTTGGAACATTTTCAATCGAGCTCAAACATTCAGATATTGTGTGAACAGTTAAAACATTTATTTTGAATATACTCTTTCATGGTGAGAATTTGAATGAGTAATTATTTTATTGAGTTAGTGACTCGGTTATTTAATGTGATTTCATTAGACAATATGTTTTGGTGGTATAATCAGTGTAGAAAAAGTGTAATTGTTGAAATGATTTTTAAGTGATTTGTCGTGAAAGACTGAGTGAACATTGTGGTAAGCAATTAAACATTGAATCAATGATTTTCATGCAATTTTATTGAAATAGTATTTACGTTTACATACGGATTCATTCCTATTGGAGAGGAAAGGACTATATTCAAAGATACAGAGCTCGACATAACAGTGCAACTAGTTTGGAAAAGTAAGTAGTTATGATAGTTCACAAAAAGCTCAGAATTTTAAACAATACTTGAAAAAATGACAAACTACATTTAACTATAAAACATCTTTAGTCATCTTATGATAAAAGTACACGATGTACAGTTCATAATCTGGCAGGGTTCACAATATGTAGTGTTTAATTTTTATACGCCTGTCAGAAGACAGGCTTTATTATGTGATTACCCATTTTACCTGGTTTCTAATACGAGAAGACAGCTTTCAGTCCTTTGTCCTAAGTATAACTCTGACACCTTTTGATTGACTTGAGATTTGGCCATTATATTCCTCTCAAAAATACTGAGTATTGTGCTCTAGAACCATAACTATGGCTAGCTAAATTGTTGCTTTTTATACTTTGACATCCATCAGTGTAACAGGCAAATCTTGTGACAAATTATCACTATGTTTGTACAAGTATTGCCAATTACTCAACAAGTTAGTAAGTTTCATTTCACACAAATCAAAAGAAAAGATTGCATTTTAATCATCATTTGAAAACTGCATCCTATTTAAATAGTACAAGGATTTACATCTTATTTTTTTAATTTAACTGGAATAAGTCTTGGTCATTAGTTGCATTTGTATTGGAAATAAATTAATCCTGCTTTTTGCTCTAGCATGTTTAAAATAAGCAATCTATTTTACTGTCCTCTTAAATGATTACTCTGACTTTCTCTTTCCAGAGGAACAATGCCTAAAATAAAAAGAAAAACTAGTACACAGCAAAGTGCTGAAAACCGTTCAAGACTCGTTTGCAAGAGCCAGATCAAATTAGTTCACACCTATGCTCGAGCCCTGTCACTACTGAGATAAATCAAAGCCCTGCCATTGTGCAGGCAAACCAAAGTCCTGTCATTGTGCAGGCGTTTTCAAGTCCTGTTTTCAGGCATACACAAAGTCCTGCTGACATGCAGGCACGAAGTCCTGCCATAATGCAGGCACGAAGTCCTGTAAACCAGAAGGCAATGCAATCTTTTTCAATTCTAAAGAATCATAGCGAGATAAACCATATGGATAATTGCCAGATAGCATCACCTTATATTGAAGGAATGAGGCAAGAAAGACTTCACTGTACTTCTAATGAGTCAGTCTATATGTTTAATGCAAACTCAGTTGTACATGGGTCTTTTATTTAGTCTGATGCCAGATTCAGTATCGATTCTCGTTGAAGTCAGTGTACTATGAATGCATTGTGTGCACTCATTTATGCTAAGTTTTCACATTTAGATAGTTCTCAGACTATTGATCAAGTTTTATTTGATGGTGACCTTCTTTATAAAGAAATGATAACAAATCTTAAAAGTGATAAAAGATATGTTTGCAAGCTTCTAAGCTTCAATGAACTCCCAGACAATGTTTCAATTTGTCTGAAAGAAATAAATGTTGATAAATTAGATATTGTTTCTGGTGTTTGTACAAAACAAAGTTGTACAGAACATTTGCCAGAATTGACAGAATCATTACTCCTTGCATTCCAATCATCACAATATTTACTGCTTATGATAGGATCAATCTGTTCTGCTATTTATAAGCAATCTGACCAAATTTACTTCTTCGACTCTCATTCACACGGATTGGATGGCTTATCACACCCTCAAGGCAAGTCAGTTCTCATATCATTTCCAAATATAAACAGCCTTGTTATATTTCTGTATGCAATGTATGATAGTATGTTTATAGATATAAGCTGTCAATTCGATCTTTTACCTGTTCAGTTGAACGATGCATCTTCTTGCTCTGATAGAATGTTCATGCAATCTGGATCAAACAAATTTCAATTGGCTAATGAAAAGTGCACAACTGATAAAACAGATTTGCTAATCAATGCATATCTCAAAGACCAGTTCATCAGAATGACTGCCACCCGAAGAAAAAACTTTGACCGAAGAAGGTATAATCGGGAGTACAAACAAAAGCAGAGATTGAGTAATGATGATTTTAAAAAAAGAGAAAGAGATGCAAAAAGGATTACGAGAACAAACATTAAAACAAAAGAAAAAGAAAAGGAGGCAAGTTTGAAATGTAAGAGAAAAGTTCGAAAGTCTAATGAATTCAAAGAAAAGGAAAGGCTAGCAAAAAGAGTGCTTAGGGAATCTGATGAAAAAAAAACTGAAAGAAAGGGAATCAAGTTTAAAATCAAAGAGAAAAGCTAGAGAGGATGATAAATTCAAAGAAATGGAAAGACTAGCCAAAAGAGTGCTTGGGGAATCTGATGAAAAAAATTGAAGGAAAGGAATCAAGTTTTAGATCAAAGAGAAAAGCTAGAGAGGATGATAAATTCAAAGAAATGGAAAGACTAGCAAAATGAGTGCTTAGGGAATCTGATGAAAAAAAATGAAGGAAAAGGAATCAAGTTTTAGATCAAAGAGAAAAGCCCGAGAGTCTGATCAGTTCAAAGAAAGGGAAGGGCTAGCGAAAAGAATATGTAGAGAATCTGATGAAAATAAATCGAAGGAAAAGGAATCAAGTTTAAACAAGTCTAGACAACTACCTTATTTTAGATTAAGGGAATCAAAACAAAAAGCATATCAAAGAGAGTCACATGAATTTAAGGTTAAAGAAAAGCAAATACAGAGAAAATCAAAACAAAAAGCAAGATTTGATGTAAATTATCTAGAAAGGGAAAGACAAAAAAGCAAATAAAGAGATCTTTTACAAGAAATAAAATGTCAGAATCTTTCCGTGGTGTTCAGCAAAAAGCTTCCAAAAGGAAATGTCCTGATTTCCATGACAATGAACAATCATTAGCAAAACGTAAGAAGTATGGCAAAGATATTCCATCTTGTATAGACAATTTTCACAATTCTATTGCTGATGATCCAGTTTACATCTGTTCTTGTTGTCGCCAAACTTGGTTTAAGCATAGTGTAACAAAAGCTAATAGTTTGACTCAAATGCAGAAAATGCAGTACTTGACACATCTTAGATCTGTTGCAGACAAAGAGTGGATATGTAACACATGTTAAAAAAATAAACAATGTGATAAAGTACCAAAATTGCCAGTAAAGAATGGCATGCGGTGGCCACCAATACCACCTGAGTTAGAGCTGCATCCGTTAGAAGAGAGGTTAATTGCATTGAGAATACCGTTTATGCAAATACGAGAGTTACCAAGAGGTCGCCAGCTATCGGTTAAAGGAAATGTCATAAATGTACCAGTTGACATTCAGCCTGTAATTAATGCACTTCCAAGGCCATTTGATGAAAATGTAACTGTAGCAGTACAATTGAAAAAGAAATTATCTCACAAATCTTGTGTATTTTCTGAAAATGTACGTCCTGTTCGTGTTCTGATTGCACTGAACTGGTTGATGGAGAACAGTGAATTGTATAAAAATTCAAATATGCATATTGATAGGGATTGGATAAACCAAAGTTTCTGAAATTTCCAGAGATAATTTGAATTTTCTATCAGAACTAAGTTCTGAGACAAGTAATGAAACAAATAAAACCAATGAAGACAATGAGAGTAGCAATAATGAAACATTCGACAAAAAGTCACAAGAACAATTCAATGATATATTGTATGATTCTGATAATGAAGAAAATAACACTGAAAACCTAGGTAACATTGATACAGTTTTAGATGATGCTAATGCTGAAAATAGAAATAGCCAATTTATCTTTGCTCCTGGAGAGGGACAGAAACCATTAAGTATTTATCAGGACACAGACTCAGAGTTCCTTTGTTTTCCTTCTATATTCTGTGGAAAGAAAAGGTCAGAAAATAGTGAAAGAATAACACCTGTCCATTACAGTGATATTTCAAAGTGGGAATTACGAAGCCAAGATAGAAGAGCTGCTAATAGTGTTCCTAATATTTTCTTTAAGTTAAAGAAAATTCAAACGAAACAACTGAATGATAAGGTCAACTTGGCTGTCAGGCGTGTGCAGACTGGTAATGCTCCATTAACTGCAGGTGTTCTTAGAAATGCAGATGGCCCAATAATTTTGTGAAGCAGGATGATGGTTATTTTTTGTTCAAGCAGTTACGGAATTCACCAGCTAACTTAGAAACAAGAAAACAAGAGGGCCATTGTGGCCCTAAATCGCCCACCTGAGTTAACTGTCTTAAGATCTTACCTCTCAACTTAGTGTTAAACCAAACTTGACCAAATTTAAACCAGACTGAGATTTCATAAAGAAAATCAACCTAAGAAACTTTTTGGGTGACTGGGCAACAACTATGGCCTCTTGAGAATCTACACAGTTTTTCTAAGATTAAAGATTTTGGGCTCAAAATAAGCCACACCCTGACATGCCAATATTTAAGGGCTAATTAATATTTCGCATACAATTTTTGAAAAGGGTCACAGAAGGAACATTCTGGTAAAATTTCATTGAAATCAGCCCAGTGATTCAGGAGGTGATGTCCTTCAAAGAATTCGGGCTCAAAATAAGCCCCACCCTGCCACACCCATATTTATGGGCCAATCAGAATTTTGAGAGCAACTTTTGGAAAGGGTCTCCCAAGGAACATTCTGGTAAAGTTTCATTGAAATCGGCCCAATGGTTCAGGAGGAAATGTCGTTCAAAGATTTCGGGCTTAGATAAGCCCTGCCCTGCCACGCCCATATTTGGGGGCCAATCAAAATTTCAGGAACATTTTTAAAAGGGTTACCCCAGGAACATTTTGGTAAAGTTTGGTTGAAATCGGCCCAGTGGTTCAGGAGGAGATGTCATTCAAAGATTTCGGGCTCAAAATAAGCCCCGCCCTGGAACGCCCATATTTGGGGGTCAATCAAAATTTCTTGAACAATTTAGGTAAAGGGTCACCCCGGGAACATTTTTGTAAAGTTTGGTTGAAATCGGGCCAGTGGTTCAGGAGGAGATGTCATTCAAAGATTTTGGGCTCAAAATAAGCCCCGTCCTGCCACGCCCATATTTGGGGCTCAATCAAAATATCTTCAACAATTTAGATTAAGGGTCACCCAAGGAACATCCATGCCAAGTTTCAATGAAATTGGCCCAACGGTTCGGGAGGAGAAGATTTAAAGATTTCAAAGTGAAAAAATGATACGCCCTGCCACGCCCATATTTGGAGGTCAATCAAAATTTCTTTAACAATTTTAGAAGAGGGTCACCCAAGGAACATTTCTATTAAGTTTCCTCAAAATCCGCCCATAGGTTTTGGAGGAGAAGATGTTTAAAGAAAAAGTTTACGCACGGACGCACACACGGACGGACGCACGACGGACACACCGCCATGACAATAGCTCGCTTGCCTTCGGCCAGTGAAGCTAAAAATATGGCTTCTAGAGTGTCTTCAAGGTTTTTCTAATGTTTGACCCCCTGACCTCATTTTTGACCCCACTTGACCAAATTTCAAACTTGACCGAGATTTTATCCAATTAATCATTCTGACCATCTTTCAGGATGATTGAGTAAAAAATATTGCCTCTACAGTGTCTACAAGGTATTTCTTAGATGTGATCCCTTGACCTCAATTTTGAACTTGACCGAGTTTTTATCAAGATTATCATTTTGACCAATTTTCAGGATGATTGAGAGAAAAATATGGCCTCTAAAGTGTCTACAAGGTATTTCTAAGATTTGATCCCTTGACCTCATTTTCGACCCCACTTGACCTTATTTTGAACTTGACCGAAATTTTATCAAGATAATCATTCTGACCAATTTTCAGGATGATTGAGCAAAGAAAATGGCTTCTAGAGTGTCTACAAGGTTTTTCTTAGATTTGACCCTGTGACCTCATTTTTGACCCTACTTGACCCAATTTTGAACTTGAACTAGATTTCACAAATGCAGAGATTCTGACCAATTTTCAGGATGATTGAGCAAAAAATAGGCTTCTATAGTGTCTTAACAAGGTTTTTTCCAAGATTTGACTCCGTGACCTCAATTTTGACCCCACTTGACCCAATTTCAAACTTGACTGAGATTTTATCAAGATAATAATTCTGACCAATTTCTGGGATGATTGAGGAAGAAATATGGCTTCTAGAATGTCTTCAAAGTTTTTCTAAAGTTTGACCCCGTGACCTCATTTTTGACCCCACTTGACACAATTTCGAACTTGACCGAGATTTTTTCAAGATAATCATTCTGAACAATTTTCAGGATGATTGAGTAAAAAATATTGCCTCTACAGTGTCTACAAGGCATTTCTTAGATTTGATCCCTTGACCTCATTTTTGACCCCACTTGACCCAATTTTGAACTTGACCGAGTTTTTTATCAAGATAATCATTTTGACCAATTTTCAGGATGATTGAGAGAAAAATATGACTTCTAGCTTGTCTACAAGGTTTTTCTTAGATTTGCTCCCTTGACCTCATTTTTGACCCCACTTGACCCAATTTTGAACTTGACCGAGATTTTATCAAGATAATCATTCTGACCAATTTTCAGGATGATTGAGCAAAAACATGGCTTCTAGAGTGTCTACAAGATTTTTCTCAGATTTGACCCTGTGACCTCATTTTTGACCCCACTTGACCCAGATTTTATCCCATTAATCATTCTGACCAATTTTCAGGATGATTGAGCAAAAAACATGGCCTCTAGAGTGTCTACAAGGTTTTCCTTAGATTTGACCCTGTGACCTCATTTTTGACCCCACTTGACCCAATTTCGAACTTGACAAAGAGTTTATCAAGATAATCATTCTGACCAGTTTTCAGGATGATTGAGCAAAAAACATGGCCTCTAGAGTGTCTACAAGGTTTTCCTTAGATTTGACCCTGTGACCTCATTTTTGACCCCACTTGACCCAATTTCGAACTTGACCGAGAGTTTATCAAGATAATCATTCTGACCAATTTTCAGGATGATTGAGCAAAAAACATGGCCTCTAGAGTGTCTACAAGGTAAATGTTGACGCCGCACGGCTGACGACGGACGATGGACGCCGGACATCATGCGACCACAAAAGCTCACCTTGAGCACTTCGTGCTCAGGTGAGCTAAAAAGATATTTTTGCTATGATACGCCAATTAGGTTTACCAACTTGGTTTTTATCATTGTCATCAGCAGATACAAGATGGACTGATTTATTGACAATGTTAGCTTCCATGAATAAGGACGTTAATTATTCACCTGCCGATATAAACAATCTGACTTGGGAGCAGAAAATAAAACTGGTACAATCGGATCCTGTCACATGTTCAAGATATTTTGATCATAGAGTTCAAGAACTAATTAAAATATTACTCAAGGGTAATCATCATCCTCTTGGAAAACTTAAGGATTACTTTTACAGAGTAGAATTTCAACAAAGGGGGTCACCACATATTCATATGATTGTCTGGGTTGAAGATGCTCCGAAATTCAACATAAGCTCTGATGAAGACATAAGTATATATGTAGACAGATATCTTCAGTGTTCTATTGATGATGAAGACATGGGTAACCTAGTAGACATGCAAATCCACAACCATTCAAGAACATGTAGAAAGAAACAGGACAGAATTTGCAGATTTGAATATCCATTACCACCACTTCCTCGAACTATGGTATTACACCCACTTGAAATCGATAAGGACAAGTATTTTAAATTGTATCAGGAAATTCAGAAAAAGATGAATGAGCAAAAGGAAGGATATGGCATGACATATGATGATTTTTTGAAATCAGTTGTACAGATGAATGAAATTGAATATCTAAAATGCATACAAAGTTCATTGAATTCATCTAAAGTATTTTTGAAAAGACATCCATGTGAAATAAGGGTAAATTTATACAACAAAACTTTGTTGCAAGCATGGAAAGCAAATATTGATGTACAGTTTGTACTAGATCCATATGCATATGCAATGTACATTGTTTCTTACATAAGTAAGTCACAAAGAGGAATGAGTAATCTGCTCTATGCAGCTGCAAAAGAAGCAAGAAATGGTAATTTGGACATCAAAAGGCAAGTACGACACATTGGTAATGTATTTTCTAATAGTGTAGAAGTGAGCGCTCAAGAAGCTGTATACTTGGTACTACAAATGCCTCTGACCAAAGGTTCACATGACATTGTATTTATCAATACTTCGCCAAGTACTGAACGTGTTCAATTACTAAAGCCAAAAAACATTCTTCGAGAGTTGCCTGCTCAATCAACTGATGTAATTGCAGAAAATGTCATTAAAAGGTATTCTAAAAGACCCAAAGCTATACAGAATTACTGTTTGGCAGACTATGTTTCTAAACTTGATATTGTATATCCTGAAAATGAGACACAATTGAATGAAGAAGAAAAAAATAATGATATTCTGTCTGAAGATTGTTTCACGGATGATCAAGTCATATTGCATCTGAAAAATGGAATCAAGATAAAGAGAAGAGATTGTCCAAAGGTAATACGCTATGTCAGATTCAACAAAAAATCAGATGAAAAATACTTTTATAGAGAGAAACTCCTTTTATTTCATCCTTGGAGATATGAGGAGGCTGATTTAATTGGGCAATTCACATCTTTCAAAAAGCAGTATGAATCATTGAAACAATCCATTGAAAGAAAATGTTGAAGAACTTGAAATGGCAAGAGAAATGGCTGAAGCCAGGGAAGATGCATATGATGAGCTTGCCCCAAATACTCAGCAAACAGAAGCTGACACTGCTGAAGAAGTTCCCAGGGATTCTGATGCATTCATCTATTTCAACCTAGATAGAGTATCAGAACACCGACACTATGATATTGGGTTGGAAATTGGGTGTTTGCCTTCATGTGCAAAGATAGATTCAAATGATAGCATTTTGACTGATCAATATAGAGAATTACTACGTGGATTGAATGCTCAACAAAGGCACTTTCATGACCATGTTACACAATGGATTAAAACTAAAGATGAGCCTCTGTATGCATTTCTGTCAGGTGGTGCTGGCATTGGTCAAAGTGTTGTCATACGAGCTTTGTACCAGACTTTATTCAGGTATCTGAATTTCAAAGTGGGAGAAAATCCTGATGACATCAGTATTCTGTTATGTGCTTATACTGGAAAAGCAGCATTTAACATTGGTGGATCAACAATTTCATCAGCTTTTAAACAAAAATTCAAGCAATCAAACCAGGTATTAACATGTGATAGCCTGAACTCATTTAGATCAAAGTACCGAAATTTAACTGTTCTTATCATTGATGAAGTCTCAATGGTAAGCAATTCTCTGTTAAATTTCATTAATCAACGACTGCAAGAACTTAAAGAACTGTCTGGCTCGTTGGCCGAGTGGTTAGCGCGCTCGACTCGTAACCTGGTGGTTGCGGGTTCGAGCCCCACCGGAGGCGGGTAGTGTATTTGGGCAGGACACTTTACAGACAAGGCCCCAGTCCACCCAGCTGTAAAAGTGGGTAGCAGTGGTTAGAACCCACTGCCTCTCTCTCAATGTGTAGGATAAGTTCTGGAATGAGTTAGGACCACGATGGAAATAAGAGTCATTCGACCCTTTATCGTGTTATCCTCGAGTAAAAAATAAAAAAAAAAAAAAAAAAAAAAAGACTGCAAGAACTTAAAGGAACTAGATTACCTTTTGGTGGAGTTAGCATTATTGCTGTAGGGGATCTGTATCAGCTAAAGCCAGTGAGTGGGGATTGGATTTTCAATGATTTGTCTAAAGATGCATCCTCATTAGCAAGTAATCTTTTGAAAGATCATTTCAAATTGTTTGAATTGAATGTGGTTATGAGACAGAAGGATGATATTGAATTCGCAGATTTGTTGAACAGGCTTAGAAAGAATAATATGAGTGTTGAGGATAATCAGAAAATTCAAAAATGTATTATTCAAAAGGATTCCCAAAATTACATGATCAATGCTCCACGCCTTTTTGCAGAAAACTATTTCATGCATAGCTTCAATGAAGCAATCATGAAGAGTTTAAAGATAGACAAAATTGAAATTACATGCCCTGATTCAGTAATTTCACCAAAATTGTCCGAAGAGAAACAAAATGAAGCAATCAGAAAAATTCCTGCAGATCCAAATAGAACTGCTAATCTTCACTATTCTCTTACTATTGTTGTTGACATGATTTATGATCTTACAGTAAATATCAACACTGAAGATGGGCTTGCAAATGGAGCCTCGTGTGTTGTAAAATACATTGAGTATAAGCAAAAAGAAACTAAACGCCCAAGTGTCATTTGGGTTCAATTTGATGATGCACAAGCAGGATCAGATACTAGAAAAAAATTCCATCAAAGGCAATATTATCATGAAAACCTTGATGATAGATGGACCCCAATTTTTGATATTGAGAGATATTTTGTGTACAACAAGAAAACGTTTCAAAGAATACAGTTCCCACTACAACCTTCTTCAGGACGTTCAGTCCATAGACCTCAAGGTAGTACATTGGAAAGGGTTGTTGTAGACTTATCCCAACGCAAATCAAGAAAAGTACCACATCTGCACTATGTTGCTTTAAGTAGAGTTCGATCCATGTCAAACCTTCAAATACTCGACTTGAAAAGCACATTGACTCCACTCAGATGATGACAACGTTCCATATGCGAGTCCACCCAAACGGAAAAATAAAGAAATTAGTCATAAAATAACTTTTTAAAATGGTAACATTTTAAGAAACTTTTTTAAATTAAGAAGAAATTACGGTCAAAAGAACCTTCAATCAGTTTTTGCTATATAAAAGAATTGCCTTGAGAAAGTCAAAAAGTAATTCTAGTTTTACAAGGTCAAACAGCTGCCTCATACTATCAACTTTAAAATATCTGTGACTCTCTCTTAATAAAGAAAATTAATACAATCAATAAAATTATGTTTGAAAGGAAGAGCAGCGGTACATCGAATGCACACTGGCATCTCTTCTCTTTTTAAAACTAGAAGTGTGTCAGATGAGTATGACCAATGCGTATGCGAGCCAGGATATGCTCTGCGCGCCGGTTTGACCTGTAACCAGGTAACCAAACGCCAAGATCCTGTCGAACAGAATAAGGTTTATTAATGGTCCGCAAGTACAGACCAACCTCCAGACATCATGAATAAAACAATGAATTAAGTGCTTAAAATCAGTACACGGTACTTCGAAAAGTAAAATTTTCAACATTTTTGGCGGTTTATCTGACCTCTCATTACCACGAAAACCGATATGGCTTGGAGGTCAGCAGAAAAAGAGATCAACATCATTAAGCTCAAGCTATATTGTCAACTGATGATGTTGTAAATGCGCCCAACGCCAAGCGCTATCCTTGATTATGAATAGTATCATGTTAACAACACAGTCATAATCTAGCTAATATCTAACAAATGCCCTATAAACGCACAATTACACCCTTTTCGGCTCCCCAATCCATACTGAATACAACACGTAAAAGATTAAGTGCCTTTTTGCATTTGTCAATATTATGAATAAACGACAGCTTAGAATCAAAAAGGAGTTCTGAGAACTTAAATTCCTAAACAACTTGAATCGGCACTCCGTCAGGGGTGGTGTTTAAGAGAGTAAATTAGGTTTGTAGACCTTGATGTCGAATGCGTAGCTCTACATTGAGAGAATTTTACTGTAGACCTGAATTGTGATTGCGTAGCATTACATTGAGAAAGGTTTAATGTAGACCTAAATGTCGATTGAATAGCTCTTCCTTGAAAAGGTTTTTATGTAGACCTGAATGTCGATT
Organism: Fragum whitleyi; assembly: GCA_948146395.1. NCBI lineage: Eukaryota > Metazoa > Mollusca > Bivalvia > Cardiida > Cardiidae > Fragum > Fragum whitleyi. The sequence continues at coordinate 49,431,582 of OX411547.1, forward strand.
GCGTAGCTCTACATTGAAAAAGTTTAAATGTAGACCTGAGTGTTGATCGAAGTGCTAAAAGAGACCTTCTATGGTCTACATAATGTTCTGCGAATGTTGAGACGGTGTGGTCTCTACAGCTCTACATTTAATGTCGACCTGAATGTCGTTTGACGATTGAAGTGCCACCTTCATACATATAAGTGATTGACATTTTAAGCACCAAAATGTTTTCTTTAAAGAGTTATTCTTCATTATTGACCTCAAGTTATTTGATTGAAGTAAGGTTTTTATAGTGAAGGATATGGGGCGTTTTTTATTGCTTCCCTCGCTTTTCGCTTGTTATGATTTAAAACTTCTTCTTGTGTCGAAAAAACATGAAGTCCTCAATCAGATAGTTTTCATAAAAGAATCTCAATATGTTTCTCTTAGGTCACATCATTGAAATTGTTAGAGCCTCAAAACTTGTTCTTTTATATGGCGATAAGCTCCTAGAGAAAAAAGTGCCTCTCTAAATTGCCTTTACTGTTTACCTTGCCTAAAATATTGTGCGGTTGTTGTTTTTTACAGCATGTTGAAACTTTATCCATCGAGACTGGAGATGATACTGCAGGACTGTAGACTGAAACATGTGGAAGCTGAACATCATCCAACCAGGAGTGTTTGTTCGAATTGAGTACCCCTATCAATGATGAATCAATTACATAAATACAACGTGCTCAAGGGGAGCTTTTAGGATCATCCTGACTCCGTCGTGCTTCGTCAACTTTCTTTAAACCTCTCCTGATCTTCCAGACAAATTTCGATGAAACTTAAGCGGAGTGTTCCTTAAGTTACCTTTTCAAATATTGTTCGCGAAATTTTGATTGGCTGAAAATATGGTCGGGGCTTATTTTGAGCCCGACATCTTTGAACGACATCTCCTGAACCACAGGACCAATTTCACTGAAACTTTACCAGAATGTTCCTTTGGTGACCCTCTTCAAAAATTGTTCGTGAAATTTTAATACGCCCCGCGGCTTATTTGAGCCCGAAATCTATGAACCCCTGAGCTGATTTCAACGAAACTACAAAACTTTTCCTTTACAAAAAAATTATATGTAGTGAAAAAATTGTTTTCGTAACTAGATTAAAACTAAATATTTGATCTTGGTTGAGATTTTCTAATCAAACGTCTCAAATTTGCATTTTTTTGTCTCATGCACCGCTTTTGTCAGATCTTTGAAAGGTTTTACATTATAGTGAATTAAAAGTATGGTCACTCCATTCGTATGTAGGACCACCATCGTCATATTGAAAACCTTCAGACAATATTTTATCAAATTGTGCCATGGACCTCATAAGCTCAATCAACGCAGGTTGGTCTTCATTGCTAATGTATCCAATGTTACTTTCCTCTTCATCTGTAACTGTCTTGATTCTTTTTGCTGTGACTGTTTGCTCTTTTAACCTCAGCTTTGACATAGTTTGGACATTTATTCAAATTCACGAATTTGGTAAATGTAACAAACCAAGTAGTGTTCCGAACTTTTAAATCTACACTTTTCCGTCATCCTGAAGTGAAGGACCTGGGATGTAGACATACAAAGGTAGAAATGAAATGGTAAATTTTGGATCTTGATCGCGTTGGAGATATTTGTCAAGTGTTTTGTTAACAAGACATCACCTTGCTCTCAGATCGTACAATCTGGAAGTATTGTCGGGACGTTCGGAGCGTTAAATAATATAAAAGCGAAAGTACTATTCGACACAATTTATATTCGCGGATAGGTTCAATCTTACAAGTACATTAAAAACATTCCTCAGAATATAAGTCATCTACCTTAGGCATCGTTTTTATTCAAGGTATCTAACGATCTTGGGGCTGATCTGGAGCTACAACTATTTCCTGGCAAATGCGCCGTTAATACAAAACTCGGTCTTTTTATAATTAGGGTATTGTGTTGACGTGACGTCATGCAACAATACACTATAAGAATTCCAGGAATAATGGTTACGCAGAACGTAAAAGCGACGCCAAAGAATGAACTAAGTAACCGGGAACCAACTGTTCCAATTTTGAGCGGAAGTGAAATAACTGTCAAAATGACGCCGATTTTAACGTGGATAAAGGTTGTAAAGAATAGCGGATACATAACCGCGGGTGAATCAGGATAATACTCAGTAAGTTTGAATTGTCCATAGAAGTGTTAACATGTGTGACATTAAATTGAATTACATTAAGCATCAGTTATTTGGTTTTTTAACATATAAGTGTCTGAATGCTCACTGAAGTATCTGTCATTAAATGAATATCTCATGTAATTTAAAAACACTATGAGTTATTTTTTTTTTTTAAATTTGCACTCTTGAAACACAAGTAAAAGTTAATGTCTATAATATATGTAATTTCTTCTGCGTGTGTTGGTCATCTGATCAGATGGGCATTACAGATCATCGAACTAGTCTTCTTACATAGTAGGACATCATAGATTTGGGACATCGTGGAACAGTTTTCGGATTTTCATCAATATAACAGATTTCGGATTTCATCAATAAAACAGATTTCAGATTACAGTACGCTTTATCTCCTTATGAATTTTAAAAGTTTTTAATCTAAATGAATTACTTCTCATGAAAGTTCAATTATAGAAATTTATGCCATAAAACATAATTTACTTTAATCATTTAAAGTAATTGAATTGCTTATCATTTAATTTGGCAGATCGGCAAACGTAATAATTTATTATGTTTGAAAGTAAAAGTTATAACTGGGTTAATTATGAATCTTACACGTAACACAGTAGTTGACTCATGTAAGTAATTAATAAAGAACAAGCCAACTTGTTGTCAATTCAATATCAAAAACAAACTTAAATTTTAACTTTAAATGAACCAATAATTACAATTTAAAACAACTTGATCTTCTTAATGGTCGCTATCTTTTCGTATAGAAATCCATCTTCTACAGATAATGTTACTTTCTCCTCCTGTCTAATTAACCTTCTTTTTCTATTATCTCTCCTTTCTATCTCTTCAATAAGTTTAAGCTCAGTTTCCATATCTTAACTCTTCTAACTCCTCTAAATCATATCTCTACATTTCCTCCATCTTCTTATCTTTATTCTTCAAACCTTCTTTACTCTTTGCCTCCTCCTTTCTTCTATCCCCTTCCTTTTTCTTCTCCCTGATCTTTATTTCATTACTTCTATCTTCTTCTCTTCTCTTCCAGTTCCTTTTGCTCCTCGTTTTTACTTTCTTCTTTTCTCTTCACTTCCTTCTTAAGCTCCTCTTTCTTTCCATTTTCTTTTTTCTTCTTTTCCAGCTTCTTTAACTCCTCTTTCTTTCTATCTTCTTCCTTTTCCTTCTCTTCCAGCTTCTTTTACTCCTCTTTCTTTCTACTTTCTTCTCTTCCTTCTTTTTTTTAGTTCCTCTTTCTTTCTGTCTTCTACTCTTACTTTCCAGCTTCTTTTTCCATCTTCTTTCTTCCTTTCGTTCTCTTTATCCAATTCCTCTTTTAACTCTTTTCCTCTTCTCTCTGTCTTTCATCTAGTTCAAATAGATGAATTTCATTTTCTAAGTTGACCTGCTGGAAAGGAGGAACTGGTTATCATCATCGGAATCGTACTCTGATATGTATAGATTTTTTTTCTACTCTTTCTAGCCCTTTCTCCTTCTCTGATTGCATTCTTAAGCTTTTTTCATTCCTTTCTTTACTTTCTACCTCCTCCTTCTGCCATTAAACTTTACATAATTCTTCTTCCGCTCTCTTTACAAATTTCGTTATATCATTCTCTGCTTTCTCATTTTTTGATCCTGTTGCTTGGTTGAACATATAGAATCAGCTTTTCCAGCTTTATGATTGTGTGGATTGTCATTCCGTCTGAATATTTTCATACATAACTTACATTTGTAAGAAATTGCCGAATGTTGTTCCCTGAGGTGAGAAAAACAGGCTTTCTTACTTCCAAAGGTTATGTTTTCACATACTGTGCACAGAAATCTCTTTGGGATTTAAAAAGTAAGTCTCAATTAAGCATTTTTTTAATGTATTCATATTTTTAACATATATATTTTTATTCATATAGATATGTATATTATTTATTATTTTTCGTAACTTAATTTTGTAAATCTTAAACTTATAATGATGTACTTTTTTTGAATATTTCTTGTTCTGTATTTTTATTTCGTAAAGAACATCATTTACTTTCTTCAAAACCTTACACGGACCAATCCATGGCTTTTGGAATTTTGGGCTTAGACCTATCTTTCTAATCGGACAATAATACCAGACTAATTCACCCTCTTTAAATGTATTGTAATTTGTCTAAGTATCATAACTAGCTTTCATGGTCTCATTTCTATAGCGCAGTTGGTAGCGCGCCGGACTTCTAATCCAGGGGTCTATATTCGCACGGGTTCGATCCCCGGCCGCGGCACTTATCCTTTCCGACATTTGTCTTCCACCAATGGGTAGATAATCGTAAACCTATGTGAAATAGCAACTGGAGTCTGTGGTGGTAGTACTGGTGTGAGAAATACCAGGAATCCATCATTAGGTGCTCCATTCGTCGCGATATAACTGAGAGATTGTTGAAAGCGACGTAAAACCCCAATTCAAATCAAATCAAACACATTTCTATATTTTCTCGGGCTACCTTGTTCATGCGTAACAGTTTTTGTTTTAAATCAATTACAAATTTTAGGTAATTTGCTTTTCTATCCTTTTCATGCAAAGGGGGACCGAATACAAGATCAATAGGCTGCCTTAGCTCTCTTCCTATATTAAAGCATTGGCGGTGTATAACCAGTTGAGGAATGAACAGTATGCTAGCATAACCAAGTATAAATGCTCATCCCAGTCTTTCTGATTAGCTGAGACCTACTGACTGAGCATTTTTATTATTTAACCAGTCTGTCTCTTAATAAATCATTTCCTTGTGGGTGAAAGGTTGAGGACCTTGTCTTCTCTATTCTTAGCAATTTGCATGTGTCTGCAAATAATTTTGACTCAAATGTCTTCCCTTGGTCTGTATGACATATCAAAGGACAACCCCAATGGCTTATGTAATTATCTACCAGCACTTTTGCAACAGTACTTGCCTCTAAATTATTAATGCAATAACATTCTGTCCATTTACTGAATACATCCCCAATAACCATTATGTATTTGTTATCGTAATTAGATTTTTTGAACGGCCCCATGAAATCAATGGCTATTCTCTCATCGGGAGCCCAAACATTATAACACTGAAGAGGTGCTTTTGGCCTTCTTAATGACATTCTCCTACTATTGCATTTTACACAATCTATACACCAATTTTTCAACATCTTTCCTCAAAGTAAACCAGAAACATCTTTGTCTCATGTAGAGTCTTCTTAACCCCCAAGTGACCACCGCATTTATTGTCATGGAGTTGCTCTGAAACATAGGATCAATGTGGCTTTTGGAATAACTAAAAGAATTTTAAATCAGTGTCCTCATTACTTTCCCATGTTCTGTACAGTACATGTACATTATTCTTAAATACAAAGGAATCGATATGTTCCATAAGTATTTCAATTCTTGGCTGTATTTAGCAACTTGTTGTCATGTTGGTTTTTCTCCATTTGAAATAATGTCTTTTACCAATTTCAAATTATTGTCAGCATTTTTTAAGGTATCTATATCAGTAAATTTTGACTGACATCAGAATGACTGGTTGACTGTGGTAAATTTATAACTTGGTCTGCACTGCTGGTACTAGGACCATCACTAGCACTTTTCATTGGTTTAGATTTTAGATTATTAATGCTATGGCTAATCTATGGATTTGAATTAACCCTCTTAAGAACACCTATTTTCCTTTATTTCTGAATCGCATGATTCCAAGTAAAGATAATTTCCTCAGCTTTACAGACATGCATACCCAAATTGAGAGACTAATCAGCAAAACATGCTCATGGAAAAACACAAATACAGTTATCAGTGCAAGGGAGACAAATCTATCTTCTGAAAAGTCAACACTGTGTTATCTTTCTTGCTTGTACAGCAAATGTCAGGCGGAACCTTTTTCTTTAAATAGCAATGTGCATTGTGCCAGGACCACAAAGCTCTACCTTTTCTTATGAAGAATTTTCAAGTTTTGGACGGAATTTCATTATTCTTTAATGACAAATATGCCAAAGGAATAATTAACATTATCTGACCTACTGTCTGGTTGAGAAGTACAACCAACAGTAAAAGAAGGGACATAACCATATGTTTGTTTTGATCATTAGGTGTAGATTTATTTCCCACTCTTTCCAATTGTGAAATCATGAATTCTTCTTTTTTGGAACTCTCTACTTTCGTGCAATATTTGCACTCATCATCAAGACAAGACCTTCTGGACAGGGCATCAGCATTTGAATGAAGACGTCCAGCCCTTTGTTCAACTGGGAAATCATAGCTACTGAGAAATGCTAGCAACCTGGCTAACAGACCTTCTATATTCCTGAAATTGATTAACCATTTCAGACTTGAGTGATCACTACCACAACCAGGAAATTTCTACCTAGTAAATACTGATGAAAGAATTTTATTGAATTGACTGTTGCCAACAATTCTCTTCTTGTCACGCAATACCGCCTCTCAGTTTTTGTGAAACATTTACTGAAGTACCCGATTACTTTTTCCTTACCATTTATCACCTGACTTAGAACTCCCCCTTGTCCTGTCAATGATGCATCAGTATCCAATATAAATTTATCATTTTCAGTAGGAAACGAAAGATTGGAGCATTGATTAATGCATTTTTTAACTTTTCAAATGACTCTCGACATTCATTTGACCAAACAAATTTTCTATTATTTTCTGCTAATTCATGAAATGGCTTTGCTAAAGTTGCAAATTGATATACATAGCTTCTGTAGTAGCTTTCAAGTGATACACAACTTCTTGCTTCCTTGGAATTTTTTAGGTGTAGGCCAATTCTCAAATTTTTCAAACTTTACTGGGTCAGTTCCAACACCATATTCATTTACAACATGTCCAAGAAATGTGACTTCTTTTTGGAAAAGTATACACTTTTTAGGATTTTAGGTTTGCAACACTTGACCGTTTGAAAACAACTCCAAGGTGACGTGATTGCTCTATGAAGGTTTGAATGACAAATTATATCATCTAGGTATATTATTACCATTGACCATAATAAACCTGCAAAGATCATTTGTACAAGCTTGGTAAAGGTTGCCGGTGCATTGCATAATCCAAATGCTAGCCTTTTCCACTGAAATCGCGAGCCCCCAGGTATAGAAAAAGCAGTTTAATGACGGTCAAATTCATCAATTTCAACTTGCCAATAACCAGATTTCATGTCAAGACATGAAGAACATTTTGATCCTGCCAAAGCTTCAACCTTGATATGTTTCTTCGTCTTCCGCAAATAGACGATGTCTTATATCTAACGAAGGGTCTATAGGTGGATGCGAAAAAGATACCAGAACGCTTGCTATCAGTCCAATATAGCCAAAAACGTCAGGAGGCGGTCGGTTTAATTCCGGCAAAATGTATTCCCGTATTGACTTAAACGAGAAAGATTGTAAAACACTTATCCAAGAAGTACATACATGTAAAGTAGCCTACATTACTATCCCGTGCAACATAACTACATTCGTCTCATACCGTAGGTACACATAAATACATATTGCGAATGTACTAATAATGGAGACTGCTTCACAAGGTACATATTCTAATTATAAATTTGATATAGTGTTATTCTCATGCTATCACACCCTTAAAATAATTGAAATCTGGTGCAGCACAGGTCAGGGTTGCATAGAATGATAGAAAAACATAAATCAAAAAGTCTCTTTTCGTATGACATGTAAGATTGATCCGTTCTCGAGGAAAAAGCGCCTTCATGACTTCTAACCGTAAGCACGCATTATGATAATAAACTGAACAGCTTTGAAACGCGCACTATACTCGTGATTCTTTCGCACAGTCGCTAAACATCTTGAAGCATAAACGACAATAAAAACAGGTAATGAGAATAAAATAGAATGTCGAACACATTTTTGTTTCAAGAAACAAAAAGCAAACAAATGTTATACTCAAAGTGGCTAAAATAATGGGTCTAAGTCACGGATACCAATTGTTGGGTACTCCTCTTTCTCGTGGTGGTATCAACTTTATATTTTGTGCGTTCGATGTCATTTAGCTTCAATAACTTATATATCTGTTCAAAAACGATATATCAAGTAAATCAAGCAAACTGTTTAAGGTTTCTTTTTTTCACTGAAAACCGCATATCCGGGTTCTTATGGACCCAACATTTTTTTACATATACTTATACAGCGTCATACCTCATGAAAATCAGGGTCGCCAGATAAATTCCTACGCCTTGCCCGATAAACTTTTCCATATCAAGTCATCAACCATCCATTCTCTATATATCGGTTAGAAAACGAAATATCAAGTAAATCAAGCAAACTCTTAACGGTTTCTTTTTTTCTCTGAAAACCTCATAGCCCGATCCTTAAGGACCCAACATTTGATAAACTTATACAGCGTCATACCTTATAATGAAAACCGGGTCACCAGAAAGATTCCTACACCTTGCCCGATAAACTTTTCCGTATCAATCACCAACCATCTATTCCCTGTATATCGGTTCTAAAACGATATTTCAAGTAAATCGAGCAAAATGTTAAAGGTTTCTTTTTTTCACTGAAAACCTCATATCCCGATCCTTAAGGACCCAACATTTTATATACTTATACAGCGTCATACCTTATTATGAAAAACCGGGTCACCAGATAAATTCCTACACCTTGCTCGATAAACTTTCCATATCAAGTCACCAACCATCTATTCTCTATATATCGATTCAAAAACGATATATCAAGCAAACTGTTAAAGGTTTCTTTTTTTCACTGAAAACCTCATATCCGGGTCCTTAAGGGCCCAACAATTAATATACATATACTTATACAGCGTCATACCTTATTATGAAAATCAGGGTCACCAGATAAATTTCTACGCCTTGCCCGATAAACTTTTCCACATCAAGTCACCAACCATGTATTCTCTATAAATCGGTTCAAAAACGATATATCAAGTTAATCAAGCAAACTCTTAAAGGTTTCTTTTTTCACTGAAAACCTCTAATTCGGGTCCTTAAGGACCCAGCATTTTATATACATATACTTATACAGCGGCATACCTTATAATGAAAAACCGGGTAACCAGATAAATTCCTTCACCTTGCCCGATAAACTTTTCTATATCAAGTCACCAACCATCTATTCTCTATAAATCGGTTCAAAAACGATATATCAAGTAAATCAAGGAAACTGTTAAAGGTTTCTTTTTTTGAGGCCATTAACGAGTCGTGAGATGCAACACAACTCATGACCCCTAGTTCTGTACCATGTTTGACCCAAACCCGGGCCTCATACAGGACCAACTTCTTCCCGGAAATCCCTTGATCATCCTAGATGCCGGTCCCTCCTCCCGCCATCTTAGTCATAGCAAATGCCAAAATGTCCGCCAATCAGTCAGAATAGGCGACCAGGTTTGTTATCCCACCGCTGGCATAGGTGGCCGACATCTGACACAGAGTTTTGACCTTTGACCCCTTTTTAACCCTTTTTTCCCCTGTGGTCATATTCATTGAAATATTATCCCACCGCTGGCATAGGTGGCCGACATCTGACACTGAGTTTTGACCTTTGACCCCTTTTTAACCCTTTTTTCCCCTGTGGTCATATTCATTGAAATATTATGAAAAAGCATGACTCAAAGATCATATCTGTAAAATTTAGTTAAATATGACAAATAGCTTCAGAGGAGAAGACTATCTTAAAATTTAACCTTTTGACCCTTTTTTGGACCCAATTTTGACCCGCATTAAAATTCACTGAAGTATTTTGTAACGGCAAGACTCAAGGATAATATCTGTGAAGTTTGGTCAAGTTATGCCCGGTCATTTCAGAGGAGAAGGTTTTTTTTAGAATTTCACTTTTTGACCCCATTTTGACCCTGATTCGAAATCTTTGAAGTATTTTGAAAGGGCATGACCCAAGGATCATATCTGTGAAATTTGGTTGAATTCCGATGGATAGTTTGGGAGGAGAAAATTTTTTTAAGATTGTTCACAGACGGAGGGACGGACGCCGGACAACCATCGATCCTAATAACTCCCCTGAGCACGTAGTGCTCAGGTGAGCTAACTAATTATTTGGAATCATACCTTGGTGATTTGACAGGCTTATGTCTTTGTCGGGGCCAACTGCTTCTGTTTCTGAATCACGATCATCTAGTATAGACTGTGAGGGTATTGTTCTTGAACTCCTCGACAAGTGGTCATCCAGACTGGCTTGTTGCTGCACAGTGTCCTGTTCTTGGGGTTCTGCACTGAGTGTGTCCATATCAGTAGCTTCACAGATACCTGTAAATATATATATAGTCAACAGTTTTGGCCATGTCTTCATTGTTTATAAGTCCGTCTTTCTGAATTATATACTTAAACTAGACATGTGTATTATGAAATGAAGACAAGAAATCAATATTACTTAGTTTCATACCTGTAAATATATCAAGTCAACAGTTGGGTCATGTCTACACTATCTATAAGTGGGTCTTTCTGAAATCCTACTAAACTAGACATGTTTATTATGGAATGAAGACAAGGAATCAACAAATTATCTAGAGCAAAACCTTGGTGATTTGATGGGATAATTTCTTGGCTGGGGCTGACTGCTACTGTTTCTGAATCACCACCAACCGTCATGGACTGTGTTGGGCTGGAACTCCTCAACAAGTCAGCACAGTGGACATCAAGACTGGCTTGTAGCTGCACAGTGTCCTGTTCTTGGGGTTCTGCACTGAGGGCGTCTATAGTAGTAGATTCACAGATACCTGTATATATAAATATAGTCAAAGTTCTAGGAAGTCAAAGTAAAATACACATCATACGAGAAATATACACTGACGGTTCAAAAGATGGCGAAAAAGTCTCTTCAACCACTAATTTGAGATGGCGAAGAATATCGATTCCGTCTACTTAATAAGTCTTCAATTTTTCAGCCGAGCTTAACGCCATTGATCTTGCAATCGATCATATGATCTCAGAACGTTTCTCTCGCTATATCATTTTTACTGACTCTATGTCAAACATGCAAGCGATGGAGCACGAAAAAACTGACAATCCCCTTATCGTAAGACTACTTGACAAATAGCTAAGCTTAATGATGTTGATCTCGTTTTCTGCTGGCTTCCAAGCCATATTGGTATTCTTGGTAATGAGGAGGCAGATAAAGCTGCGAAGGAGGCATTATCGCTTGAAATTTTACCATTTGAAGTACCTTTTACTGATTTTAAACCGTTAATTAATAGTTTTATTCATGATGTCTGGATGAACTGTTGGACTGATCCAGCTAACCAGAATAATAAATTCTTCTCTGTTCGACAGGACCTCGGCGATTGGTTACAGGTTATGCCGTCGCGAAGAGTTAATTTTGACTCGCCTTCGCATTGGCCATACTTATCTTACGCACTCCTACCTTTTAAAAGGAGAAGAGATGCCGATGTGCGTTCCCTGCAACGCTCCTCTTACTATCAAACATATTTTTATAGATTGTATTGATTTTTCTTTTTAACAGAGACAGATATTTTAAAGCTGATAGTATGAGGCAGTTGTTTGACTTTGTCAAACTGGAACTGATTTTTGACTTTCTAAAGGCAATTCAGTTATATAATAAAATCTGATTTTAGGTTCTATAAAATTTTACCGTTTTCAATAGTTTTGTTTGGGTCATTATTTCTTTTATAATTGAAGAATTCTTTTGGATTTATTAGTTTACATTGATTTACTTTATAACTTTGTTAACTTGAACTTCAGTACACGCATGAATGATCACTTTTTTAATTTTCCGGTCGGGTGGACTCGCACATAGGCCGTTCTCCTGATCTGGGGAGAGTTCATGTGCTTTCGTGCTCACGTCGGATTAATCCAGTTTTATACATAGGTGCTTACGCCCAACATGACCTTAGTAGTGGACGGGCCATAAAACAACATTCATTCATTCATTAACATGTATATAATGTCTCGAAAATATTTGTGTTGTGTAATGCCTTGTAGCACCAACATTGAAATTGGATCTTTGAGTCAGAGGAAAAACCTGTAGAATGCATAATTGATTGAATGGGTTTTTTTTTTTTTGCCGCTTTCGACATTTTTTTTCAGTTATATTGCGGCGGCTGGAGTACCTAACTATGGATTCCTGGTATTTCTCTAACCAGTACAAATATCACATCTTTTCCAAGCCTTCAGCTGCTATCGCACATAGGTCTACGATTATCAACCAATTGATGAGAGACAAATAGCCGGAACGAATGAGTGCCGCCGTCGGGGATTGACCCCGGGACCTCTAGATTGACAGTTCGACGCGCTTCCAAATGCGCTTTGTTGATGGTCGCACAAAGAAGAAAGCCTTTCTTCTAGAGGAAAGATAATCTTTATGGTCCTTTGCCATTAACTTTGTATCTGATTGTATCAGTATCTTATGCTTATTTTTCGAATTTTTATTACCTGGGAAACAGGATGGCATTGCTTATCAGTTCTGGTAAACTGATAAACTGATGTAATATCACCTTTCTTTGTAGACAGTGTTACAGACACTGTCTAAACAGTGCCTCTATTGTCGACTTATTTTCTTCTGGGTTGTTTCAGACCCTGTTTGTCCATCTGGAATCTTTAAAATAAAATCATAGACGACTTTACTAAAGACAAACTACACTACTACAAATGCCTCACTATCTGTAATTGGGTTACACAGTTATACTATAATATACAACAGAAAGAAACAATTTTTCTTTTTTTCAAGGCCTACGGATGAATGAGTGAACAAGAAGTCAGTGGGAAAAAATAAAATACCTTGAAGTCGGAAAACACAATAACTTCCACTATCTTCCCTTTACAGTCTTTTTTTCGACCCTTGTACTTTCCTTCGGTTGATCTCAGGTATTAGATAACGACCACACCAAAGACACCAAGAGGTGGCGTCAACACGAAATGGTCAAATCATCCAATGTCATGTGCGCGACAGGTTCCGATCGGCTCCGAAGATAGCACGGGACACATAAGGACCTCAAGGTGGAATGGATGTGCGCATCTACTATACGTCATTCTTTAAAACAGGTCATGTAATGGGCTGATTAGGCTTTCCGGTAGAACATTTCAACTCCAGACCGTCAACAAGATCATGTTAATTCATGTACTTTATAAACGTACTTTGTACTAAGGTAATCGACATTGACAAAGTGTTTTTTAGACAAAAGAATCAAGATTCTATCTCGATATGTCGACGGTTTCAATGTGAACGTAAGTCATCATGTTGAGGTAGATAGGCTATGCGGTGGGTGGTAGGAGTATAATGACATTTTATGGAGACATAAAACGCTAAACAAGTAGACTAGAATAACGGTCCCAATCTGTAAGCATGTTAATTTTTACGTAGCTTATATGTAATTTCAGAAAGTATTCAAAAATATATATATATAAATTGAAACGTTAAATATAAAAAAAGGCAACTCATATACTTTTCTTCAACGATTCTATAGGGTTTAATTTAAGATCGATCGTGAATGATCCTCGGTCACTACTGCACAGTCCGTTCATCCGAAGAAGGCCATAAATGAGAAAGGCAGTAAACAAAAAGCAAAAGACCGAAAATATGCTTATGTGATTTATTTCACAAGAACATGCTTATTTGGTTTTGAAATTTAAGAAGTTTTGATTTCGTATTGCAAATAAATTTTAACATCGGCACGATTTGTTTCTTTGAAAAATGCCCGCCGAGAAACTTGAAACAAAAGTCTATCAAAATTGTGTTTTTCTAGATTCATTCCAAATCGATCAATTTTATGTATCGCCGTAGTTTAAGATTTACTAAATCTTTCTGTTCTAAAGACTTAAGGAACTGAATCTATATGCAAAGCGTTTGTGATACCGCTACCGATTCTCAAGACAAGACGAGTATTTTCTCGCCGTTCAGCGGGAGTGTTTAAGTAGCCAAATTTATAACAGCATTTTATCTCGTTTTGACTCTGATTTTGCTGGTTTTAGTTTGTAATAAGTTCCAATTTTTACATAATATTAATGTACGTGTAGATATCTGTCCTTGTTACCTAAATGATTTTGGATGTAAATCACTTCTGTTTGTCTAGTTTGTGACTTCGCAAACAAATTAATTTTAACTGCGTCGTTTTTCACCTTGCCGAGCATTCGCAAAGTTTTGGTCTATATTCAACAATAAGCGGCGAAAGAGAAGCACACCGAAATTGAAGTGTTGTAGTACGAGGCTAGGAAACAACGACCAAATTCACTATAGGGATGAGTGTCTTTTTCATTGCGTTTATTGGGGTATAAAGTGCAATTGCCTTAGCACCTAGCTAATAATGCCCGTAGGGCGTTATGTTTAAGCCATGTGCTAAGGCAATTGCACTTTTTATCCCAATAAACGTAGTGAAAAAGACACCCGTCCCTTATAATTGCAATCCTATAGATCGAAGAAACTATTAAAATACTCGGCCAAACATTAAAGCTTGAAGTCTACTTTCTGCGCGTAAAAAATTACACAATCTATTTTTAGATCGTGTATTGTTTATCTCGCTATCGAAGTGAAATGTCTTAAAGTAAAACAAATGATACACAAATAAACGACAACATTAAAATTCGTAGAGGTACTTATGAAAAAAAGCTTGTTTCTGCCAAGTTAGTCTGTATTTTTAAACGAAAACGGCGTGGTCGGTCTTAGTTGAAAGGGTTGCTTGAAGGTCTTCGTCAACTTGCTGTTTTCTAAGTTTACGTCGGCTCACTGCAGAACTGCATGCTTGTATTCGAAAATTCTTTCGAAAATATCTTAATTTATAATAGATTGAATAGAAATGTTGCGTTGATGATCGGGAACTAGGTTAATTCGTAAGTTCCTACAACACAGGACTTGCAGATCGAGGTTCGGGGGTTTCCCGAAAGACCTATTGCATTGTATACAGAAATAAAATGCAATGGATTTCCCAACGTGATGTGATTTAAACCAACCAGAATTCTTTATTTTATTAGATTGCAATTATAAATAAATGAAAACATCATGCTTCATCCCGCACATCCACATAACCGTAAGTCGTTGTCGAATAAGATTCAATCTCGGTATTAGTAATTTTGACGACGCTGACTTAGATATCACTCCAACACCAAACAATCGACATCAAAATAATCGCCGAGATACAATGAAGCCTTTCCTAAGATATCTAAGCAATAGTTTAAACGTTTTCAGTTAGTGATCTTTTGAGTGCCTATGTAGCGAAAAAACAGTAATCAGGTGGCATATATATTTTTCGGTTCGTTTCGAAAAAAGAATAAATGGGAAAACAATGTTTTAAAAAAACCCCGACTTTTCATAAATTCACAAAAGGGCAGTTTTGTGCGTAAATTTGGCGCCATTTCAGTCGAAACTCGTCAATTTATTTGACGTCATTATCTCCAAAACACCATCATCCATTCGAATTCGGTATCAAACTGTTTGTCCTGACATACTATAATGAATTCTCAAATCTGATGGTATTTGAAAAAAATATCGCAAGCTATTGCATTTTTAACGTAAAGAATTGATTCACAACGTCGTGTTAAAAACAGGCGTAACTGGGCACTTTCAGTACGATAGATATCTAAAAATTTTGAATATGTTGCAAAACAAAAAATCGGTATAAAACTCGGAAATATGGTAAATAATCAACAAGCAAAGTTGTTGTTTTTTTTAAATTCAGACGACGTTTTTCAAAGGATGCGTTATACCTTCAAGAAAGATAACCGTGTTAAAGAATGAATTTGTAATCGTAGCAGTATTGCCCCATGCACACCGGAACACAAATGTTACAGTTCGAAAAACCGTGAGATTGACATTCTTCTCGATGAAAATAATTCGATTCAAAACTTAAGATCAGCGCTTCATTTCAAACATTCAAACCACCGGGTTCAATCAGTCAAAAGCGCCTCGTAAAACGGTTTCAGTTCAGTAAAATAAACGTTTTATTGGTGGTCAAAGGAGCAAAAGGGTCGATTTCAAAAATCAAAAAAATGAAAGGAATGTTTTGAAGATGTTTTAGCATCGGTTCTGGCCGTTTTCCTGGTTCAATTCAAACACCCATAATTGTTTTGCAGAAGCCCTTCCATCGTGACTTTGTTGAGGAAAAAATACAATTGTAACAAAGCCTCGTCTTTTTGTCAGAGAAAAAACTCGGAGAATACATTATTGATTGATTGGATGGAGTTTTACGCCGCTTTCAACATTTTTTTCAGTTATACCGCGGCGGCTAGAGTACCCAACAATGAATTCCTGGTATTTCTCTCACCAGTACAAACATCACATCCTTTCCTAGCCTCCAGCTGCTATCTCACATAGGCCTACGATTATCAACCCATTGGCGAGAGACAAATAGTCGGAAAGAACGCGTGCCGCCGTCGGGGATCGAACTCGGGACCGCTAGATTTGACAGTCCGACGCGCTACCAACTGCTTTAAAACTGCGGCTGAACTCGAAATGGGGTATGGGTAGCTCAACACGAGTGACAAAAACCGAAAGTTGCAGACGCACCAGCCCGAGGTCGGTGCAACCACACAAAAAAATCAAGCATCTGCGTACAGTTAACATCATATATTTACAAATTTTGGAATGATTTGGGAATGAAATTGAGGGTTTGGAGCGAGTTTTGAGTGAATTTAATGGGAGGTAATCCAATATCGCAAGTTTTGTTTAGGATGAACAAAAGTAGCGACAATGATTACCTCCTTTTAATAAAATATGCATACAAGGTCTATAGATAGCTTCCCATTTCTTAAAGAACATTTTAGACGATAATAATTTTAATTATGTCAGTGAAATCGCGATTTTTATACATCCAAAATTATTTTCAATGCAATTGTTGATTCTATATTTTTAATGGGTTTGGGCGTCTTTGAATTGTATGAGTGGGTGTTTGCAATGAATGAATGGAGCGCTGAGTGAGCGATTTCGAGTGGTTTTGATTGCGGTGAATGTCACTTTCACGATGTAACTAACTGTAGTCTCTTTAGATTGTCCGATTAACATATGTCACTAAAGTTGACATAAGGTTAATGTAAGCAGCCCAAAACATTCCAAGAAGTATGTTAAATTTCATTTTGGCTACAGTTAAGGACATCGTGATATTGACATTCATTCCGATCAAAACCAGTCTTAATCGCTCACTCAGCGACCCACTCGTTCATTCCGAAACACTCATTCAAACCATTCAAAAATGCTCTGAATCTCTCACTAAAAATGATAGCATCAAGAACTACATTCAAAATCCACGATTTTACTGACATAGTTGAATTTTGTAAGCGAATTATGGGTTCGTGAAAACATAGAAAGTAATTCATAGAACCTGTATGCATATTATATTTTATGAAAGAGAGGAAATAAATATAGCTAATTTTGTTCATCTTGAACAAGATTAGCGATATTGGATTAGCTCCCTTTAATTCACATCAAAACGCGCTTCACACGCTCATTCAATATAATTCCAAAATCATTCCAAAATCAATTATCTTGTCAATTTCACGATGTTTATAACTGTAAGCATATTTCTTATGTTTTTTACTGTGCTATGTAAACCATCTTCCGAACTATTGTGATCGGGTGCTGTCCATCGTCCGTCTTAAACTTTTACCTGATATGCGTTCTGGAGGCCACTTTTGATGACTCAAATGACCTGAAACTTGGTCAGAATAATTGTTTCCATGAAATATCGGCCGGTTATGAAAATTGGTCAAGAAGTTCAACAATGAGGTCAGAGTTCATTTTTTATTATTTTTTAAAGGTCCTTGTGTGAGCTCTTTAGGCAACATCATTGGATCATGAATTTTGTCAGAACATAAATTTTGTCTCCGAACAGTCACGGTCAAATTTGAAAATAGGTCAAATGGGGTCAAATAGAGGTCAATGGGTATTTTTTGTCTACAATTTCCCAGATTGTTCGTCTCCATGATATCTCAGTCGAGTCTGAAAATGAGTTATGTGATGTTAAAAATTAGGTCGAGAGGTCAAATTTTAGAAATATATAGTGTGCACCAAAGAAGACGCATTTTTTGCCAAAATATCTTTGGTCAGAATATTTGCATTGGTCATGTATGGTCATAAATGAGGTCAAGTGATAGATTTAAGAAAACCATTGTGTGCAGTCTAGAGGCCACATACTTTCCCAAAAAATGTTTTGAAATTTGGTCATAAATGAGGTAAATGGTCAAATTTTAGAAAGCCATTGATTGCACTTCAGAGGTCACATTTTTGGATTTAATATATCAGCCTGCACATATTTGACGTCAGCTCATGATCTGTACAACCTGATTTGCTTATTAAACCAGAATTAAGCTCGAAACGTTTTCAATGTATAATCTATCTCACATTTAATTCACCCCTGAACTTTCAGCGTTGTATTTAAATACAAGTTTGCAAAGAATTTATTTAGCATGCCATGAATGAACGAATATGTAAAAATCTCTTATTCTGGAGTTGCTAATTTAGGCATAATTAAGAGAGTTTTTAGCTCTGTTTATCGATCCAGAACCATTGACACTCTTCTTTGTGGAACGACTGTATTGTCATTTTGAAAAAAAGTATTTGATTTAAGCATTGTGGATTCAGTCAGATGACATGTAATCCTTTTTTTCAAAATTTTGGGGAAGCTATTATTGTTAAAACCATACAGCGTTCAATACAGTGTTTTGTCCCTTTAGCTTTTCAGTTGATCATTCTCAATATTCTTAACCTCTGAGGTATTTTTGGTCTGTTTAGTTTTTTTTTGTCGTTGATGTTGTTCTTTCATTTTCTTTTTAAATATCTTATAATCTTATTATTTTCATCCTGCTGTAGAATATGAAAAGAAAAGCAATTTTAGACTCATCAAAATTCAAGACAAGCAATTTCCTCCTTTTCTACAATGTGTTCCCTTTTTGTTGCCTTCAGGGCATCAAAATCTCTTTTTTCGGAGCATTTATTCCACAAACAAGTGCAAAGGATCTAATACTTTTTTTTAGAAATGACAAATTAGGCAGGTTTTCCTGAATAACGGATCATACATGTATATTGCTTGCATTTTACCTTTTATCTCAATGGAGGAAAGCAAAGGGCAGATTGAACTAGGAAAGGTTTGAAGTCGGGGTAGATGCTGGCCAACAGGATTTTTTTTCCAATCACTTGGAACTTTCTCGATCCCTCCAAATTCTTGCGATTTATTTTCAGCTCGGCTGTTTTCGGAGAGAACGCGAGGTATTTCTACAGCCTTGTTGTCGTCGTCGTTTATAATTTGTTATATCTCTGATATTACTAACGGATTTTACTTGAAACTTCACCATCAAAAATGCATTCTTTAATATCAAGGGGGATACATCTAGATGCATTTTGAGCAAATTATGCCCCCTTGTTCGACTCATTGTTTATCTACTTTCAAGAACTTAACAGCCGATCGTAGAATCCTTTAGGCGGCTTTCTTGTTTTAGAATGACTATTTATACTTCACATTTTCATTAACCCCTGGCAAATTGAAATATGTGTGTGAAGCTGGCACTTCAATCGTCAATCGACATTCAGGTCTACATTGAATGCAGAGCTAAAGAGACCACACCATCTCTACATTCGCAGAACAAAATGTAGACCTAAGAAAGTCTCTTTTAGCAGTTCTATCGACATTCAAGTCTACATTCAAACGTTTTCAATGTAAAGCTATTCAATCGACATTCAGGTCTACATTCAAACTTTTTCAATGTAGAGCGACGCAATCGACATTCAGGTCTACATTTAATTTTTTTTCTATGTAGAGCTATTCCATCGACATTCAGGTCTACATTCAAATTTTCCAATGTAGAGCTACGCAATCGACATTCAGGTCTACATTCAAATTTTCCAATGTAGAGCTACGCAATCGACATTCAGGTCTACATTCAATTTCCTCAATGAAGAGCTACACAATTAACATTCTGATATACATTCAAACTTTTTTAACGTAGAGCTATTCAATCGACATTCAGATCAACATTCAAACTTTTTCAACGTAGAGCTATTCAATCGACATTTAGGTCTACTTTCAATTTTTTCAATTAAGAGCTACGCAATCGATATTCAGGTCTACATTCAAATTTTTTCAATGTAGAGCTATGCATTGACATTCATGTCTACATTCAAACTTTCCAATGTAGAGCTACGCAATCGACATTCAGGTCTACATTCAAACTTTATTAAATGTAGAGCTTTTCAATCGACATTCAGATCTACATTCAAACTTTTTCAATGTAGAGCTATTCCAACGACATCCAGGTCTACATTCAAACTTTTTTTAAATGTAGAACTATTCAATTGACATTCAGGTCTACATTCTGACTTTTTCAATGTAGAGCTATTCCATCGACATTCAGGTCTACATTCAAATTTTCCAATGTAGAGCTACGCAATCGACATTCAGGTCTACATTCAATCTTTTTCAATGTAGAGCTATTCAATCGATATTCAAGTCTACATTCAATGTAGAGCTTTTCAATCTTAATTCAGGTCTACATTCAAACTTTATCAATGTTGAACTATACAATCGATATTCAGGTCTAGATTCAATTTTCTCAATGTAGAGCTATTCAATCGACATTCAGGTCTACATTCAAACTTTTTCAATGTAGAGCTAAGCAATCGATATTCAG
Source organism: Fragum whitleyi (assembly GCA_948146395.1). Classification (NCBI taxonomy): domain Eukaryota; kingdom Metazoa; phylum Mollusca; class Bivalvia; order Cardiida; family Cardiidae; genus Fragum; species Fragum whitleyi. Next base: position 49,452,272 of record OX411547.1, read on the forward strand.
GTCTACATTCATTTCTTTTCAATGTAGAGCTATTCCATCGACATTCAGGGCTACATTCAATTTTTCTAATGTAGAGCTACGCAATCGACATTCAGGTCTACATTCAATTTTCTCAATGTAGAGCTTCACAATCGACATTCAGGTCTACATTCAAACTTTATTAAATGTAGAACTATTCAATCGACATTCAGATCTGCATTCAAACTTTTTCAATGCAGAGCTATTCCATCGACATTCAGGTCTACATTCATTTTTTTCACTGTAGACCTTATCCATCCACATTCAGGTCTACATTCAAACTTTTTCAATGTAGAGATGCGCAATCGACATTCAGGGCTACATACAATTTTTTTCAATGTAGAGCTATTCCATCGACATTCAGGTCTACATTCAAATTTTCAAATGTAGAGCTACGCAATCGAAATTCAGGTCTACATTCAAACTTTTTCAATGTAGAGCTATTCCATCGACATTTAGGTCTACAATCATTTTTTTCAATGTAGGGCTTTTCCATCGACATTCAGGTCTACATTTAAACTTTTTTAAATGTAGAGCTATTCAATCGACATTCAGGTCTACTTTCAATTTTTTCAATGTAGAGCTACGCAATCGACATTCAGGTCTGCATTCATTTTTTTTCAATGAAGAGCTATTCCATCGACATTCAGGTCTAGATTCAAACTTATCCAATATAGAGCTATTCCATCGACATTCAGGTCTACATTTAAATTTTTCAGTGTAGAGCTATTCAATCTTCATTCAGGTCTACATTCAAACTTTATCAATGTAAAGCTATTCAATCGTCATTCGGGTTTACATTCAAACTTTATCAATGTTGATCTATACAATCGATATTCAGGTCCATATTCAAACTTTTTCAATGTAGAGCTATACAATCAACATTCAGGTCTACATTCAAACTTTTTCAATGTAGAGCTATTCAATCGACATCCAGGTCTACATTCAAACTTTTCCATTGAGAGCTATTCAATCGACATTCAGGTCTAGGTTCAATTTTCTCAATATATAGCTACACAATCGACATTCAGGTCTACATTCAAACTTTTTTAATGCAGAGCTATTCAATCGACATTCAGATCAACATTCAAACTTTTTCAATGTAGAGCTATTCTATCGACATTCAGGTATACATTCAGTTTTCCAATGTCGAGCTACGCAATCGAAATTCAGGTATACATTTAAACTTTTTCAATTTGGGGCTATTGAAACGACATTCAGGTCTACATTCAATTTTCTCAATGTAAAGCTACTAAATCGACATTCAGGTCTACATTCAAACTTTTTAAATGCAGAGCTACACAATCGACATTCAGGTCTACATTCAAACTTTTTCAATGTAGAGCTATTCCGTCGACATTCAGGTCTACATTCAAATTTTCCAATGTAGAGCTACGCAATCGACATTCACGTCTACATTCAAACTTTTTTATTGTAGAGCTACACAATTGACATTCAGGTATACATTCAAACTTTTTAATGTAGAGCTATTCAATCGACATTTAGATCAACATTCAAACTTTTTCAATGTAGAGCTATACAATCGACATTCAGGTCTACTTTCATTTTTTTCAATGTAGAGATACGCAATCGACATTCAGGTCTACATTCAAACTTTTTACAATGTAGAGCTATGCATTGACATTCATGTCTACATTCAAATTTTCCAATGTAGAGCTACGCAATCGACATTCAGGTCTACATTCAATTTTCTCAATGTCGAGCTACACAATTGACATTCAGGTATATACTCAAACTTTATTAAATGTAGAGCTTTTCAATCGACATTCTGATCTACATTCAAACTTTTTCAATGTAGAGCTATTCAATCGACATTCAGGTCTACATTCAAACTTTTTTAAATGTAGAACTATTCAATCGACATTCAGGTCTACATTCAAACTTTTTTCAATGTAGAGCTATTCAATCGTCATTCAGGTCTACTACAAGTTTTTCAATGTAGGGATACTCAATCGACATTCAGGTCTGCATTCAGATTTTCTCAATGTAGAGCTACGCAATCGACTTTCAGGTCTACATTCAAACCTTTTTAAATGTAGAGCTATTCAATCGATATTCAGGTCTACATTCAAACTTTTTCAATTTAGAGTTGCTCAATCGTCATTCAGGTCTACATTCAAACTTTATCAATATTGAACTATACAATCGTTATTCAGGTAAACATTCAATTTTCTCAATGTAGAGCTACACAATCGACATTCAGGTCTACATTTAAACTCTTTCATTGTAGAGCTATTCAATCGACATTCAGGTCTTCATTAAATTTTCTCAACGTTTAGCTACGCAATCGACATTCAGTTCTACATTCAAACATGTAGTGTGTTTACGTGTGTATGTATATTTATGTAAACATATATACAGCATTCCAGCATAAAATCTATAACTTCTTTAAATCCTTAAATAAGACAAAACTACCACTCTGTTTTGTTTTTGTTCTTTTAGCATAACAACCTATTTTTATGTTTTTAAAAGTTTTTTAACCTTTAGTTAACTTAATGTCTTGATGATAACTGTACATAAAACAAATCATCAAATAAATAGTCCACTACATCTAAAAGTACAAAATCAGTATCTTCTATAAATATAACACCACTGATTAAATTTAAATCTTGTACATAAGAAGTTTTTCAATAAGCACAACTTAAGAAAAGATATCAAATTTAAGACAATAAGACGAGAAAGAAAAAAGGTGTTAACTAAAAACAACCAGTGTCACAGGACATGCTTTAAGAAAGAAGTGTATTAAGTGTAGTGTAAAGGACACACAGTGTTACACTGAATGTGAATAACTACCAAAAGTCCAATAAGGGGCCAGCCCCTTGCATCAAGCATAGAGTCAATATCTCCAATGGGCCATTAGAAGCTAACGCTTATGCATGTAGATATGCATAAGGCCTCCAACACTATATGAACTATATGAAATGTTATGGTTTTGCTATTCAATTTATGTAAAAATGATTTTGTGATCATGCTACCATTCGGGTCTTAAATTCTTCAGACTTTAAATACCCTTAGGTAACCGAAAACTGATTGTACCGAGATACAACTGTCGATACATTGATGTATGAAGCCGAATGGTACACACAGCATAGGCGTAGCTAGGATTTCGAATTTTTTACGCATTTCGAAGGCGACCACCAAAGAATATACAGGATAAAGGCGATATGTCGACTGTAACTAAAGACTAATGCCATCCACCGCTCCTCAATTATATGATTTGAGCGTTGGTGAATAATCAAACATCGTAACTACAGCTTGAATAAGCTGTAGTTTCGATGTTATGATCATTTATCAACGAGATTTTTCGAAAGAGGATTTATTTCTATTACGCAATTGCGTAATGTGCGTAATGGGAGCTACGCCCTTGCACAGAATTTTCGTCCATAGTCTAGGTCTAGGGGAACTAATTCAATTTCCGGCGATCTGTCAAGAATCTGTACGAAAACTTCGGTCCATATACTCAAATGTTGAAGGTGATCTCTGATTGGTCAATATTATTGAAATTTACAATTGTTTGAAAATTTTTCAGCGATTATAATCTGTTGTTGAAAAACAATAGAAAAATTAAAGATTTTAAACTACGTTCCCGGTACAAAAGCTATTTGTAAACATGGGTGTATTTGTTTGAGGGGCCGGTAAAAACAGTTTGGCGGTAAGGGTCATCTCAAAAATGGCCCAAAAAGTCGTAGAGAAAAGGGAACATGCCTTACTAATTTTCAATTCATTTCATGCGCAAATGAACGGGCCTCAATTTAAGACAAGTTTGATCACTTTCGCAAACTCTTGGACTGAGCTATGACCGGAAATGTTATAATGGCCGTCAACGGAAAATGAATAAGTTCCCATAGACCTAAGGAATGACCTCACTGGAATATTCTTCCGGAGGTCATTGTATGGTAAAAGTATATCCTTTAGAAAAAGTAGTGTGACATTGAAACGTTATTTTTGGTAGTGAAATAGTAACCAGTGTGCTCTTGTTTATTCTTTTCGCCTAGTTTTGCATCACTACTGTCTATCTATCTATCTCTGTTTACTGCCGATCCCTCTTGCGAGTGTTAAAGGCAGGACAAAAGTGCACGTCGGGTTGTTAGTAAAAAGGTTGTAAAAGTGAAGCCTGACGGAGAATGTCAGGGAAAGGGAAACTGATAAAAGATTTCAAGACAGCTTAAAAATGTTAGTGGTGAGATGAGGGTAAAAGATAAAAGGGTAAAAACATTGACTAATACTGCATTTTCACCACTGCTTGCTTGAAATGTTCAAGATCATGCAGGGTAGCAATGTGACTGGAAAGTTGTCGAAAAGAGTTAACAGCATTATTTAGGATTTGTCTCATTATCTTATTAAAGACTGCTTTAAGGTTGATGTAAAGTGTTTGAGACCCAATTTTAGGGGCATTCATTTGCCAAGAAAAAGCAGTATGTCAAGGAATATTATATATCAAAATGAAGCTATTTATGAGCACAAGCAGTTGAAAAACATTAGACTGTTATAACTATAGTGGTGTAGCCAAAACATTGTGGAAAAGGGTCATTTTGTACAGAACAAGCAACTGCATGACTGTTGGATAGAAATGGCTCATATTTTAACAAAGTCTAGCCTAAAGTACCATCCAGGTAGTGCTACAACCATTGGTAAAAAACTCAGCCCCAAAACGTAGTTATGCAAGCAATTTATTTTGACTTATTTTATAAACACATATGTCATATATGTTATTCTAATTTTGTAAACGTGTAGATATTTTAAGGGTATGGTGTGTTATCACAACATAAATAGACATTAATTGTTTATATACCTGTAAGGTTGTTTAGCAATATATCAATTTTTATTTCACAGAATGATAAATATATAGTAATATTGCAGATCATTGAATTAAAAAAAACTATAATTTGAAATAAATCGCAGAAAATATTTCACAATATTATGGTATGATGTTGCACCATACCTAACATCTATTTGGAAATCAGACCAAACCGGTTTGACATGTATGAGTGACTTACTCAGGTGAGCGATATAGGACCATCGTATTCCTCTTGTTTAACGTAAAAATCTTTTTATATCCCCTCCGAAACTTATTTTGATGAAACTTGGCATGGATGATCCATGGGCGACCCTTACTTGAATTATTATAAAACACAAAATCATTGGAAATTGATTGTTTGAAAAGAGCCTTTTGAGACTGAGTTTTATATCTAAGGTTGTAGCACTACCTGGATGGTACTTCAGACTGTACTTTGTTAAAATATGGGGCAATGTTCTGTACAAAATGACCCTTTTCCACAATGTTTTGGCTATACCGCTATAGCTATGGCGGTCTTATGTTGCCTAACTGCTTATGCTCACGAATAGCTTCATTTTGATATATAATATACCTAGACATATTGCTTTCTCTTGGCTAATGATGTGCCCTAAATATTGGGTCTCAAACACTTTACATGAACCTTAAACGAGTTATAGACAATTCACTCAGGTGACACCAATGGGAACAATCACTGAATTGTTAGGAAATGTACAGTGTCAAGGTCAGAGGTGAAGGTCAAAAGGCACATATGAAATTTTTTATGGAATTTTTTGCTATACCTTTATGATTCCTTTTCAATATAAATAAAATCTGTAGTATCCTTTTATGATAACATGTACCATGCAAAAAGTTTATATGGGTTAAGGTTCATGTAAAGTGTTTGGGCACTATATTTGCCAAGAAAAAGCAGTATGCCCGGGTTTGATATATATCAAATTGAAGCTTTTTATAAGCACAAGCAGTTGAGCAATGTAAGACTGTCATAGCTATAGTGGTATAGCCAAAATATTGTGGAAAAGGGTCATTTTGTAGAGAACAAGCAACTGCATGAAGGTTGGATAAAATGGGCTCATATTTTAACAAAGTACAGTCTCAAGTACTACCCAGGTACTTCTACAACCGTTGGTATAAAACTTGGGCCCAAAAAGCAGTTATGCAAGCAATTTATTTTGACTTATTTTATAAACACATGTCATATATGTCATTTTAATTTTGTAAACATGTAGATCTATGTAAGGCATGGTGTGTTATCACAACATAAATGGACATTAATAGTTTATATACCTGTAAGGTTGTTCAGCAGTATATCAATTTCTATTTCAAAGAATGATAATATATAGTTATTTTAGATCATTGAATTAAAAAAAAAACTATAATTTGAAATAAATCACTGAAAATATTTTGAATGTAGACCTGAATGTCGATTGAATAGCTCTACATTGGAAAATTTGAATGTAACCTGAGTGTCGATGGAATAGCCCTACATTGAAAAACTTTGAATGTAGACCTGAATGTCGATGGAATAGCCCTTTATTAAAAAATTTAAATGTAGACCTGAATGTCAATGGAATAGCTCTTCATTGAAAAAGTTTGAATGTAGACCTGAATATCGATTGAATAGCTCTACATTTTAAAAAGTTTGAATGTAGACCTTAATGTCGATTGTGTAGCTCTTCATTAAGGAAAATGAATGTAGACCTGTATGTCGATTGCGTAGCTCTACATCGGAAAATTTGAATGTAGACCTGAATGTCGATTGAATTGCTCTACATTGAAAAAGTTTGAATGTAGACCTGAATGTCGATGGAATAGCTCTTTATTGAAAAAGTTTGAATGTAGACCTGAATGTCGATGGAATAACTCTACATTGACAAAGTTTGAATGTAGATCTGAATGACGATTTAATAGGTATACATTGAAAAAGTTTGAATGTAGACCAGAATGTCGATTGTGTAGCTCTACATTGAGAAAATTGAATGTAGACCAGAATGTCGATCGCGAAGCTCTACATTGGAAAATTAAAATGTAACCTTAATGTCGATTGAATACCTATACATTGAAAAAGTTTGAATGTAGACCTGAATGTCGATTGTGTAGCTCTACATTTAGAAAAATGAATGTCGACCTGAATGTCGATTGCGTAGCTCTCCATCGGAAAATTTGAATGTAGACCTGAATGTCGATTGAATTGCTCTACATTGGAAAAAGTTTGAATGTAGACCTGAATGTCGATTGAATAGCTATACATTGAAAAAGTTAGAATGTAGACTTGAATGTCCATTGTGTAGCTCTACATTAAGAAAATTGAATGTAGACCTGAATGTCGATCGCGAAGCTCTACATTGGAAAATTAAAATGTAACCTTAATGTCGATTGAATAGCTATACATTGAAACAGTTTGAATGTAGACCTGAATGTCGATTGAGTAGCACTACATTGAAAATTTGAATGTTGACCCGAATGTCGATGGAATAGCTCTACATTGAAAAACTTTGAATGTATACCTGAATGTCGATTGAATAGCTCTACATTTAGAAAGTTTGAATGTAGACCAGAATGTCGATGGAATAGCCCTTCATTGAAAAATTTCAATGTAGACTTGAATGTCGATGGAATAGCTTTTCATTGAAAAAGCTTGAATGAAGACCTGAATATCGATTGAATAGCTCTACATTTAAAAAAGTTTGAATGAAGACCTGAATGTCGATTGTGTAGCTTTACATTGAGAAAATTGAATGTCGACCTGAATGTCGATTGCGTAGCTCTACATTTGAAAATTTGAATGTGGACCTGAATGTCGATTGAATAGCTATACATTGAAAAAGTTTGAATGAAGACCTGAATGTCGATGGAATAGCTCTTCATTGAAAAAGTTTGAATGTAGACCTGAATGTCGATGGAATAGCTCTTCATTGAAAAAGTTTGAATGTAGACCTGAATGTCGAAGGAATAACTCTACATTGACAAAGATTGAATGTAGATCTGAATGACGATTAAATAACTCTACATTTAAAAAAGTTTTAATGTAGACATGAATGTCGATTGTGTAGCTCTACATTGAGAAAATTAAATGTAGACCTGAATGTCGATTGCGTAGCTCTACATTGGAAAATTTGAATGTAGACCTGAATGTCAATTGAATAGCTCAACATTGAAAAAGTTTGAATGTAGACCAGAATGTCGATTGTGTAGCTCTACATAGAGAACATTGAAAGTAGACCTGAATGTCGATTGCTAAGCTCTACATTGGAAATTAAAACGTATCCTTAATGTCGATTGAATAGCTATACATTGAAAAATTTTGAATGTAGACCTGAATGTCGAGTGAGTAGCCCTACATTGAAAGTTTTGAATGTAGACCCGAATGTCGATGGAATAGCTCTACATTGAAAAAGTTTGAATGTAGACCTGAATGTCGATTGAATAGCTCTACATTGAAAAAGTTTGAATGTATACCTGAATATCGATTGAATAGCTCTACATTTAAAAAAGTTTGAATGAAGACCTGTGTCGATTGTGTAGCTTTACATTGAGAAAATTGAATGTCGACCTGAATGTCGATTGCGTAGCTCTACATTTGAAAATTTGAATGTGGACCTGAATGTCGATTGAATAGCTATACATTGAAAAAGTTTGAATGAAGACCTGAATGTCGATGGAATAGCTCTCCATTGAAAAAGTTTGAATGTAGACCTGAATGTCGAAGGAATAACTCTACATTGACAAAGATTGAATGTAGATCAGAATGACGATTAAATAACTCTACATTTAAACAAGTTTTAATGTAGACCTGAATGTCGATTGTGTAGCTCTACATTGAGAAAATTAAATGTAGACCTGAATGTCGATTGCGTAGCTCTACATTGGAAAATTTGAATGTAGACCTGAATGTCAATTGAATAGCTCAACATTGAAAAAGTTTGAATGTAGACCAGAATGTCGATTGTGTAGCTCTACATAGAGAACATTGAATGTAGTCCTGAATGTCGATTGCGAAGCTCTACATTGGAAATTAAAATGTATCCTTAATGTCGATTGAATAGCTATACATTGAAAAATTTTGAATGTAGACCTGAATGTCGAGTGAGTAGCCCTTCATTGAAAAATTTGAATGTAGACCCGAATGTCGATGGAATAGCTCTACATTGAAAAAGTTTGAATGTAGACCTGAATGTCGATTGAATAGCTCTACATTGAAAAAGTTTGAATGTATACCTGAATGTCGATGGAATGGCCCTATATTAAAAAAATTAAATGTAGACCTGAATGTCGATGGAATAGCTCTTCATTGAAAAAGTTTGAATGTAGACCTGAATATCGATTGAATAGCTCTACATTTTAAAAAGTTTGAATGTAGACCTGAATGTCGATTGCGAAGTTCTACATTGGAAAATTAAAATGTAACCTTAATGTCGATTGAATAGCTATACATTGAAAAAAGTTTGAATGTAGACCTGAATGTCGATTGAGTAGCCCGACATTGAAAAAGTTTGAATGTAGACCTGAATGTCGATGGAACAGCTCAACATTGAAAAAGTTTGAATGTAGACCTGAATGTCGATTGAATAGCTCTACATTGAAAAAGTTTGAATGTAGACCTGACTGCCGATGGAATAGCCCTACATTGAAATTTAAATGTAGACCTGAATGTCGATGGAATAGCTCTTCATTGAAAAAGTTTGAATGTAGACCTGAATATCGATTGAATAGCTCTTCATTTTAAAAAGTTTGAATGTAGATCTGAATGTCGATTGTGTAGCTCTACATTGAGAAAATTGAATGTAGACCTGAATGTCGATTGCGTAGCTCTACATCGGAAAATTTGAATGTAGACCTGAATGTCGATGGAATAGCTCTACATTGAAAAAGTTTGAATGTAGACCTGAATGTCGATTGAATAGCTCTACATTGAGATAAATGAATGTAGACCTGAATGTCGATTGCGAAGCTCTACATGTGAAAATTAAAATGCAACCTTAATGTCGATTGAATAGCTATACATTGAAAAAGTTTGAATGTAGACCTGAATGTCGAGTGAGTAGCCCTACATTGAAAAAAAATGAATGTAGACCCGAATGTCGATGGAATAGCTCTATATTGAAAAAGTTTGAATGAAGACCTGAATGTCGATTGAATAGCTCTACATTGAGAAAATTGAATGTAGACCTGAATGTCGATTGCGTAGCTCTACATTGGAAAATTTGAATGTAGCCCTGAATGTCGATGGAGTAGCCCTACATTTAAAAATTTAAATGTAGACCTGAATGTCGATGGAATAGCTCTTCATTGAGAAAGTTTGAATGTAGACCTGAATATCGATTGAATAGCTCTACATTTAAAAAAAGTTTGAATGTAGACCTGAATGTTGATTGAAGTGCTCAAAGAGACCTTCTTAGGTCGACATTATGTTCTGCGAATGTAGAGATGGTGTGGTCTCTTCAGCTCTACATTCAATGTAGACCTGAATGTCGATTGACGATTGAAGTGCCAGCTTCACAATTGAAATTTACAACGAGGTACTTGTTCGTGGGTGGCTCCTGATCTGAGGAGAGCCAATATACTTTTTTCTGCTCCGGATAATAGAGAATAACATGTCAGTGTCTTAAAATATCAACGTTATCTGGTCGACGTAGGGTGAATTTATCATGGCGAGACTTTGCCGAGTCATGATAATTTCTCACTGCCGAGACCAGACAACATTGAGATTTTAAGACACTAACATGTTATTTTACTTTACCCTTAAATGAAAGAAATTCAGGTGAAAGTGTAAGCAAATCGTTTCAAAATACAGCCTATCTGATATCATGCTACATGTATTTTATCGGGTGATATCAGGTAAATACAGGCTCCATTGCATGATAAATGTATTTCTCTAACCATACTACGTACCTGTTTTTGTACCATGACTATAATATACTTGTACATTGTGGGGAAATTCCTTCAAAACGTTAGGACTCGAGTTGATTTCTAGGTTTTCTTCGCGAAAACAATTCGTGTGAAACGATATGAATTCAAGTTCTTTTCTTTAACATTTATATACATACAGTGCTTGATCAAACATTTTTATCGCATCTTAATATAGAATTTTTTCTCGGTCTTTTGGCTGTTTTTTTCCAAAATGACCTAAGCTTTAGACAGGCCTTATAGCACTATTAAAGAAATACAAATTTAATTCTCTACTATGTACAAAAATCAAATGCTATTTTAAATGTTTCTTGGGTCTTTACGTCATCTGCATGATTTTTAGCAATTTTGGAGAAACGAAAACCTGCACGAAACCTAATTCCAAGGGAAATAACTCCCCAGGCTCTATACGAATAAATTTGTATTCGAAACGGGACTACTTTCAAAATGTAAACAATGAATATTCCTACGAGCTGTATTCTAACGCTGACGTGATTGAGGAGGGCTATTGAATAGTTTATGATCCCTGTCATTTCGTAATCATTCAGAATTTTTAACCGACTTTAGATTGATAGTTTCTTGTTATATAAAGTCATCATATATTTATCTATCTTTTCGAGTTAATACAAATGCATACTTTAGATCTAAAAATGCACGTGAGGAATAAGAAATATGTAAAATTTGCCATTCAATCCTTTGCAAGACATGGTAATTCAAATTATTTTCACCGTATCTTAGTACAAAGAGGATAATTTTTGTTCCAGTGTAAGATCGATTTATATTCTTTTGAGTGAACAACAAAATGAGATAAGGCCCTTTAGTAATCGATCTTACTCAAATAAAAAAAGCACAAAAAAGTTATTCTATTTCTTTGATGCAAAAATGAGACAAAATGTGAAAATTGTGTGACAAATTTTCTTAATGCCCGTCATTTTGCACGTGATTGCTATGCAACGTCAGGGCGCCATTTGTTAATTTTGGGTGAAATGAACGAAAGTAGTAACACATTTTGATAATTTCAATGGTTTGGCGTTGCGTTTATCAAATGATAATCTACTGATATTTCGCGTTGACCAACCGAGACCCAATTAAAGAAAGTTTGCGTAACTAAAAAAATTGCCGAGACTTTTGGCAATAATACGAATGTTAAAAAAACAGACAATTTAAAGTAAAGCAAAACTGAGGGAGAAAAATTATTGGATTTTTTTTAAGATATACTGGGTCAATGCCTCAAGTAAGGCGCCGATCGGTTATTTATTTTCATTCGAGGTGAGAAGGGAAGTCGGCTTTTATCATTTAATTGATTTGGATGAATTGATATATACTTAATCGATCGGTTTCCTTGCATATAAAAACGTTTACTTTACTGTACTAAATGCACCCTTTCCTGTAAAGTTTTTTATTTGAATTTTTCCGCTATTCACTGTCAGTAAAATAATTTACCGTTGAAATATTGGTATCACAATAAAGGTCCAACAAAAATTCAGACGAGGGCCCGCGGTAATAAAATTTTTCTCAGGCTCAATTCAAAATTTTCTCAAATCTCAATATGAGATTAAGGCCGTAATCCTGTTTTATTATTCGTTTTCATGTTTTAACATGATAGATAATATTAATAAGATGTTATAAATAACAACTTATCAATATTATCTTTTATTTTTATACATTTATTTTAATTCAAAACCTGAGAAAATTGAGCTTTAGACCGAGAAAAGTTTATAACCTCAGGCCCTGGTCTTCTTTTTTCTTCTTTTGTGACAGTGTTTTTGAAATCATTGATTGTTCTAAAGTATAGACAAGCGATTTAAAGTGAGTGATCAAAAGATCAATTCTACATTGAAAATGGTAGGAGACAACTATTTCTGGAACCCCACTCTTGCTTGCGGATATAAAGACATTTACAAATAACGGCGTTATACTGAAAATCTTAGACAGTTTTAATTGCAAAATTTGTCACTTTTAGTGCTTGTTTTGCGGAATCAATGATACAAGTGGATCATGATTCGGCGCAAATACTACGGATGCGTAAAGAATAGTCGGATTTGTTGTACAAGATATCGGTCAAATCCTAGTTGGTACAGCTAGTTACAATTGACATTCATCTCAATCAAAGCCATTCTAAATCACTCACTCAGCATTCATTCCAATACTCACTCAAACCGCTCAAAAACAATTAAATATTAATAGAAAAGAATCGGGATTTCACTTACATAATTGAAATTGATAGCGTGTGATAGGTTCTTGAAGAACTAGGAACTATTCATACAATTTTTATGCATATTTCATCAAAGGGATGTAATGAATATCGCTATTTTTTATCCTGAACAAAATTTGCGATATCGGTTTACCTCACATTAAATTCACTCAAAGCTCGCGCTACACACTTACTCATTCCAAATCATTCCAAAATCATTCATCTTGTCAATTTCACGCTGTTGTTAACTGTAGAGCGCCAGACTCATCTTTTGTCATGAAGTTCGATTCCCAGTTCCGCCATACTAGTTGTAATGCTGACATAAGAAATGCTAGTAATCCTTGGTGAGGCTATCAAAAATTAATTGCCACTGCACGGAAAAAGTGTGTATACTTCAGAGGCAAGTATACAGTTAGTTACATCGTGAAATTGAGATTCATCTCAATCAAACCCATTCTAAAACAACCACACAGCGTTCAATTCATTCATTCTTAACACTCACTCCAGCCATACAAAAACGCTCCAAAAAACACTTAAAAGAAAAGATCAAACACTACATTCAAAATAAAAATAATAAGAAACAATCAACAATTGCTCAGATATGATTGAAATAATAAGCGTCTAATTAGTTCTGGAAGAATAAGGAAGCAATTTGAAGTATTTGTATGAGTACTTTTATTAAAGGGGGAGGGGTAAATTGATACCTCTAATTCTGTTCATTTGTTCTATTGTAATACCTCCCTTAAATTTCACTCAAATTACACTCATCGCACTCATTCAATTTCATTCCAAAATCATTCCAAAGCTTCACCATGTCAAATTTACGATGTTGTTAACTGCATATGGCTAACTATCGGTCGAATAGAATCTCGAGACTCGGGTAGGTTTACATGGTTAGGGAATCAAGCCTTTGTGATATTACCGAAAACTGTTCATAGCTGCGTAGAACACTAATTAAACAAAGCCTAATTATCTATTAAAGCATTAATAGAATGATAATTGTAATTTACTATTACAAGTGCACATTTAAAAAAGAGCTCTTACAATTGACCCCTGGGGCCAGTTTCGTCAAATCATTGAAGACGTATTTTTGCAGTACCGATGACTAACCAGATATTTTGGACACAAAGGCTTACGATTAAAAAAAACCTTAGCAACTGAATTAAAGGTTTATTTGATTCATATTTAGTATGTGGGCATGCCTAAGTACCAACAACGAACTGTATGCTAGATACGGTATTACAAGCCCCCGTGCACACCCTATTTTGCAAAGTTAGACTCTACGAAGCAGGTACCTGTTTAACTTAACATCTTATTGCGTATGTCAAAAATTAACGTTGCTTCTATGGAAGTGGAATTCTGTCATGCACCATCGCATTAGAATCGTCTTCTGGAGACGGTTCAATGAGATATTACAAGACAGAATCTAACAATGAAGGACAAACATCAAGCACATATACGATTGTGAATTTGACTTACGATTGATTTTTTCGTAAAAAGTTTATTAAACTGGCCCCAGGTCTATGGGGCCATAGGACATTGGATCGAGTCGGATTTTAAATCGCTTAATCAGCCCTACTATCATTCAATTCAAACACTTACTCAGACCATTCAAAAACGCTCCAAAATTTCTAAAAAATAATACCATCGACTACATTCAAAATAAATATAGGTAGTAAAGATGTCGATAACACTGACAAAATTGAATTGCAATCGTCTGAACGGTACTTGGTAAAAGGGAAAGCTATCAATAGAACTTTTATCATTTTTGATTAAAGAGAGGTAATAAATATCGCTATCCTGAACAAAATTTGTGATATCGCGTTACGTCCCTTTTATTTCACTCAAAACTCGCTCCACACACTGATTCAATTTCATTCTAAAATCATTTGAATATCATTTGGGGTTGTTTTTTTTTTTTGTTTTTTTTTTCAATTTCCCGGAGTTCTTAACTGTTTTCCCTTCTGGCTTTTAATAGCATATCTTCTCATGAGAGAATTTGACGGGACCAAACAATTTGAAATCTTTCCAAATAGAAGTTCCTCCTTGGACGCCTAAAGCACCAATGCAAGTCATCAAGTTGGTTTGGGTATGGGGCAAGATCCACCCAATTCAACGCGAGTTATTTACAGTTAACAACATCGTGAAATTGACAAGGTGAATAATTTTGGAATGAAACTGAATTAGTGTAATGAATGAGTTTTTAGGTAAATTTAAGGGAGGCAATCCAATATCGCTAATTCTTTTCAGGGGGAATACAATTAGCGACATTTATTACCTCTCTTGAATGAAATATGCATACAAGTTCTTTGAATGGCTCATTATGTCTTTACGAAGCAATCAGACACTTATATCAAGTCAGTGAAATCGTGGATATTTCTGGCAAGTTTTCATTTGAATGTTATTGTTAATCTTATCATTTTAGTTGTTTTTGAATAGTTTTAGTGAGTGTTTGGAATGAATGGACTACGGAGTGAGCGATTTAGAATGTTTTTGTTTGGAATGGTGTTCAATTTCATGACGTTTTTAACTGTTAAGGTTGTAAAGTGTTGAAGGAAGCGTAAATATGTATAACAGACCCTTTAATCTTTAGACATGGTAGCCCTTGCCTATTGTCTAAAAAAACTGTAGACTTAAGTATACAATACCAATATGGCCACGCGCCTAGATTCAATTACCCAAGAGTACCGAGTTTCCCATAATATCAGGCCTAACAACCAAAAACTAATTCCTTATATGCGACCGGGGATTTCTATTTGCATATTCAAATTAGGCTCTATGTATTATTTCTCCCTTGTGTGTAGTTAATTACGCCGGTTTTTATCTTATAGAACGCAAACACTTTGAAGTCGGCAAGTTTGATTGCCCTTTGAGATAAAATACACTTTCTGCAATGTTTGATTACGAAATTTCCATTAAAGCTAGATTATTGCAGGGAGATACGGTTAGTTTCGAAAGATAATAACCCCCTCCATTGAGAAACGAAATAAATGTGGATCGGGTAATTATAATAGGTTTTATTACATATAATTAATGTAATAAAATAATTTCTCTTTAATACAAAAACTTTTATTGCAACGACAAAAGCTTAATAAGGAGAGAGAAAGGAACAGAACTAATAATCATTGCCATAATTATAACTGGGGTTAAACATGCCTTTAATTGAGATATAAATTGTCTTAAAGTGGTTATTAACCAGTTTATATAAATATTCTTTCCCACAACTTGTGCAAGAAAATGTAAAAGAAAACGCACTTTTGCAATTTTATTTTAAGAATTTTTGGCCATTGTTTAATGAAGATTCTAAACATTGTCTGATCAACTTACATTTATAACACCCTGAAGTTCACCGTCATTCCGATCAAACCCGTTCTAAATCGCTCACTCAGCGCTCCATCATTCATTCCAAACACTCATTCAAATCATTCAAAAACACTCCAAAATCCCTAAAAAGATAAGATCAGCAACTTCATTCAAAATAGAAATAGCTAGAAAAAAAATGCGATTTACATGAAATTATGAGCGTTTGAATGGTTCTTGAAGAAATATGGAGCTATTTGTTGAACTTGTGTGTATTTTTCATTAAAGGAAGGTAATAAAGATCGCTTATTTTGTTCATCCTGAACAAAATTGGCGTTATTGGGTTACTTCCTTTAATTTCACTCAAAGCTCACTCATCAAACTCATTCAATTTCATTCCAAAGTCATTTCAAAATCACTCACCTAGTCAGTTTCACGATGTTGTAATATGTATGCCTTAATCAGGTATTAAATATAGTGGAAAAAATCTTAATGTGATGTTAATACTTTGTTTGAAATGGACTTTTCGCCCATTTTAACAGTATTTAACCGTACCTGTCAAATTATGGGGGCTGGAGCACCTTAAAAAAGATGTCTAATGTTTCTCCCAACAATACTTTCCCTACATTCAAGACGCAATTCCAGCACCCTTTTACGATAACGATTAACCACTCATTGGTGGGAGAAAAATGTACAAAGTAAGCGAAATTTCTTTCATAGTAAAATAATTTGAATTTATGTAATTCCATTAATTTTTTCTGAATTCTGATAAGCTGGGGAAAAAAAGGTTTTATTTCGCAATGAAAATAAATTTGATCACGCAGCTTATTTGTAAGCTTCCGCAAAATATAGTCCAGTAAGAAATCGAATTTATTATTGACAAATGTTTACATTTCTGTTCCATGATATTGAATTAAAAGATATGAATATGATATTTGTTGATTTATTAGAGCTATGAAACAAACAAAAAAATCACACTCTTACATGAATCCGCTTCGCATACTACCCCCTCACACATAAACCACGACCTAACTGCGACCTAAAAACTTGTAAAATGGTATTTTTCTTTCGAAAATCGTTTTGTTTTCTCTCATATTTCCAAATTTCTCCCGCCGATAGACCGTGGCTCGGCAGTCTTGTGTTCAGAACGTTTTCTCTGTGTCCTCAATACGACCTTTCTTCGTCCATGGCGTCTCAACTGCGACTGTATTGCGTCCAAACCGCGACCCCACGGCGATCATCGGCGACCCAGCTACGGCTGTTATACGTCCTCTGCGTCCTTACGGCGACTCTTCTGCGACTTTTACGTTTGTCCGGCGACTGTCATGCGACTGTACGACGACTCTACTACGTCCTTTCTACGTCTTTAAAAGATCCTTTTTTCCATTAAATTTCATTATAGGTCTGACCTTTAACGAAAGAATATGTATATTTAATTAGAATTAAGTTTAATCATTCAAACTATTTCAAAGATGAGAGGCCGACGAGGCAAAAGAGCGAGGGTTACAAGCATTCGGTACATCGCTCGGCCTTTTCCGTAAACTGGAAAGTACCTCGGACGTAAGTGTAGTAATTTTGGGTCATTTTTTTTTAATGTAATCCGGCTTCAGGTTGTACTTCGGTTATTTAATACGCTTGGAGAAAATCACATTTTTCAAATTCTTTCCGATCATTTATGGGGAACTTTTGGGTATATTATAATTTGAAAACAAAACGCAGTCAAACACTGCGTTTTGTTATCAAGTTATAATATGCCCACTTTTATTCTTTCGTTGATTTTGTTTTATGCAACGTCATACTTAGCGGAATCGTTGATGTTTGTGACGTCATATAAACCCGCATGCGAAATGACGCGCTTTCATTGCAGCGCCCGTATTATTCCCGAGGTCTAATCAGTAGAATCGCCGAGGGTTCCCGATTGGGTTACAAGTTGACCCAGTCGCCGATTCAGATATGCAGTCTGGTAGGTCCACAGTGCGTAGAAATCGATGTTTCATTCACTAGCGAGACGCATACAATCTGTTTTCTAGTGGTCCACAATCTGTTGAAACAGCGGCATCGCTATCAGACAAAGTCACCCAGTTGGACACTCAATCTACCAGTGGCGGACGGTGTGACAGTCCTTCAAAGACCAAGAATTGATGATGAGAAGTAAACTCAAAGCTGAAGATGAAAAATCCATGGTCAAGTTGAGAGAACCCCGCAAATTGAAAACAAAAAAGCCATCCACCTACAAAGATCAATGCAAGAAGGACGCTCTTTAGGCTGAACAGACACACGTTCTTGGTAAAGACGTCAGTATGCTTATTGTATGGTACAGGCTAATTCGTCTCCTCCACCATCTACCCGTAAGAATTTGTAGTCGGCATCATTTGCAGAATAGAGAAGAACCCTTTCTTGTTGTGATACAGGCTTCCACTGTCAGCGGTTTTCTTATATTTTCAATCTAGCGCACTACATACACGAGGGACGTTCAATCGACGCTCGAAACCTTGTGCCACTTCTATCCATTCTTCAGGAAGGAGTGGTGGGACACTTCATTTCTTCGTCCTTGAACACGCCTACAAAGGCTTGACAGACTTCCTTAGCAATGACAGATATCGTGCTCTCCGGCAGCCTCCATGCTAGCTTAATAGTCGTCAGAAGCTAGTTGATGTAATGTTACAGCCAGCTTTGTCCCCGGATCAATAGCTTTCCTCCAGCGCGTATCCTGCTTTGTGATATGTGGGCGAAGTGTAGACAACAGTTCATCAAACATTTGTGGCGGAGGACAATAAAAGTTGTAGAATGAGACAGGATCTCTCAGTCTAAGCTCAGTTACAAGACGACTATTATGACCGAACAGTTCTCTCCGTACTTCCCATAACAATGGCCTCATCGAACATCGTTTCCGCCTGGCCCTTCTCTTTTGTCTACATTTAAAACAAGCTGATGGAAATACCATGTTGCTCCTAAACAAGAATCATGTATTGCAATTCCAGTATTACATTGTCTATTTTCACACACTGGTGTTAAAGCACTGACTGCTGAAAGCGAACTGAAATTCAAATTTTGCAAGCAAAAGTCTATTGAAAATGGTAGTCGCAGCAAGGACGCAGTAGCATCGCCGAATTTCCGAGCAAGTTCTTGTAATTTCATCGGCGACTCTACGGCGTCCTTAGAACAAGTTTTCTACGTTTACTGCGTTTTTATTGCGTCCTTACTAAGATGCTGCAGCGACTATGGCGACCCCACTACGATCCCAAGGCGATCTAACCAGGACTCAGCAAGAACGCAAAGGTTCTGCGACTGTTCTGTGCATGTTTAAAATAGTCGCCGCCAGTCTGCGACCTTGTGCGCCCTTGGTTCCTCGCTACGAACTTGCTGCGTTCCTGCTGCGTCCATGGTGATTGTGCTGAGTCATGGTCTGTAGCAAGGTCGCAGTAAGGACGCAGTAAGGTCGCGAGGTATGCGTAAAGGCAGTTGTATTCATACAATGTCATATGGATTTTAGTTTCACACCCTAATTACATCAATAAATACTCTCTGCATCTTTAAATAATAATTGGTCCACACAGGCTGACCAGAATCTTCCCTATGCGCGCTAGAGATAGATAAGGTCTTAATCTCTCTTTAGACAGTCAGAGAGTATTCTTATTGCGCTGTGTGGCTGTCCAGGTTTCTCAATGTCTGTCTGTACACACACGAGAAATTTGTGGAAATATCACGCACTGGCTTGTTTTGTTTGTAGGACAGATATTATGAAACACCCCGTAAATGTTGATTACTTGTAATCAACATAGAAGTGACTAAATCACAAAACTCCTTTGCGTGGTTGCAGACTTTACTAATCATGTGTGTCCGAAGTGTTACTTGTTACTATAGGTATAAGTCTGAAAAACGTATATAGACTTTCTTACCCACTTACCATTTGGGTCATTCTTTGGGTAGAAAAAAGTAAATTAAAAAAGGGGGAAAGGGATTGTCAGAGATGTCCCAAAACGTAAACTTGGACGTTGCATGTAAAAATTGAATATTTATCCGTAGTTTTGCGAAATGGAATACCCCAGAGAAGCGTGCCTAAGATACTCGGCACAGTTCAAGTGAAACACAGTAGTATCGTGAGATGACACTCATTCCGATCGAAATCATTCTCAATACTTAGTCAACCATTCCAAACACACACTTCAATAACTACAATACGTTCTGAAATTGTTCAAAAACCCATCGAAGTCGTTCAAATGATCAACATTTCATTCAAACCGATCAAATAATTGCATGATGTTATTGGCTGGAGTTGATTTTAAGAGTCTTATCTATCCGCGAAGACACAAAATCAGAAGAAAAGTACGTAGATTTTATTAAAGGTAGGTAAAAAAATTATCGTTTATTTTGTCTATTTGGACGAAATTAACGATAATGTTTTACCTCCCTTGAAAATCCTTCAAATCACGCTCATTCAATTTCATTCCTTATTCATTAAAAAATCATTCACTTTATCAATTTCACGTTGTTGTTAACTGTAAAATAATAGACATTCTACAATATGTCAACATTGGTGATTTTTAATTGCAAAATCGTAGAAATTTGTATTAAAAGTTCAATTTTATTGAAATGATTGAAAGTATTCGGATTACAGTGTATCTGACATTTAAAGGTACTCTGTAAATAGGTTTTCCAAAGGCGTTTAGTGATTGCTTTTATAGGCAACCGATCGAACTAGGAAGGAAGAAAGCGGTAAATCATGTGCAATTATAGAAGAAAAGCTTAAAGAGACCATAAATTAATTCACTCTTTTTCCTTCTATTGATAATGATAGCAGATTTATAAATGGAACCTGTTAATAGGTCAAATAAAGACGAAATCTCAGGGTGAAATACTTATATAGAAAAAAAATGATGTTTGATCACTCACTCAAATTTAATGCATTTGTAGTAGTAAATGTTCTGAGTTTGTCAACACCTTCATTATAAGAAGCCAGATTTTTTTTTATAATTTGCAACATTAATAAGTACAATAAATTCCGTTTAAAGAAACCTTAGAAAATTTATTCATGAGTAATTTATGCTTCGCAATTCTCTAAGCTAGCTTCATATTATTTCACATATTCACATGGTCTTGTTCTTCAACCTCGTACAAGCATATTTTTTTCAGATACAAAAGATGTTCATTCCACACTTTTCATCGTATATCAATCACAACGGTAATGACAAGAATTACCAAGATGACAATTGTAGTTGTTGTTGTAGTTATCATTCTCATTCTCTATCTGGAATGTACACTACGTTCTCACTTTAATTCCGAAAAGAATTTGTATACAGTTAATAACATCGTGAAATTGGCACTCATTACGATCAAAACTCTCTCAAATCAATTAAAAACGCTCCAAAATTATAAGAAAACTTTTCGAAATCGTTCAAATCGATCAACATTTAAATCACAACGATCATATTATTCTACGTTTTTATAGGCTGGTGTGAATTTCAAAGTGTCTGATTGGTTCAAAAAGACACACAAACAAACTTACGCATATCTTATTAAAGGGAGATCATATTATCGCTTATTTTGTTTTCCTGAAAGAAAAAGCGGTATTAGTTTACCTACTTTGAATTTCATTCTAAACTTGCACCTCATACTCATTCAATTTCACTCCAATATCATTCCCAAATCATTCATCTTGTTAATTTCACGATGTTCTTGAATTTCGTATGTTGTTTTGGAAAAAACACTGTATCTTGAACGTACAGTAATACCAAGCTCTAGTTTTAGACGACATAATCGGAGTTTTATAATCTTTTTTGTGATCTTTTAAATGGACAGATATTTGAATTCTGAAAGAAAACGTCCCTTCCTACAAGCCTACATTGTAATTATCTCACCGCAAAATGTCGAATGTTCGATTTCGGTGGTCGATATAGGGGTCAAACGGGTAAAACTAGTTTATACTCTCACACGATTGAAGCAAATCTCGTTACTATTTTATAATGGCTTTCTTAAATTTCCTTTTCCAAGAAAATTTCATAGTGATTGGTTTAAGAATTATAGAACAAATCGATGAAATTCGTACAGTCACCTTACTCATTTTTCCTTGTTATTTTTTAATGAACATATCCCCCTTTCCCCCTCCCCCTCTTTTGGCAAACATACATTTAGTAACATCGTGAAATTTAATTCACCTCGATCAAAACCATTCTAAAAGACTCACTTAGCGCTCTATTCGTTCATTTCAAACAATCACTCCAACTATTCTTAAACGCTCTTAAATCGCTAAAAAACACATTGAAATCCTGCAAAGCGAGAGAAACTTTATTCAAATTGATTGAATCTTTCCACAATTTTATTGGCTCCTTGGGGTTTTTAAGCTTCTAATTGGTCCGTGAAAATACACAAACATAAAATGACTTACGTTTAATAA
This sequence comes from Fragum whitleyi, assembly GCA_948146395.1. Taxonomy (NCBI): domain Eukaryota; kingdom Metazoa; phylum Mollusca; class Bivalvia; order Cardiida; family Cardiidae; genus Fragum; species Fragum whitleyi. The sequence continues at coordinate 49,474,901 of OX411547.1, forward strand.
AAGGAGGTAATAAAATGTGACCCGTCACGCGAAAAGGAACCATCTGGATAGTGCGTAAAGTGTCGAACCTAGTCAGACTGCGCGAACTGCGCAGACTGACTAAGGTCGAAACTTTTTGCACCGTGCCTATTTTCTGAATCTAGAATGTTCAATATTCCATGCTGGATCAAATCATTTTTTCAATACTTCATTTTACAGAATTTCCGGATAGTCCGTTTTCGCGTGACAGGACACAAATATCTATAATTTCGTCCATTTGACCCTAGTACTGCTGAAAAGAAAGTTTGACTCAGTTAATTTTGCATTTGGAGATTTCCAACTAATCATACATTCGTGTTAGTAGTAGGCTCTACATTCGAATTTAAACCTATGCGTTATTTGCGTCTTCCAGACCATTATGTAATTTGCGTACAGGAAACGGAATGTAGAGCCAAAGGAAATCGCTTTGAAGACGTTGTGGTATCACCTAAAACATGTATAGACTAATTATATCAAAAAGAAGATCTACGTTGAAATCTGAATTGAAAGATAGAAACACTTCTTTAAGCAGTGTTTATTACCTGTCGAACATCAACTATTGAAACTTTTGACAAGCAAATCGTGATGTTCAATACTATGATCGTCACGCTCTTTCCGATCCGATTACAGTTAGTTACGTCCTAAAATTGACATTCATCTCAATCAGAACCATTCTAAATCGCCCATTCAGCGCTCCTTTCATTCATTCCAAACACTCATTCAAACCATTAAAAAAGGCTCAAACCCATTGAAAAATAAAAAATCAAAACGTCATTCAAAATAAATTTGGATAGAGAAAAATCGCGATTTCACTGACATAATTCAAATTTAAAGCGTCTATTACGGTTTTGAAGGACCAGAAAGCTTTCTAAACAACGTGTATGCATATTTTATTAAAGGAAGGTAATCAATATCGCAAGTTTTGTTCATCCTGAACAAAATTTGCGACATTGGATCACATCCCATTAAATTCACTCAAAACTCATTCAATTTTATCAATTTTATTTATAAATCATTCCAAAATCATTCACTTTGTGATTTTAACGACGTTATTAACTGTATACAGTTGTGTTCATTCGGGAAAATATGGAAACAGTCAGTAACATCGTGAAATCAAGATTTAGCTTGATCCAAACCATTCTAATTTTCTGATCAGCACTCAATTAATTCATTCCAAACACTCACTCAAATCACTCAAAAACGCTTTTTAACTCGTTAAAGACAATTCGAAATCCTTCAAGACCACCAACATATTATTCAAATTCATCAAGGTATTCAACGATTTATTTTGGCAGGTGACGATTTTGAAACGTATGAATTGTACGCGAAAACACACAAATATGAAAGTACGCAGTTTTTTTAAAGGGAGGTAATAGATATCCTCAATTTCGCCCAACCTGGTCGAAATAAACGATATCCAATTAACCTCCTCAAATTTCACTCAAAACTCGCCCCACACACTCCTTCAATATCATTCCAAAATCATTGCAAGATAATTCAACTTGTCAATTTCACGATGTTACTAACTGTAAAAAGTGAGTATAACAATTAAAAAATGGTAACTGAAACAAAAGAATATAAATAATCAGAATCAAATCTGTTTGTATAAACACGCAAATAAACTAATGAGTGATTGAGTAAATGATGTTGGGTTTTTTTTTTTCGTACCAGAGAGGGCAACTCTTTCGCAACGAATCTACGTGAAAACATCGGAAATTTGAAATGAACAAATCTATACAAGGGAATCGTTTCTGGTAGAAATGTTCTAACGCTCTTTGATCAACGACTTAGACATAGATGACGGCTTTCAATCGGAATTAACGACTTTGTAACACGAACCTTCATCGTCGAAAACAGAGATGCCGACTTTCAAAAAATATCGTTGAAAATACCCGTAATTAAATTTCAATCTGCAGACATTTGGCGAAAAGCTATCAATCAGAACAATAATCATTATATATAAAAAGATATAGACATAAATGTGAAAGAATGGTATTTGATATTTGTCGTTACGAACTGAAAAGTATACAAGACTGTTCTTACCAATCGTTAACACGGGTCGTTAAAGAAATGTTATCACCATAGCTCTCATTATTTCGCCTGTTAATAACTTATTCCATAGACTTTCCCACATTTCAAGTAATTTATATCACAATGTTGATGGCTTTGAAAGATTATACCTTCATGATTTGTACATATGAATTCTAGATAATCATAATCGTTATAACTTTAATATTTTGTTCCTTCGTCAGCTTTTATGTTGTTTAAGTACATATATGATATATTAGCGGAGAAATTTTAGAACCCTTTTCCGTGAAATCAGATCAGTTTGCCCTTCACTCTATTATATTATATGAGATCCTTAATATATAATGCAAATCACTTAAATGCTACCATAGAATGTCGATGACTTTGAAAGTCAACGTATCAGCGTTTTACTTATAATAATCATCAGAAACCCGTGTGAAGTCGTTTTTGTGACGACAATACAATTTTTTTTCGGGAAAAAAAGGATATTATCTTCTACGACGATCTACTATTTCGTAATAGAGGAATCGTATTATCACCACCCTTATTTAAATGAAAATACAAATAATTGTTACTAAAGGTGTATTTTCAAAACTGGGCTCTGACGTAGGTACCGAGTCCATTACCAAGGGTAAATCGGGTATATTTCAAAAGCATGTGATATGAATTGAACCTATTCCCTTTCCTTCAATTATGAAGTACACTTAACTCCAAAAGTTACGTCCACAAATACTTGTTCTCTTCAAACCCTCACCGTTTATAACTTACTTACATTTTTTTATTTCGATTCCTGTCAAAACTAACTACCTCTTTATAGAACGGGTTTTTGACTATTACGTTCCATGTTCCTTTCCGTAAAACGCCTTCTAAGTAAACGTGTCCCCCTACCTTGCTGGTCTGATACACAAAGGTTTGGTGAAAATTTTTTAATATGCATTAAAAGATACTATTGCACAGAGCAATAAATCGTTTCAAAATCTTTAAATTGCCGCTGACGTCAAAAGTTACGTCAGAACGTAATCAGCCTAAATTGGGTCTACGGAGGCAAGCCAATAAATGTAGGCGTTGTACTATCAATACAAACTTGAATCTGTTCATGAAACATGAAGGGTGTTTTAAAAACGTTTAAGTTGCTTTAAACAATTTTGCCATGTTTATAAAAAATAATCGTTTATGACATCGTTCTAAAATATCCATGTGATATCATAAAAATATCACATGGTGTGTATTCACATAGATATTTGTATAGTTAAAAGATAAAACTTAAATTATACAGTCACACAATCTGCAAAGGGCATTTGGGAGAGTGACCGATGTCCGTCTCTCTCCCTTGCTGGTGCTATTTGTAGATTTGTCCTGCAATATTGTCTTACAGTTAACAACCTCGTGAAATTGACATCATAAATGTTTTTGGAATGGTTGTGGAATGAAATTGAATGAGTGTGTGGAGCGAGTTTTGAGAAAATTCAAGATGAACAAAATTAGCGATATTTATTAAACCCCTCCCCCTTTTATAAAATATGTGTATTTTTTCTGTTTTAGTGTCTTCATGGACCAATCAGACACCTTGAATTCAATACAAGCCAATAGATAAAATCGTAGAATAATCTGATCGATTTGAATTTAATATTGATCGATTCGAACTATTTCGAAATCTTTTTTTAATAATTTCAGAGTGTTTTTGATCGATTTATGTGAGTGTTTGGAATGAATGAATGAATGAATGAATGAATGAATGGAGCGTTGAATGAGATTTTAAATGGTTTTGATCGCAGTTCGTGTCAATTTCACGATGTTTTTAACTGTATCACGGTCTATTATCACGGTGAACATAACGATTGTAACAATTATCGGTCACAATGAAAGGAGACGCTGAGCCATCTTATCATTATTATATTATTATTATTATAAGACTAGTTTATTTCGTATTGTTCGTCAAAACATTTCTTCGACAGAAATGTGTGTCCTCGCTGGCAAATAAGTTGCGCCAAATTCCACGCCAGCCAATTTATCGGGGAAGTTTTTTTTATTCGAGGGTTCTTGTGGGTCGTTTTAAAATATTTCGCAGCGTTTTTGAACGATTTCAGAGAGTTTTGAATATTTCACTTGAGCGGTTTGAATGCACCGGTTAGAGCACAGAGCGGGCGAATTAGAGTGGTTGAATGGAGTGAGTGTCAATTTAACAATGATAATAACTGTAAATGTAAACAATCCGAATACCAGTAACGCTCGTTTACCAAAATCAATCGAATATCTGTAAAAACGATTCTTTCACAGAAAAAGCATCAGCAGTTTTTGTTTTTCAATTTAAGGCTAATTGTAGTTGACATTCGCTTTGGAATTAACTTTTAAAAACACATTGCATTCTCATGCAATTAAGTTCCGAACGTGATAGCGTTCCGTCCTCCCCGGCAACGTAATTCACCAATTTACTTCACATTACATCGTGATTTAAAGCATCCGTGCGACGTTCATGCACTTAGCATTCTTGCACTGAACCGTCGTGATAGTGAAGTGGGCAATAATTGCCTGTAACTGAAACCATGTCTGCCTGTCGAAATATCCAGGTCGGCAGCCTTTGAACTGGCATATGGCATTCTTAGCTTCTTTGCCGCCCTAATCATGAAAACCACGTTGAAAGCATATTTATTCTGTTTGTCTAAATGTGGGTTAACGCCGCTTTCAACAATCTTTCAGTGATATCGCGGCAGCTAGAGCACCTAACATTGTGTTCCAGGTATTTTTCACATCAGCACCACTATTACATCCTTTCCTAACCTCCAGCTGCTGTTTCACATAGGTTTACGATTATCAACCCATTGGTGGAAGACAGGTAGTCGGAAAGAAGGAGTGCCAATGTCGGGGATCGAACCATGGACCTCTAGATTGACAGTCCGACGCGCTACCAACTGTGCAATGAAGGCGGCTCTATAGTTTTTCTAAAAGGATCAAGGATCCAAATAAAGAAAATACAGTTGAATAAATACACGGATCTAGGGGAAGGGACCGGCGGTTTCTACAGTATTTGATTTCGCAAAAATATGGTTATAAATTCGGAAAATCTAAAAACTAGAGGATATTGAAAGAGTGGTCATTAAATACCGAATTTATTAGACGAGTCATCTATGAACAGATAAAACAAGGCTGAGCAGAGTTTTTATCTGTTTATAATGACGAATTTTATTAAATCAGTATTAAATGAGCATAAATTGGATGTTCTATTTATTATATGACCCGAATTTTTGTGATAGAACACGTAAATTACGATATTGCTCTTTTCAAATTATTCCGTGAAACATATCACGATGTTTGCAAAATGACGAAAGCAAATTCATCATGACGTCATTTTCCTACGAAAATATAACGATGCTATTCGTTCTTAGCTCATTTGCATAGTTATTCCACTAGCGTAACAACACCCGTGTAATATAAAAAAAAGCCAACGGGGTTATTTCACTCCCGCGACGTATGTCATATTATTTATCAAAGTACCTGTATAACAATGCGGAATATTTTCAAAAAATGACATTTTCAGTTTGACCACAATGACAAAAGTCTTGGATCGGTGCATGAAAATCACTTAAATAATTATACTTGTGTGGTTCGTATCAAAAGTTGTCAAAGAAATTTGGATTGACCCTAAAATATGATAGATTTCAAAGTTTAGGCGTGGCTGGGCGGGGCTTCTGTATAAAATCTTTAAAAATCGTCTCCTCCCAAAACATCGGCCCTATTTCAAAAACACTTGACATAAATGATCCTGATGTGATCCTCTTCTGAAGATGTTCAAAAATTTTGGATTAACCCCAAAAAATCACCTTGGCAGAGCAGGTTTTTTTTTACTATAAAATCTGTAAAAAAGTCTTCTCCTCCCAAACCATTGGCCCGATTTCAATAAAACTTGACATGAATGATCCTTGGCTGACCCTCTTTCGATCTTTAAAGATCTTCTCCCTTGCATGACAGGGCGGGGCTCATTTTTTTATATAAAATCTTTAGAATTATTTTAGTCCTTAACCATTTGCTTGATTCAATAAAATATTCTTTTAGTGATTATTTCCTTAAGGTTTCAAGATTTTTTATTGGCCACAGAAAAAGTTCGTTGCAAGGTAGAGCTTATTTTCATCTGATCAAGAAATTTTGATTGGCCCCCAAATAAGGGTGTTACGTTTTCCAATGCTTTACATAATATAGTTTCATTGTTAGAGATCAATTCAGACAGCTATCATATAAAAAATGCTTCCTATTTAGAACCAATACTAATATATATTTTTAAGAACGACTTTCCATATAAGGTTTGGCCTCCACAATAATCGACTTTTCTGTCCATCATTTGGCCTCTTAAAAAATTCCTCGTAAACTTCAATATCTGGCTGAGTTTCTCATTGATTTATTTGAAAACCAGTGGAGGGATCAAGCCCCTGCTTTTGTTTTGTTTTGGTAAAATTGTAATGCTCATAAGAAGCATGGGTAGATATAAACGAGTTGACAAAGATTCCTAATATTAATCTCGTCGGGAGGATTTGAATTCTATGGAGAGGAATTAGGGCTTTCTACAAGTGATATATATGTCCCCGCATAAATAACATCGTTGATAGATCTCAAAGATACGCATCTGCTGGTACCAAGGTCACATGACAAGGTCAAGGTAATCTTCAAGATTAAAACTCTGAAAACATCTAAAGTAATCTAACAGTCAGCCCGATGAGCTCAGTCGGTAGAGCACCGGACTTCAAAACAATTGAAGGTAGATCGCGTGGTTTCGATTCCCGGGCTGACACACTAACAAGCTAGTTGTCTCACTTTTGGTTGTATCGTAAAAATAAGTTCGTGTTAATATCAATTTCGTGAGTTGGTATTTGACCGATTAACTTGCCGATAAGCTATCCGAATCAAGAATGTTTTCTCAGAAGATCACCAGTTAAGGCGTAAGGTGTGGTCTTACGCGTTTTACGCCGGTAGTTCCAATCTACAAACTACAATCAGTCTGAAATTTCCGCTTCCCATTAATTTGAATGAATAATAAAACAATTCAAAGAAAGCCGCTCAAATCATCTAACAGAATAGTGACATGGTCATTAACGGAGGATGACCATTACGACATTACTGTTTAGTCAATTTGTACGACGTCAGTGGTGTAAAAGAAGCGTAAATTTGCACATAAACCTGCCTATGATCAATTTAGTTTGACCTGATCATTTGAAATCTGCCGCGTCAGGTATTAATTAAGAAATTTGGGAGACGTTAATCACGCAACGTCAACAAAACGTTTACATGCAGAAGAATCCTTTTAGTATGAAAGAGAGCCGATTACCTGATGTAAAATTTGCTTAAATGCTTGTCGCTCCAGACTACTTGATATTGAAACGCAAAGCAGAAATCTGTACAAAAAATGACAGGCTATGACTTTTTAAACCCGCCCCTCGCGCCATTTTGACTATGTTTTATGATTGTAGAATCACCATTGGAACAAAAAAAGCATAAAATCTATTATTTATAGATTGGACTCAATGTTTTGCTTCATTCGATTACAATATTTCTGCCACAGAAAAATAATAAGCGAAAAAAATCAAGTGTTGCTAAACTTTTTTTTTTACTAAGTATAGTTATAGGCGATCAACATTTAATTCAAATCGATTCAATGCTACGTTTTTTATTAGCTTGTGTGGTTTTTAGAGTGTCATATTGGTCAACGAAGACACACAAACAGAAAAGTACGTATATTTTGATAAAGAAAGTTTATCAATATCGCTATTTTTGTTCATCTTCAACGAAATAATCGAAATTGGATAACCTCCCTTCCATTTCACTCAAAACACGCTCCACACGCTCATTCAATTTCATTCCAAAATTATTTTAAAACCAAGCACTTGTCAATGTCACGGTGTTCTTAATTGTAGTCCTAAGGTTTGAATCAGAAGAAGTTCTAACAAGACAAAATGAATCTACATCGTGTCAGTTCGAGAAATTGGCCCATAGAATTCAGCCCTGTGTTCAGGATGTAAAAGCGTTTCGCGAGCGCTTTGAGATGATACCCCGCTTTGCACGTGCACATACGTGCAAAGCGAGGTATCATTTCGAAAGCGCTTCGCAAACGTTTTCATCCTGAACGCAGGGCAGTTGTTCATTAGTAATCTGTCCTCGAATTGAATAACTGCCTTATTTTAGAGAAAGCAACTCTTGACCTGATTTTAAATTTCGGGTGGTTAGTGACCTTCGAAAAAGAAGGGGTATCGAATTGAAAGCTTTTTCGTTCGATAAGTAGACCGTTAGCCACCATTAGTAACATATGATTGCTCAGTGACTGGTGTTTATATATATATATATATATATTATTTCCCTTGTTTCTTGCTTTTTGATTATTCCTTCCGAATGGAACTTGCTTCAGGGTCATTGGTCATGGTCATAAACTGTGCTTTTTTCATTGTCAATTGTTTTCAAAATACAGAATTTTTAAAACAAGTGTACATAGTTCCGGATGATAAGTTTCCATAAAGCTTTTATGTTTCCGAAACGTATTGCTCAAGCGACAAGATCTTTCTAGATGAGTGAGTTTTGAATGGTTTGAGTGAGTTTTTGGAATGAACGAATGGATCGCTGAGAGAGCGATTTAGAATTTTTCACTTGAAATGAATGTCAATTTCACGATGTTCTGAACTGTATTTGTGCATTGGCGGTGTACGGAGCAGAGCACCTTAGTGCTCCGGTTGACGAAATAAACTGAAGTACTGTTAAACTGTCATTCTTTTAGTTTTCTAACAATATTTCATCCCAGGTCTATCTTTTTAAATTATGTAGTCAATGATTGAAATCGAATATGAGCCTGTGCGTGGCATTTCCATCAATTTCACATTCGGCCGCACAGTCTGATCAGAGTCTTTACTTTGCGCTAAATAGATGGCTACGGTCCTAAAATCACTTTTCACAACCCAACATTTATTTTGATGCACTGCGTGAGTGTCCAGGCTACTTAACATCTTTCCATCACGCACACAGGAAATCATTGGAAATGTCACGCACAGACTCATATTATTCTAAAATAATTAAATGTTGTTTGGGTACTTAAAACATTAAGAAAAAAGATCAATGATTGACCATTCTCGATCAGACTCTATGGGGCAGTCATCTAGTGGTCCATAGACTGTCGCTTGAGGTAGTGGTTCGGTTCCGTAACATTTAGGAAGTAATGAAATTTAAGTGTTAACCGAGGTTTCCTAATGATTGTCATTAGGAAACCTCTGTCAACATTGTGAAAGTTGTTGAGTTCCGAAATGTTGCGGAACTATTACGGTTCCACTTTCTTAATACATATTGCGCTATACTAATACGTAAACTTATCCGAGAAAACGCTTTCTTACCGAATACAGGGTATCAAACAAAGGTAGGATTGGTGTGAACATGGCGTGTCGACCAGAAGGCAAGGTTATGGCCGTTTTATGATCTCTCATGTTCTACTTTAACCTCACACGTATTTGCTCTCTTGACTTTTATAAACCAAGCATGACGGCGTTTATGAACCATGCCCGAGTGGTTAAAATAGCCAGAATTCATTTTGATTTCATTAAATTTCGGTTCCGTGGCTTTATGGAAAATGTTTCCTGACATTTCAATGCTTATTCTATGGTGCTACTGCGGTGTATGTCGGATATGTCGCTCATTTCGCGAAAAACGGGTAAAAACAAGTCAGCTCTGCGTTCAGGACGACAAATGATGCAAATTGTTGGCAAATTATAACCTGCTTTGCACGCACGCGCGCGTGCAAAGCGGGATATAATTTACAAACAGTTTGCACTTTTCTTTACCCTGAACGAGTGCCTGTACACAGCCATATACGTGTATACGTATACTTCTATAGTAAACAGCCATCACAGATTCCATTGTCTTAAAGTTGTTGGGCATCTTCACGATAGCTTCTTCGAATGCCGTTCGTAACCCTTGGTTCGACAAGATGCGCGTTGGGCAACTCTTTAACCGTCATCATATTGTCATTGAAAGAATGATATTGTACTATTTCTAAAAATACCCGTAATGCGAGATATTTTATTGAAATGAAGAAAAAAAACCGTAGCAGTTTTCGGCTGCAATTACTGTTTTTAACCTTTTTAGAGCCGTAGATTAATTTTGCTCTTTTTGCTCGACAAGGAGAACTCATGTCTCCGTATCAGCCTCATAATCGAAGTGATCATGACGTCAAAAGCAACTTGCGTCATCAGAAAAAGACACAACAGATTTCAATGCCTCCGTTTTATACTGTGATGATTTACAATGGCCACTCGAATAAGTTTACTTATATGAGTGTTACTATCCGAAAGTTTGGATCCCCGTTTATTATTCGAGACGAGCTGTCTTTAAGAATCGAAGTTCATTTGTTTTCTCTCTTCTAGACAAGGTTGAATTCACAAGAAATGCCCATTATAACACGATTGCGTAAAACGCATAATATATGAAATAAGAAGACATTAAAAACCAAAGAACTTTATTCACAATGAAATTCAAATACCATGTGTGTTTACTGTGTAAACAAATAGCTCCGCCCATTTATGTAATCTTCGGCAGAAACGTTGATGCTTTTGACGTCACGTGCTAAATGACGCGCTTCGCTTTCAGTGAGATTCTCCCAACGCCAATAGCATTGCTTGTTCATTGATTTTACACCGAGGAAAGGGTTATAAAACTAAATACGAAATTGTGATCGTGAAATAACGGATATGATATTCACGTTGATGTGTTCATAAATAAAGTATGATAGTTGGGGGTGGGGTTTGTTGTAGGCAAAACAAAATCCTCGGGCTCTTCCTCCATTAGACTTTATTCATGAACACGAAAATGAAATTATTTCATTAATAGAACCGATTTAAAGGTCACTTTTTCAAAATAAGCAATATTATTATGTCGTAGCGATGACCTCGTTTACAAGTGTTATCTAATCATACCTCTGATATGTTTACGCAATACAAAACAAAGTTATAGATCCACAAGTGTAAGTGAGTGAATAAAGGTTAATTTTGTATATACCTGTATAGACAAAACAGACCTTTGATCACTCACTCTAAATTGCGGGTCTATAACTCTGTCGAAGAATAATGATAAGTAAAATCATTCGCATTTACTTGTAATTAGTTTTTTTGAGAATTTTCCTTATTCATTCACCTGCAGTTATTTTCCTCTTTATGATAGAACATTCACGCATGCTATATTTTGTATTTGCTTTCATAAGAAAGTTGTTCGTAAAGTTATTGATTACGAACAGGATAAATGAATAATAGCAGCGAAACTAGGTCCAAATTGCATTTGTGACCCGTCACGCGAAAAGGGACCATCTGGGCAGTGCGTAAAGTGTCGACCATAGTCAGACTGCGCGAATCGCGCAGACTGACTAGAGTCGAAATTTTTCACACTATGCTCATTTTCTGAATCTAGAATGGTCAATCTACCTTCCAGTGAAGGATTTTTGAAATGCGACCTATGGTTGACCCATGCTGGTCCCAATCTCTTTTACAAAGATTAATTTTCAAGAGTTCCAAGATGGTCCTTTTTTGCGTGACGGGTCACATTTATATTAATTGTCTTGTAAACTATGTTTGTAACATTAACTACATTACGTCATTTTAGTCCATGTGCAAACTGGGACTTACCGGAATATGATTGCGTCCGCCAATACAAATAATTTCCAGATGATCAAAAGAGTACGGTCATTAACTCATTCAATATGTTTTTATGCTTGTACCCCAATAGGGACGGATAGGCGCCGACTTTCTTAAATAAATCCTGCATACCCTCTGAAGACAGTTTTTGTTAAAATGATACCATCGCTTGGCCGATGCTGCTTCATACGGCCTGCACGGAAAGGTCCCACCAAAACATGGAAATGTTGGAATAGTAATTGGGTCTAGAAGTCCTCCCACCGAATGTTCATGTTTGACGGTAGTATCGGGGGAAATCACTTCAAATGATTCCTTCGTTAGCAATTCATTTCATGGTACTCTGTAGACATACAGTTATCACGATATTATAGACAGACTTTGTTCAAACCAAGAATTTCCCGAAGAATTCGGATTTTTAAAAAAATATATTTTTTTTAGAAAAATGAGACTTAAAACTGGAGGGCTTTGGATGATTACAATGAATTCTATTTAAACGCCAAGCAAGTACCATTCGAATATTATTGATTCAGGCTACTTGATATAATACTCTATTGCATAGACTACACAGACAAGTTAAACAACTTTTCAATGAAATTAAGACTTACACTTTCATCGTATATAAAGACTAAAAGCATTCGGGCCGACGTTTAACATACGGGCTTATAATTTAGTGCTTCCTGATTGGCTAGAAAATTGGTTTTATCCCTCGTTGAAAAGAATCTTTGGTACGCTGCTTTCCTTTTAAGCTTGTGCGCAATGTAGTCCCGTAAGAAATATGGCTCGAAATTCTTCCATTTTGCTTATGACATTAAATCATAAGATATGAAGACAATATCTTTTAAATTTCATGAATATGTGAAACTAAAAACCTAATCACACTCATGTATTAATCTACTTCCCGTATCCATACAGTATGATTTAGTTTTCAGTTTAATACCTCAATGAAACTTTTAAAAAAATCTCTCTTCACGTCTTGAACGAAACGACTGCGTCGGTAATTATAATTAGCCTTTCACAAGGCTTTTTCATACGAAAGTAAGGTCCCTATCTACAGACCCGTTTGATGTTCACTGAATCGATAGGTCGTCACATTTACGTTACTTTACTTAGTTTGCATCAGACATAGTTTCCCATAAAATACGATCAAATGGGTTTAAATGAATAAAGGGGTCGGCGTAAAGAATTAGAACTATTGTTAACACATTGATGTCGAAAGTGCGAGTGTTTTGACGTTGGATTTAGCATAGTAGATTTTAAGCTTGACCATATATTTGTTGAAGATATCTTTTTGAAACTTAGCAAGTGCGCTCATATTCGCAAGAGCTATCCAGACTATAAATGGGGTAAGTTTGGACACAATTTTAAAGACATATGCCCGCTATTTACTTAGATTTTTGCGTTATCCAGCACCTGCAGCCGGGGCGTAGGATTGCGGACGCGGTGATCTTGTTGAAACTATGATGACATTCTGTATTTAAAACAGAAAAGATATTACTTGTTTTAATGAAATTTCGAATGGAAAAGACAAGGGCTTTTATTCTGATCTATAGCAAAAAAGATGAGCAGTAAATATCTAGTGTGACCAAACCCTTACTTCAGTTGTTGAGCAGTATATGTCTAGTGTGACTAAACCCTTACTTCAATTGATGAGCAGTATATGTCTAGTGTGACCAAACCCTTACTTCAGTTGTTGAGCAGAATGTCTAGTGTGATCATACCATTACTCCAGTTGTTGTGCAGAGTGTGTCCAGTGTAACAAAACCCTAACTTCAGTTTTTGAGTAGTATATATCTAGTGTTACCAAACGTTAACTTATGTTGTTAAGCATATTTCAGTGTGACCAAATCCTAACTTTAGTTGTTGAGCAGTATATGTCTAGTGTGACCAAATCCTTACTTCAGTTGTTTAGCAGGATGTCTACTGTGACCAAACCCTTACTTCAGTTATTGAGCAGTATGTCTAGTATGACCAAACCCTTTCTTCAGTTGTTTAGCAGTATATCTTATGTGACCAAACCCTTCAATTGATGAGCAGTATATGTCTAGTGTGACCAAACCCTTACTTCAGTTGTTGAGCAGAAAGTCTAGTGTGACCATAACCTTACTCCAGTTGTTGAGCAGAGTATGTCTAGTGTGACCAAACCCTAATTTCAGCTTTTGAGTAGTGTATGTCTAGAGTGACCAAACTATAACTTATGTTGTTCAGCAGCATATGTCTAGTGTGACTAAACCATTACTTCAGTAGTTTAGTAGGATGTCTACTGTGACCAAACCTTAAACCTCAGCTGTTGAGTAGTACGTGTCTTGTGTGACAAAACCTTATTTCTGTTGTTGAGCAGGATATGTCTAATGGGACCAAACTCTTACTTCAGTTGCTGAGCAATATTTGTTTAGTGTGCCTAAACCCTTACTTCAGTTGTTCAGCAGTATATGTCTAGTGTGACCTAATCCTTACTTCAGTTAAGTAAAGACCTCCTTTTCACTTAGTTTTCGTGTCAATTGTTTTATCACTCAGACCTCTTGCATGTATGATAGAACGTTTCCATAACGCAAATATTCACACTTTTTTTCATCAATACGTTCTCAACATTCGAAGAATTCTTGTCGAAATTTTGTGTTATTACTTAATGTAGAACAAGTTACATTATGAGGTTGTTGCGGAATTGCGACAATGACATTATTGGAAACCAAAATGGTTCTTATTATTGTAAGGAACTTCTCGAAATGACAACGTTGAATAATTTTGGAATGAAATTGAATGAGTGCGATAGAAAGTTTCGAGTGAATTTTAAGGGAGGCGATACAATGGTGCCACTTTCTCCACTTTCGTCAAATTTTGACGAAATTGGCAATATTTTTACACTCTTTGATAAAATATACCTGTTTATTGTGTGTGTCTTCACGTACCAATTAATTGCATTGAAATCCATAGCAGATAATAAAAAAAACCCGCAATATTCTAATTGATATGAATGAAATATTGTTCGTTCTATACCATTTCGAAGCGTTTTTGTTCAATTAAGGAGCGTTTTTGAGTTATTAGAATGCGTAGTTTGAAAAAGGTTCTTTTACAACAACTTGAGCCATTCGTCGATCCTCCTGAAAACAGTCTTTCTGTCTTTCGGTTCAGATTGGTAAAACAACCGACTTCGTATCTGACGATTTATACCAGGGGCTCACAATTGTCTTTCGGAAATGATGTTTTTCTCCCCTTTTTGTGAAAGAACGCAACATAAATCTAAGTATCATTGCACTGAATTTCTGAATAATCCACGGTACCGGCTAGACTGTCTGGTCCAACTTGCTAGGAACTAAGATACATGTTTACAGTGAATAACATCGTTTAAAGGCATTTACCTCGATCAAAACCGTTCTAATATGCTCACTCAGCGCTCCATTTATTTATTCAAAACACTCACTCAAATCATTCAAAAAACGCACCCATATCGTTTAAAACACTTCGAAATCGCTCTAGCCGAATAAAGTGTTGTTAAAATCGCTCAAACTATTCCACAACTTTATTGGCTTGTTTGAATTTAATGCGTCTGATTAGTCCGAGGAGACACGCAAACGGAAATTACGTATATTCTACAAAAGGAAGGTAAAAATATCGATAATTTGGACGAAATTAATTACCTCTCGTAAATGTTACTCAAAACTCACTCATCAGAACTCATTTACCAAAATAATAGTATTCGAGCATATATAAGGTATTCCTAGATTTGACCCAGAGAACTCCTTTTCAACTTGACATTCTTATTTTTTAAACAATGCCAAGATTAACATTTCGAACAATTTTTACAATGATTGAGCTTAAGTTATCCAACCGGGACCTCTATAACAAACAAGCATTTTTCTAACATTTGACCTTCTTTTTGACTTGGTGTGATCTAGCTTGATTTTGATCTTGAAAATATCAAAACAAATGGTCTGACCAATTTCGATAATGCTTGACATCTAAAGCAAGTAAAGGGTTTTCCTAAGATTTGACCTAGTGACCTACTTTTTGCCCTAGAGTAATTTTTATACGCCGCTGAAGGTGGTTGTATTTTGGTACAATCTTCCTCGTTCTTCAGTCCGTCCGGCCTGATGTCAGAACGTCCGTCCGTATGTCCAAATCCTGAAACTCCTCCTTCAATTATGGACCGATTTGGATGAAACTTTCAAAAATGTTCATAGACACCTGACCTAGCACATATTCTAATACGGTTCCCATCCAATGATTATTTTGGAAGTTACGGATGCTGGACTTAGAAAATTACAAGGAAATTTCAGTTTTTCGGACTTTTTTGTATACCCCTGAAGATATTGTTTCATGACAAGTTCGAGTTTGGTTCCAGTCCATTGAACGATTTCAGATATACAATAATTTTCTGATTTGGGACGTGAGTGACAACAATGAACATTAACAATTAGCTATCATTCCTCATCAATGTTTCAAGATAAATCAACTGATTTATCAATACAGGTGTTTAAAATTCTAATTCTTACAACTACCTATTGTAGAAAGAAATTTTGTGGAGGCGTGACAAAGGCTCTCGTGATCTAGATATCATCGAGGTATACATTCTGACCAGCCATCGTCATAGCGCAGTTGATAGGGCGTCGGACAGTCATTCTAGAGGTCCTAGGATCGATCCCCGACGACGGCTTGATTCTTTCCATTTATTTGTCTCTCACACAAATGGGTCGATAAATCGTAGATCTATGTGTTATAGCAGCTGGAGGCTAGAAAAGGATGTAATGGTAGTACTGGTGTGAGAAATACCAGGAATACATTGTTAGATGCTCCAGCCGCTGTTATATAGCTGAAGGGTTGTTGAAAGCGGCGTGAAATCCTATTCAAACAAACAAACAAACAAACATTCTGGCCAATTTTTTAAAATGATTGAGCAAACATTATGACCACTACATAAAAAGAGGTTTTTCTGTGATTTGACATAGTAACCTACTTTTTTACCCCGTGTAAACTATTTCAGGACAGGACCTAGATATCACTTTGAAAAACATTCTGATAAATTTTGAATAGGGTTGAGCCAAAATTTAGACCTATAGAGCAGTGTTTGGTTTAATCTTTTGATCCCGCTTTTACCTCGATTCAAAATCTCCCAAGTATTTTGAAAATCAATGATCTTAGACCTGATCATGGTCCGTGAAGTTGGCAGCCTAGCAGCCTAGCAGCCTAGCAGAGTGAAGTTGGCAGCCTAGCAGCCTAGCAGACTGAATTTTTTTTATCAAATTTATTGATATATAACACTAGTATTAAACACTAGAAGTCACTTCAAACCGTAAACACTGAAATTCTAGTGAATGTAGAACTGTTCCGGATAAATCACGTTATTCAACTTTTCCGACCAAAATGTCCCGAAAATTGCCCGCAACATATCAATCTCGCCCTAACAAATATAAGAACTTTAATCTTTTGATAAAAAAAAAACGATAGTGGTCGTTTGAGGATGCTACGCTGCTAGACTGCTGGAAATGTGAAGTTGGCAGTCTGGCAGCCTAGCAGCCTAGCAGCCTAGCAGAGTGAAGTTGGCAGCCTAGCAGCCTAGCAGCCTAGCAGACTAAAAATTTTTTTATCAAATTTATTGATATATAACCCTAGTATTAAACACTAGAAGTCACTTCAAACCGTAAACACTAAAATTCTAGTGAATGTAGAACTGTTCCGGATATATCACGTTATTCAACTTTTCCGACCAAAATGTCCCGAAAATTGCCCGCAACATATCAATCTCGCCCTAACAAATATAAGAACTTTAATCTTTTGATAAAAAAACGATAGTAGTCGTTTGAGGATGCTACGCTGCTAGACTGCTGGAAATGTGAAGTTGGCAGTCTGGCAGCCTAGCAGCCTAGCAGCCTAGCAGAGTGAAGTTGGCAGCCTAGCAGCCTAGCAGACTAAAAATTTTTTTATCAAATTTATTGATATATAACCCTAGTTTTAAACACTAGAAGTCACTTCAAACCGTAAACACTGAAATTCTAGTGAATGTAGAACTGTTCCGGATATATCACATTATTCAACTTTTCCGACCAAAATGTCCCGAAAATTGCCCGCAACATATCAATCTCGCCCTAACAAATATAAGAACTTTAATCTTTTGATCAAAAAACGATAGTGGTCGTTTGAGGATGCTACGCTGCTAGACTGCTGGAAATGTGAAGTTGGCAGTCTGGCAGCCTAGCAGCCTAGCAGCCTAGCAGAGTGAAGTTGGCAGCCTAGCAGCCTAGCAGACTAAAAATTTTTTTATCAAATTTATTGATATATAACCCTAGTATTAAACACTAGAAGTCACTTCAAACCGTAAACACTAAAATTCTAGTGAATGTAGAACTGTTCCGGATATATCACGTTATTCAACTTTTCCGACCAAAATGTCCCGAAAATTGCCCGCAACATATCAATCTCGCCCTAACAAATATAAGAACTTTAATCTTTTGATAAAAAACGATAGTGGTCGTTTGAGGATGCTACGCTGCTAGACTGCTGGAAATGTGAAGTTGGCAGTCTGGCAGCCTAGCAGCCTAGCAGAGTGAAGTTGGCAGCCTAGCAGCCTAGCAGACTAAAATTTTTTTTATCAAATTTATTGATATATAACCCTAGTTTTAAACACTAGAAGTCACTTCAAACCGTAAACACTGAAATTCTAGTGAATGTAGAACTCTTCCGGATATATCACGTTATTCAACTTTTCCGACCAAAATGTCCCGAAAATTGCCCGCAACATATCAATCTCGCCCTAACAAATATAAGAACTTTAATCTTTTGATCAAAAAACGATAGTGGTCGTTTGAGGATGCTACGCTGCTAGACTGCTGGAAATGTGAAGTTGGCAGTCTGGCAGCCTAGCAGCCTAGCAGAGTGAAGTTGGCAGCCTAGCAGCCTAGCAGACTGAAATTTTTTTTATCAAATTTTTTGATATATAACACTAGTATAAAAAAAAACACTAGAAGTCACTTCAAACCGTAAACACTAAAATTCTAGTGAATGTAGAACTGCTCCGGATATATCACGTTATTCAACTTTTCCGACCAAAATGTCCCGAAAATTGCCCGCAACATATCAATCTCGCCCTAACAAATATGAGAACTTTAATCTTTTGATAAAAAAAAAAAAACGAAAGTGGTCATTTTAGTATGCTACGCCGCTAGACTGCTGGAAATGTGAAGTTGGCAGTCTGGCAGCCTAGCAGCCTAGCAGAGTGAAGTTGGCAGCCTAGCAGCCTAGCAGCCTAGCAGACTGAATTTTTTTTTATCAAAATTATTGATATCTAACACTAGTATTGAACACTAGAAGTCACTTCAAAACGTAAACACTATAATTCTAGTGAATGTAGATTTGTTCCGGATATATCACGTTATTCAACTTTTCCGACCAAAATGTCCGGAAAACTGCCCGCAACATATCAATCTCGCCCTAACAAATATAAGAACTTTAATCTTTTGATAAAAAAAAACGAAAGTGGTCATTTTAGTATGCTACGCCGCTAGACTGCTGAAAATGTGAAGTTGGCAGTCTGGCAGCCTAGCAGCCTAGCAGCCTAGCAGAGTGAAGTTGGCAGCCTAGCAGCCTAGCAGCCTAGCAGACTGAAATTTTTTTTATCAAATTTATTGATATATAACACTAGTATTAAACACTAGAAGTCACGTCAAACCGAAAACACTGAAATTCTAGTGAATGTAGAACTGTTCCGGATAAATCACGTTATTCAACTTTTCCGACCAAAATGTCCCGAAAATTGCCCGCAACATATCAATCTCGCCCTAACAAATATAAGAACTTTAATCTTTTGATAAAAAACGATAGTGGTCGTTTGAGGATGCTACGCTGCTAGACTGCTGGAAATGTGAAGTTGGCAGTCTGGCAGCCTAGCAGCCTAGCAGCCTAGCAGAGTGAAGTTGGCAGCCTAGCAGCCTAGCAGCCTAGCAGACTAAAATTTTTTTTATCAAATTTATTGATATATAACCCTAGTATTAAACACTAGAAGTCACTTCAAACCGTAAACACTGAAATTCTAGTGAATGTAGAACTGTTCCGGATAAATCACGTTATTCAACTTTTCCGACCAAAATGACCCGAAAATTGCCCGCAACATATCAATCTCGCCCTAACAAATATAAGAACTTAAATCTTTTGATAAAAAAACGATAGTGGTCGTTTGAGGATGCTACGCTGCTAGACTGCTGGAAATGTGAAGTTGGCAGTCTGGCAGCCTAGCAGCCTAGCAGAGTGAAGTTGGCAGCCTAGCAGCCTAGCAGACTAAAATTTTTTTTATCAAATTTATTGATATATAACACTAGTATTAAACACTAGAAGTCACTTCAAACCGTAAACACTGAAATTCTAGTGAATGTAGAACTGTTCCGGATATATCACGTTATTCAACTTTTCCGACCAAAATGTCCCGAAAATTGCCCGCAACATATCAATCTCGCCCTAACAAATATAAGAACTTTAATCTTTTGATAAAAAACGATAGTGGTCGTTTGAGGATGCTACGCTGCTAGACTGCTGAAAATGTGAAGTTGGCAGTCTGGCAGCCTAGCAGCCTAGCAGAGTGAAGTTGGCAGCCTAGCAGCCTAGCAGCCTAGCAGACTGAATTTTTTTTTATCAAATTTATTGATATATAACACTAGTATTAAACACTAGAAGTCACGTCAAACCGAAAACACTGAAATTCTAGTGAATGTAGAACTGTTCCGGATATATCACGTTATTCAACTTTTCCGACCAAAATGTCCCGAAAATTGCCCGCAACATATCAATCTCGCCCTAACAAATATTAGAACTTTAATCTTTTGATAAAAAAAACGATAGAGGTCATTTTAGTATGCTACGCCGCTAGACTGCTGGAAATGTGAAGTTGGCAGTCTGGCAGCCTAGCAGCCTAGCAGCCTAGCAGAGTGAAGTTGGCAGCCTAGCAGCCTAGCAGCCTAGCAGACTGAAAAAACTTTTTATCAAAATTATTGATATCTGACACTAGTGTTATACACAAGGTGTCACTTCAAACCGTAAACACTGAAACTGTTCATATTGAAAGCTGTCAGTACCTTCATTGGTTCAGAACAACAGTATGATCACGAACGCTTCACTCTTAGATACGCTTCGCTTTGTTGTGGAGGGCATAATTTCTGATTCGCTTGCAGATGCCTTTTTTCCTGAGCATTGGACAGGTCACAGGACTATCGGGTAGGCGCCTCCTATTTTTTATTTTTCGATTAGAAAGAATACAACGCTAGCGTTGTACTTGTCTTCTTATCACCTGCGAAGCGAAATGTCGACGACTGGTCGCCAAAATCTGACGGAAAAGGACAAAAAAAATATAGAAATATGAGAAAAAGAATAAAAAGAAGATGGTCGGGGGATTAAGTCGCTGACTAGATCGTTAAATTTCAATTTTTAGTTAAAGTTTATCGACACATCAACGATCTAAGAGAAATCCTATGTATCGTTGATTTGTCACATTTGTCACAAACTTCTTGTAGAACGAAATAGAACGGTGCGGCCCTGGCTACATCGAACAATCTGACGTACATGTATGATATCTGTTAAGAAAAGTATTTGTATTTGTGATATTAAATCATATCTAAAATATTACCTTGTTTTATTCAAAATAGTTTTATTCGAATGAAATGATAATATATGCTCAGGAAAAAAGGCATCTGCAAGCCCATCAGAAATTGTACACTCCACAACAAAGCGAAGCGTATGTAAGAGTGAAGCGTTCGCGATCATACTGTTATTCTAAACCAATGAGGGTACTGACAGCTTTCAATATGAACAGTTTTCTAGCAAGTTGCCCTGAACCTACTGTCAACGTTTACCAACACGTTACAAGGTAATAAAAATTTCTCAACTACATCTAAATCTTATCTAAATTATCATTTCAGTCGAATAAAACTATTTTGAATAAAACAAGGTAATATTTTAGATATGATCTAATATCACAAATACCAATACTTTTCTTAACAGATATCATGCATGTTCGTCAGATTGTTCGATGTAGCGAGGGCCTCACCGTCCTATTTCGAAAAGCAGTCGGCAACGTTCTACAAGAAGTTTGTGACAAATGTGACAAATCAACGATACATAGGATTTCTCTTAGATCGTTGACGTGTCGATAAAATTTAACTAAAATTGAAATTTAACGATCTAGTTAGCGACTGAATCCCCCGACCATCTTCTTTTTATTCTTTTTCTCATATGTCTATATTTTCTTGTCCTTTTCCCGTCAGATTTTGGCGACCAGTCGTCGGCATTTCGCTTCGCAGGCGATAAAAAGACTGGTACAACGCTAGCGTTGTATTCTTTCTAATCGAAAAATAAAAAATAGAAGGCGCCTACGCGATAGTCCTGTGACCGGTCCAATGCTCAGGAAAAAAAGGCATCTGCAAACGCATCAGAAATTATACTCTCCATAACAAAGCGAAGCGTATCTAAGAGTGAAGCGTTCGCGATCATACTGTTATTCTGAACCAATGAGGGTACTGACAGCTTTCAATGTGAACGGTTTCAGTGTTTTCGGTTTGAGGTGACTTCTAGTGCTCAATACTAGTGTTATATATCAATAAATTTGATAAAAAAAATTCAGTCTGCTAGGCTGCTAGGCTGCTAGGCTGCCAACTTCACTCTGCTAGGCTGCTAGGCTGCCAGACTGCCAACTTCACATTTCCAGCAGTCTAGCGGCGTAGCATACTAAAATGACCACTTTCGTTTATTTTATCAAAAGATTTAAGTTCTCATATTTGTTAGGGCGAGATTGATATGTTGCGGGCAATTTTCGGGACATTTTGGTCGGAAAAGTTGAATAACGTGATATATCCGGAACAGTTCTATATTCACTAGAATTTCAGTGTTTACGGTTTGAAGTGACTTCCAGTGTTTAATACTTGTGTTACATATCAATAAATTTGACCAAAAAAAATCAGTCTGCTAGGCTGCTAGGCTGCTAGGCTGCCAACTTCACTCTGCTAGGCTGCTATGCTGCCAGACTACCAACTTCACATTTCCAGCAGTCTAGCGGAGTAGCATACTAAAATGACCACTTTCGTTTTTTTTTATCACAAGATTAAAGTTCTCATATTTGTTAGGGCGAATTTGATATGTTGCGGGCAATTTTCGGGACATTTTTGTCGGAAAAGTTGAATAACGTGATTTATCCGGAACAGTTCTACATTCACTAGAATTTCAGTGTTTTCGGTTTGAAGTGACTTCCAGTGTTTAATACTAGTGTTATATATCAATAAATTTGATAAAAAAAATTTCAGTCTGCTAGGCTACTAGGCTGCTAGGCTGCCAACTTCACTCTGCTAGGCTGCTAGGCTGCCAGACTGCCAACTTCACATTTTCAGCAGTCTAGCGGCGTAGCATACTAAAATGACCACTTTCGTTTTTTTTTTTTTTTATCAAAAGATTAAAGTTCTCATATTTGTTAGGGCGAGATTGATATGTTGCGGGCAGTTTTCCGGACATTTTGGTCGGAAAAGTTGAATAACGTGATATATCCGGAACAAATCTACATTCACTAGAATTTTAGTGTTTACGTTTTGAAGTGACTTCTAGTGTTCAATACTAGTGTTAGATATCAATAATTTTGATAAAAAAAAATTCAGTCTGCTAGGCTGCTAGGCTGCCAACTTCACTCTGCTAGGCTGCTAGGCTGCTAGGCTGCCAGACTGCCAACTTCACATTTCCAGCAGTCTAGCGGCGAAGCATACTAAAATGACCACTTTCGTTTTTTTTATCAAAAGATTAAAGTTCTCATATTTGTTAGGGCGAGATTGATATGTTGCGGGCAATTTTCGGGACATTTTGGTCGGAAAAGTTGAATAACGTGATATATCCGGAACAGTTCTACATTCACTAGAATTTTAGTGTTTACGGTTTGAAGTGACTTCTTGTGTTTTTTTTATACTAGTGTTATATATTAAAAAATTTGATAAA
This sequence comes from Fragum whitleyi, assembly GCA_948146395.1. Taxonomy (NCBI): domain Eukaryota; kingdom Metazoa; phylum Mollusca; class Bivalvia; order Cardiida; family Cardiidae; genus Fragum; species Fragum whitleyi. The sequence goes on from OX411547.1 coordinate 49,498,540, forward strand.
AAAAATTCAGTCTGCTAGGCTGCTAGGCTGCCAACTTCACTCTGCTAGGCTGCTAGGCTGCCAGACTGCCAACTTCACATTTCCAGCAGTCTAGCAGCGTAGCATCCTCAAACGACAACTATCGTTTTTTTATCAAAAGATTAAAGTTCTTATATTTGTTAGGGCGATATTGACATGTTGCGGGCAATTTTCGGGACATTTTGGTCGGAAAAGTTGAATAACGTGATATATCCGGAACAGTTCTACATTCACTAGAATTTCAGTGTTTACGGTTTGAAGTGACTTCTAGTGTTTAATACTAGGGTTATATATCAATAAATTTGATAAAAAAAATTTTAGTCTGCTAGGCTGCTAGGCTGCTAGGCTGCCAACTTCACTCTGCTAGGCTGCTAGGCTGCCAGACTGCCAACTTCACATTTCCAGCAGTCTAGCAGCGTAGCATCCTCAAACGACCACTATCGTTTTTTATCAAAAGATTAAAGTTCTTATATTTGTTAGGGCGAGATTGATATGTTGCGGGCAATTTTCGGGACATTTTGGTCGGAAAAGTTGAATAACGTGATATATCCGGAACAGTTCTACATTCACTAGAATTTTAGTGTTTACGGTTTGAAGTGACTTCTAGTGTTTAATACTAGGGTTATATATCAATAAATTTGATAAAAAAATTTTTAAGTCTGCTAGGCTGCTAGGCTGCTAGGCTGCCAACTTCACTCTGCTAGGCTGCTAGGCTGCCAGACTGCCAACTTCACATTTCCAGCAGTCTAGCAGCGTAGCATCCTCAAACGACCACTATCGTTTTTTTATCAAAAGATTAAAGTTCTTATATTTGTTAGGGCGAGATTGATATGTTGCGGGCAATTTTCGGGACATTTTGGTCGGAAAAGTTGAATAACGTGATTTATCCGGAACAGTTCTACATTCACTAGAATTTCAGTGTTTACGGTTTGAAGTGACTTCTAATGTTTAATACTAGTGATATATATCAATAAATTTGATAAAAAAATTTCAGTCTGCTAGGCTGCTAGGCTGCTAGGCTGCCAACTTCACTCTGCTAGGCTGCCAGACTGCCAACTTCACATTTCCAGCAGTCTAGCAGCGTAGCATCCTCAAACGACCACTATCGTTTTTTGATCAAAAGATTAAAGTTCTTATATTTGTTAGGGCGATATTGATATGTTGCGGGCAATTTTCGGGACATTTTGGTCGGAAAAGTTGAATAACGTGATATATCCGGAACAGTTCTACATTCACTAGAATTTCAGTGTTTACGGTTTGAAGTGACTTCTAGTGTTTTATACTAGGGTTATATATCAATAAATTTGATAAAAAAATTTTAGTCTGCTAGGCTGCTAGGCTTCTAGGCTGCCAACTTCACTCTGCTAGGCTGCTAGGCTGCTAGGCTGCCAGACTGCCAACTTCACATTTCCAGCAGTCTAGCAGCGTAGCATCCTCAAACGACCACTATCGTTTTTTTATCAAAAGATTAAAGTTCTTATATTTGTTAGGGCGAGATTGATATGTTGCGGGCAATTTTCGGGACATTTTGGTCGGAAAAGTTGAATAACGTGATATATCCGGAACAGTTCTACATTCACTAGAATTTTAGTGTTTACGGTTTGAAGTGACTTCTAGTGTTTAATAATAGGGTTATATATCAATAAATTTGATAAAAAAAATTTTAGTCTGCTAGGCTGCTAGGCTGCCAACTTCACTCTGCTAGGCTGCTAGGCTGCTAGGCTGCCAGACTGCCAACTTCACATTTCCAGCAGTCTAGCAGCGTAGCATCCTCAAACGACCACTATCGTTTTTTATCAAAAGATTAAAGTTCTTATATTTGTTAGGGCGAGATTGATATGTTGCGGGCAATTTTCGGGACATTTTGGTCGGAAAAGTTGAATAACGTGATTTATCCGGAACAGTTCTACATTCACTAGAATTTCAGTGTTTTCGGTTAGACGTGACTTCTAGTGTTTAATACTAATGTTATATATCAATAAATTTGATAAAAAAAATTTCAGTCTGCTAGGCTGCTAGGCTGCTAGGCTGCCAACTTCACTCTGCTAGGCTGCTAGGCTGCTAGGCTGCCAGACTGCCAACTTCACATTTTCAGCAGTCTAACGGCGTAGCATACTAAAATGACCACTTTCGTTTTTTTTTTTTTATCAAAAGATTAAAGTTCTCATATTTGTTAGGGCGAGATTGATATGTTGCGGGAAATTTTCGGGACATTTTGGTCGGAAAAGTTGAATAACGTGATATATCCGGAGCAGTTCTACATTCACTAGAATTTTAGTGTTTACGGTTTGAAGTGACTTCTAGTGTTTTTTTTATACTAGTGTTATATATCAAAAAATTTGATAAAAAAAAATTCAGTCTGCTAGGCTGCTAGGCTGCCAACTTCACTCTGCTAGGCTGCTAGGCTGCTAGGCTGCCAGACTGCCAATTTCACATTTCCAGCAGTCTAGCAGCGTAGCATCCTCAAACGACCACTATCGTTTTTTGATCAAAAGATTAAAGTTCTTATATTTGTTAGGGCGAGATTGATATGTTGCGGGCAATTTTCGGGACATTTTGGTCGGAAAAGTTGAATAACGTGATATATCCGGAACAGTTCTACATTCACTAGAATTTCAGTGTTTACGGTTTGAAGTGACTTCTAGTGTTTAAAACTAGGGTTATATATCAATAAATTTGATAAAAAAATTTTTAGTCTGCTAGGCTGCTAGGCTGCCAACTTCACTCTGCTAGGCTGCTAGGCTGCCAGACTGCCAACTTCACATTTCCAGCAGTCTAGCGGCGTAGCATACTAAAATGACCACTTTCGTTTATTTTATCAAAAGATTTAAATTTCATATATGTTAGGGCGAGATTGATATGTTGCGGGCAATTTTCGGGACATTTTGGTCGGAAAAGTTGAATAACGTGATATATCCGGAACAGTTCTACATTCACTAGAATTTTAGTGTTTACGGTTTGAAGTGACTTCCAGTGTTTAATACTTGTGTTACATATCAATAAATTTGACCAAAAAAAATCAGTCTGCTAGGCTGCTAGGCTGCCAACTTCACTCTGCTAGGCTGCTATGCTGCCAGACTACCAACTTCACATTTCCAGCAGTCTAGCGGCGTAGCATACTAAAATGACCACTTTCGTTTTTTTTTTAATCACAAGATTAAAGTTCTCATATTTGTTAGGGCGAATTTGATATGTTGCGGGCAATTTTCGGGACATTTTTGTCGGAAAAGTTGAATAACGTGATTTATCCGGAACAGTTCTACATTCACTAGAATTTCAGTGATTTCGGTTTGAAGTGACTTCTAGTGTTTAATACTAGTGTTATATATCAATAAATTTGATAAAAAAAAATTCAGTCTGCTAGGCTACTAGGCTGCTAGGCTGCCAACTTCACTCTGCTAGGCTGCTAGGCTGCCAGACTGCCAACTTCACATTTTCAGCAGTCTAGGGGCGTAGCATACTAAAATGACCACTTTCGTTTTTTTTTTATCAAAAGATTAAAGTTCTCATATTTGTTAGGGCGAGATTGATATGTTGCGGGCAGTTTTCCGGACATTTTGGTCGGAAAAGTTGAATAACGTGATATATCCGGAACAAATCTACATTTACTAGAATTTTAGTGTTTACGTTTTGAAGTGACTTCTAGTGTTCAATACTAGTGTTAGATATCAATAATTTTGATAAAAAAAAAAATTCAGTCTGCTAGGCTGCTAGGCTGCCAACTTCACTCTGCTAGGCTGCTAGGCTGCTAGGCTGCCAGACTGCCAACTTCACATTTCCAGCAGTCTCACTAGAATTTCAGTGTTTACGGTTTGAAGTGACTTCTAGTGTTTAATACTAGGGTTATATATCAATAAATTTGATAAAAAAAATTCAGTCTGCTAGGCTGCTAGGCTGCTAGGCTGCCAACTTCACTCTGCTAGGCTGCTAGGCTGCTAGGCTGCCAGACTGCCAACTTCACATTTCCAGCAGTCTAGCAGCGTAGCATCCTCAAACGACCACTATCGTTTTTTATCAAAAGATTAAAGTTCTTATATTTGTTAGGGCGAGATTGATATGTTGCGGGCAATTTTCGGGACATTTTGGTCGGAAAAGTTGAATAACGTGATATATCCGGAACAGTTCTACATTCACTAGAATTTTAGTGTTTACGGTTTGAAGTGACTTCTAGTGTTTAATACTAGGGTTATATATCAATAAATTTGATAAAAAAATTTTTAGTCTGCTAGGCTGCTAGGCTGCTAGGCTGCCAACTTCACTCTGCTAGGCTGCTAGGCTGCCAGACTGCCAACTTCACATTTCCAGCAGTCTAGCAGCGTAGCATCCTCAAACGACCACTATCGTTTTTTTATCAAAAGATTAAAGTTCTTATATTTGTTAGGGCGAGATTGATATGTTGCGGGCAATTTTCGGGACATTTTGGTCGGAAAAGTTGAATAACGTGATTTATCCGGAACAGTTCTACATTCACTAGAATTTCAGTGTTTACGGTTTGAAGTGACTTCTAATGTTTAATACTATTGTTATATATCAATAAATTTGATAAAAAAATTTCAGTCTGCTAGGCTGCTAGGCTGCCAACTTCACTCTGCTAGGCTGCTAGGCTGCCAGACTGCCAACTTCACATTTCCAGCAGTCTAGCGGCGTAGCATCCTCAAACGACCACTATCGTTTTTTGATCAAAAGATTAAAGTTCTTATATTTGTTAGGGCGATATTGATATGTTGCGGGCAATTTTCGGGACATTTTGGTCGGAAAAGTTGAATAACGTGATATATCCGGAACAGTTCTACATTCACTAGAATTTCAGTGTTTACGGTTTGAAGTGACTTCTAGTGTTTAATACTAGGGTTATATATCAATAAATTTGATAAAAAAATTTTAGTCTGCTAGGCTGCTAGGCTGCTAGGCTGCCAACTTCACTCTGCTAGGCTGCTAGGCTGCCAGACTGCCAACTTCACATTTCCAGCAGTCTAGCAGCGTAGCATCCTCAAACGACCACTATCGTTTTTTTATCAAAAGATTAAAGTTCTTATAATTGTTAGGGCGAGATTGATATGTTGCGGGCAATTTTCGGGACATTTTGGTCGGAAAAGTTGAATAACGTGATATATCCGGAACAGTTCTACATTCACTAGAATTTTAGTGTTTACGGTTTGAAGTGACTTCTAGTGTTTAATACTAGGGTTATATATCAATAAATTTGATAAAAAAATTTTTAGTCTGCTAGGCTGCTAGGCTGCCAAATTCACTCTGCTAGGCTGCTAGGCTGCCAGACTGCCAACTTCACATTTCCAGCAGTCTAGCAGCGTAGCATCCTCAAACGACCACTATCGTTTTTTATCAAAAGATTAAAGTTCTTATATTTGTTAGGGCGAGATTGATATGTTGCGGGCAATTTTCGGGACATTTTGGTCGGAAAAGTTGAATAACGTGATTTATCCGGAACAGTTCTACATTCACTAGAATTTCAGTGTTTTCGGTTAGACGTGACTTCTAGTGTTTAATACTAGTGTTATATATCAATAAATTTGATAAAAAAAATTTCAGTCTGCTAGGCTGCTAGGCTGCTAGGCTGCCAACTTCACTCTGCTAGGCTGCTAGGCTGCCAACTTCACGGACCTCTTAGGATCTTTCCTGTGAAATATGTTTGAATTCTGACAAGCAGCAAAGGAGAAGATTTTTTTTTAGTTTCGTCCTTTTTGCCTACTTTTTGAGCTCGTTTCGGCCTCGGTTCAAAATCTTTGAAGTCTTGAGAAAATTCATAATCTCGGGATCGTTTCTGGGAAATCCGATAGATTTTTCCCTAGTAGTTTAGGATTAAAACAAGTGTTTGTGTAATTGTTAGCACGCGGACATACAGATGGTCGGACGGACGCAGGAGATTGATCGATCTAAATAGCTCACCTTGAGTACTTTTGCTTATTGCGCTAAAAGGGAAGATAAACTTAGCGGAAAAGCAAGTACATGTGAAACAATACATCTCAACATGTGATGAAGAATATCGTTTGATGTGTACCAGCCCATTTACTACAGGGGCGCAGTTTTCATCTTTAAATATAATGGTTACAGTTAACAACATCGTGAAATCCACGAGATGAATGGTTTGAAATGATTTAGGAATGAAATAAAATGAGTGTGTGGAACAAGTTTTGATTGAATTTAATTGGAGATAATACAATATCGCAAATTATGTTAAGGTTAACAATATTAGCGATATTGATTACCTCCCTTTGAAAATATACATACAAGTCATATATTTAGCGTCATATTTCTTCAAGAAGCTATCAGACGCTTACATTTTGAATTATGTCAGTGAAATTGCGATTTTTCTCTATCCAAATTTATTTCGAATGACGTTGATTCTATATATTTCAATGGGTTTGGGCGTTTTTGAATGTTTGAGTGAGCGTTTGGAATGAATGAATTGAGCGCTGAGTGAACGATTTGAAATGGTTTTGATTGAGACGAATGTCAATTCACGATGTAACTAACTGTGGTTAAGGAGTAGAAGATTTTTTTTTAAAATAGTTAGCAGACGGACAGTCAGCCAGATGGACGGACGGACGAACGCAGTACATTGGTCGATCACAATAGCTCTCCTTGAGTACTTTTTGCCCAATTGCGCTAAAAGGGAAGACAAACTTAGCGGAAAAGCAAGGAAATACAATACATCTCTACATGTGATGAAGAATATCTTTTGATGTATACCGGCCCATTTACCCACAGCGGCGCAGTTTTCATCTTTAAATATTATGGTTAGGTCTGTGCGGTAAATGGCCTATAAAGACAGATCCCGTAGGGATTATTCAGATAGAACGAGATTTTATTATCATCCGGGTACTTTGGTGGGATTACTTTTTAAGCGTTTTTTCACCGCTTCGGATATCCCGGGTTTTGCTAAATGGGTGTTTTTACGATCCTGTGTAATAATAATACGCAAAAACAGGAATAACCCGTTGGAGAACGTGGTGTGCGTTTGGCTTGATCGTTACATTGATTGCAGCGAATTGACTGGGTTTATTCTTTTAATTAAAAGAAGACCAAACTGAGATAATAAACCACTCTGTATTTGGGATGAGTGTTATGATTGTTTTAAGGGTCGAACACAATTCATTTAATTTATCGAGGTATGAAACTATTCGGTGAATTAAAAACTATGAATGTGCAGCTATTTCAAACTTACGCTTTAAGTAGTCACAGAAGAAACCTGTTTCAATTTCGATAAATATTCAAATGCTGGCTTATTGAAATCAAATTGTAAAATATTATTGTTTTTTTTTTATTCATTGAGGATTAAACTTTAAACGTTATTCCACTTATGTGTGAATCCGCTTCGCGCATACAGTATGATTAGGTTTTTAGTTTCATACCTCCATGAAATCAACAATTACTCTCTTCATCTCCAAATAATATTCACAGCGTCGTAATGTATCCTATCCCCGGCGTAGAACATCCACAGCAACAACAGAAACACCTCCTTCGAAAATAGGCGATTATTTGATTTTAATTATGTCGCTCTCTCACACTCATTCCTGCTCTGCGTTCAAGATGACAAACGTTAAAACTGTTTGCGAATTACATCGCGCTTTGCAAGTGCACTTGCTTCCAAAACACCGTGGCTTTAAAAAATTGCTTCCCAATTTAACTGGGTATAAAACGTCTTTAAACGCACCCCGTTAAAACAACTGTGGTCTTTAGCGCATATACCACTTACCTAATGATTTTTTGCATAAATAGACTTAACGCCGCTTTTAACAATTTTTGAGTCATAACACGACCGGGGAACCTTACCGAACATTCTTGGAAATTTTCTCTCCGGTTCTACCACGACATTTTATCCGCACCTGTAGCTGCTCATCTCGCATTGTTTTTGATTGTCCTCCCATTGGTTGAGGGAAATGTCGGTAAGGGTGTGTGCCGCCATCGGGGATCGAACCTGAGAATCCATAATTGGGAGTTTGATGCGCTACAAAATGCACTATGACGCCGGCCACGGCTGTAGTAGTAGTCATACCAAATTTAATATAGTTGATAGATTTCGGGACAAGATAGTCACAGATTCGATCACCACAACATAATTGAATTCCTGGTGATTTCATTGATTTTTCTGCATTCTGATTGGCTGAAAAATTGGTTTTATTTCTTGATGATGATAATTTGGGTACACAGCTATTTTTTAAACTTCCGCAAAAAGTAGTGCCTTTAGAAATATGCTTCATATTTGTCAAAATTTGAAATTTCTGCTAAATAATATGAAATTATCAGATTTGAAGAGAGTATTTATTGATTTCATAGATATATGAAACTAATAATTAACCACACTCATGTATGATCCGCTTCACGTATCATACGGCCTGATAAGTGTTTTAGTTTCATACCTCCATAAAATCAACAAATAATCTCTTCATTTCTTAAAAAAATCTATCTTATAGCAGGCTTATGTTTCATACTGCTTTCAAATAATTTCAAGAAATAAAAATCCAACTAGATTTAATCTGTTTACTTATATAACTCGTTTATTAAATTCGGTTCTTCATGACAACTCTTTAAATGTTGTAGATGTGATTCTAAAATCTCGTAACTACAGCTTCAATAAAGCTGTAGTTACGAGGTTTTTGAATAAAATGGAAGATATCCTCGATCTATTGCATCCACTTTGACTAGCAATGCAACATCGTGAAATCGACTCGACGTACTTTCCCCTAAAATTGCTAGCGGAAGGGGTTGTTTTGCCTTCTTTGGTCCATGTCATTAAAATTATAAGAAATAAAGAGAATTTATCAAGCAATGAAGCCTGTATTGATCTGATATCACCTTTCTGATAACATAACATGATATCCGACAGTCTATTTTCAGAAACAATTTGCATACACCTTCACCTTTCGGCAAAGCCTCGTGATGAAAAATTCTCCCAACCTCGACAAGATAATATTGATATTTTAAGACATTTAATTATTCATGAAATTAACGGAAATATGAAAATCCTTATCCCACTTTTGTTCAACGTTATTCACATGGACCACGGCGTCAATATTCACCGTTACTACACCGTTAAGAGGCGTTTCCATATATGTTTCTTTAGTAAAATTAGAACATCAGTGAAATAACACAACGCATTTCTGAGTAACAGCGACATATTTTTCAATGCTTTCTGGTGGATTATCGAGAAAAAACGATGGATTACCACTTGATAATCTGTCCGCCAACTCAGTGAAATTATCAAAATGTTATCTCTGCTATTTGAGCCTGTACTTGATATTTCCAACAGTTTAAAATGAGCGCGAGAAGAAATCATTGAGCAGCTTAGACAGCCAACTGTCGTAAATGTAATGTTACCTGATGGTATACAAGTACTTTGAGACCTTATCTCACTACTAAACGTATAGTGAAGACTCTGGTCAGACTGTGCGGATGCACAGGCTGGTCAGAGTCTTTACTATGTACATAATATGAGGTTGTTGATAATCTCACGCACAGGTTATGTTTTTCCTTTCACCTTTTATCGACGTTATCTAGGCGGTGCTCATTGAAAACATGCCGTTATGACGTTGCGCAGTAACCACGTTCAAAATGACGCGCATTAAGAGAGCTTTTTCCTAAATGTTCACATTTTGTCGTATTTTTTGCATTAAAGAAATATAGTAATTATTTTTGTTTTTCAGGTTTGACTGATTTATCTTTCATTTGTAAACAACAAAATGTATTTTCACGAGTGGCGAGACAATCGTGAAAACATTGCTTTTGTTGTTCATTCAATGTAAAATAATCGATTGTACATTGACAAAAAAACAACAACATTTTTCTTGTTTAAATGGATTTATTTGATTTTGACATAAAGGCTCATATAAGTAACAATCAATTATATCGGGAAAAAGTGAACTGAAGAAGTAATTCTTTGACGTTAATGTTTTTTGCTGTAATACAGTTAAGGGTTAAGCTAGTCAGGTCACAAAATATAAGAGTAATGGCAAGGCTAAATTGTTGTACAATTAGGGAAATTGGTATAAAATCCATATCCTATTATTGGGTTAAGATTTGTACGAGTCGACGGGGAATGGTGCTTCATGCAGATCAATAATTATATACTTAGAGAATAAAGAAACGGCAAGCTCAGCGAGATATAGTGTACACGTTTTTAGTTCGATAAGCTAAGTCGGACATTATATGTTGTAACTCCGTAAGCCGGGAGATGATCCTAAGCTCGACCACGTGACTCTGTTGCATTGAGCGACAAATATGTCTAAATAAAGCTTTAGTCAAGCTGTATTTATGACATTTTGGAAGCTCAAACAAGAATGGGATTCACGGGTGATGGCTTGGATTCAATGCTACCGTTGTACTTTTGTCTTAAATCAGAGAAAGCCATATTTAGTTGAACGTGCCACAAATCCTAGTAGCATGAACAGTAAATCACGTTTTAAGCGATCACTGAAGGGACCACCGAAAGAAGTCGTTAAAGAGAAGTTCGCTTACTACGAAAAACTTATTAATACTACGTTGTTTAAACCTATTTCAATCGTCTCACCAAGACAATTCCATTGAGTTTTCAACAACAGAGGATTCAATTCGATAATTTTCATGGCCATAATATCTTTTTTTAAAGACATTTTGATTTAAGAAATGGGACTTTTAAAACGATCGATCAACAAAAATGGTCGCTTGATAAAATTGGTCAATCAATAGACAGGGTCACTGAGCAAGATTAACTGTATTTCTACGCTAAGACGTGTTCAGAAATCACTCATGGCGTTGCGTACCCATTTTATTGACAAAGCTGTGGCGTCATAGGAATTGATGGAGTAACGCCTATGTCCATTGTCGCCAAAACATCATATCTACAGCTATAGCTAACGGGAACCTTCGGTTATTTTACGGAATATACCTCGTGAATAATAAGGGCTCAGTCATGAAAGCGCGTCATTTCGCACGTGAGCTTATTTGACGTCACAAACATAATCGATCCCGCTGAGAATGACGTTGCATCAAACAAAATCGACGAAAGAATTAAAGTTGGCATATTGTAATTTAATAAAAAAAACAAAAACGCAGTGTTATACTGCATTTTGTCATTAGATTATATTATGCCGAAAGGATCTCCTCAGACATTCGGAAAGCCCTAACAACATATTTTTTTCTTCTCCAAGCGTATTAGATAACAAAATTACCAACAGAACCGAATTAGCTAAAAATTCACCCAAAATCACTACAATTACGTCCGAGGTTCTATTCAGTTTACGAAAAAGTCCAAGAGATGTTTCGCATGTAGCTGTAGATACGACATTTTGGTCGCCCATCTACGATACCTTTATAATAAAGAATTAAGAAATGGGAATTCAGAAGTACACGTTTACATAACGTTATCTAACGTTGAAAGACGACCGAACCAGGGCGACGAAGGCGTACTCCAAGGTGAAGAGACTTTACACCTAATGATAACGAATTGATTAATTGATTGAATGGAGTTTAACACTGCTTTGAACATTATTTCAGTTATATCGCGGCGGCTGGAATACCTAACGATGGATCCCTTGTATTTCTCCCACCAGTACAACCATCACATTCTTTCCTAGCCCCAGCTGCTATCTCACATAAGTCTACGATTATCAACCCATTGGTGCGAGACAAATAGTCGGAAAGAATGAGTGCCGCCGTCGGGGATCGAACCCGGGACCTCTAGATTGACAGACCGACGCGCGGCCAACTGCACTCTGACGGCGGCGATAACGTTTTGAACTAAGGGACTCAACAAGAGGGTTCATTTTTAAATGATGCCAAAAGTGTGAAAACCCAAAATCATCATTTTCGAATTTAACCTTTTGCTGTTTAATCCCTGCTTTCTACGTGCCTGTGATTTTATGATTGAGAAAACATTATGAAAAAAGAAGAAAATGCTTCTGACAAGCAATTTCTTCTTTTTACACACTATTTTCTACCCTACAGACTCGTTATTTTTTCAAATTAAGTCCACTTTAAATTTTCGTCTGCAAAACCTTTGAATTTGGACAGGTCCAAAATTTTGTAAAACAGGAAAGGGTTAAGTAAGTACACCAATAAGGACTCTTGAAATCGGCGCGATGTCCGGAAGCTTCGGAAGATATCGGTTTAATTCTTCAATGTCAAAAGTTTGTCATCTTAAAGAGGAGGAGCAAAGTGCGGTATATGTACCTTTATTTGAGTAAATAATTAGTAAATTACATTGCTCGCAAACCATGCATACAACTTTATTTTTCTCAAATTACACATTTCAATTGTTTGTCTCTTCTTTTTCCTTTTTCGAAGAAACAGCGATGGTATATGAATTAAACGTCATCTGATGTCGTTTCCGAAATAGTGTAGTAAATTTTAAGAATCACAATAATTACATACACCTTAACGCATATGACGACATTTAAATAGAATATCACATGAATTAACTAAAATGTACAAAATATTTAAATCATTTCTTTTAATGAAAGCAACAAAAAAGATCAAAAGACAGCAGCAAAAATACCATCTCCGATCAACACATAACTCTCACTGAAAACTTCTGGGTGAAACTCCCTTTTCTGTTCTTTCTTCATAAAGGCAGAAAGAATTTAGAGGAACAAAGTTGAGAACGAATGGGAAAAAAACCAGCACATGTACACAAAACGCAGATTCTTGCTTTTGGAATGAATTAGTTATAGACGAATTTTTGGTAATGGCCAAATAGAGAAAATTTTGAAAAGAATAGATCGTGTTATATAGGATAAAGAAAATGACACATAGAGTATAAAGCAAAAAATAAAGATACAAATCTTGTTTGACCCGATATCCTCCCTATAGCAAAGCATAAAATTCTGTGTAGTGTCTCAACCGAGCGAGTTTTATTGTGTAAAGCGGTAAAGTTTATGGTGTCGCTTTACTTTTTCTATTTACACAATCAGCCGTGTTTTGAAAAGGGACATAAAGGAAACAACCATGCCAAAACTTTTATGCAAATGAGTTCGTTAAAGACATTAAAATGATTTATTCGGATCCTGCTCTTAACACTTACTTATCAGTGTCGTTGAGCTTTTAAAAAGATGACTTGTAAACAAAAGATTCATTTTTAACCGAAATTATGGAACGCTATGGAAGATTTATACTGTTGTAAACTGTGTGGTATAAATCTAAGAGATTTAAAATGAAAATAATAAAAATAATTATTATAATAATAATAATAAAATAAGAAAAAATAGAAAAAAATACGGATTCGTGTCCTTCAAGTTCTTACAAGAGTAGTACACATGTTTCTCAAAGTAAACAATAAATGAGCGAATGAATCCATAAACAAATTAAAGGAAGTAATAAATAAACAAAAACTATTTAAATATCAAGTTAATAAGGAGTCTAAACGAAAAATAAATAATTCAACAAGAAAGTTTTATTTTTTCTCTCTTCAATGAACTATGTTATGAACCACCTGATATATTTTTTTTTCAAAATAAAAATAAACAATGACGACAGAGATAAAAATAACATTACGAAAAATGTGGATATTTCTTAGTGTAATGTGCATTTTAGATATGTCGTTGTTAGTCCCTAAATATAATTTGATCTTAATATAATAATCAAAGAAGTGCCTAATATATTTTGTTCGACGAAATGTAGGTGATAACCAATAATATTATTTCAATAAATTAGAAATTAATCGTTTTTATTCACTAATTTCAAAATAAATAACACTAAGTATGTAAATATGTGAAGTCTATTCGTGTTTAAAAATATTTTTATCCATAAAAAAATAGTTTCAACGCTGTAAATTACAGCGAGATTTTATCTGTGACATTGCGCATTTGATTTTATTTAGCTTCTTTAATATAATAATATGCATTTTTGTTAAAATAAATATAAATAAATGAATTAATGAATGAGCATACTAAAATTGAAGAACATATCACCTTTATCTTATTTTATTAAGCTTTTTTTGTTTTTAAAATTTCTTAATATATATCAGCACATTTTGAAAAAATTCAAACATATAAAGATAATTCAAATGATAAGTACTATAAATGATTTTATAGTAGTTTACATAAAATTTTTAAAATGATTAGGAAAAACATATTACACAAAAGATTAAAGAAAATAAAGAAGTAAATGAATGAAATAAATATGAAAATTGCAAAAGGCTATTAAAGAAATTTAGCATAACAAAAACATTACAACAAGTAAATAAATCTAAGTATCAAATGCAAAATTTGATTATTCGTTTATGAAAAATACCTTTAAAATACTATATACTTTAAGAGAATCCCATAATATTTAAAGAAGAATTCTGTACGGTAAAGGCCGTGAGTATTTCATGTCAGATAAAGTGGTTATGAAATGGTGTAAATGTGTTTCTAATGACAATTTTAACGCTTAATTCGTCGACAATGATTTCTATGTCATCGAGGGAAGTCTTGCAAGAAAAACACATTTATTATAAAAACGTTCAGTGTCGCCGCCTCTTCGGCTCGCCTCCCCTGTGGTAATATTCGACCGCACGCATTGTTATAGTTTTTGTTATTTTTTTACTAGTTTATTTTTGTATAATTTCCAGATTATTTGTTCCCATATAAGACTTATGTATAATTTCAAAACTGAAATTGATTTTTTTTTTATATTCTAAAGGAGAGATACTAGTAATGAAACCCGCTTAAGTCCGGTCAACTCTCTTGATATATTCGCTATAACAGACACGTAAACGCTATATCTTTTTATTATGTTGTCGTTGCGTATTCGACAGGCTTGGTACGAAAAATAAAAGTATTGGTAGAAGGAAGAATATATGTGATTAAGTCTGGAATAAAAGTAAACCGAAATAGTTTGTAAACAAAGAATGCGGAAAGAATATATCGCGCAGTGAATTTCGCCTAACTGTGTAAGCATGGCCGCTTGAAAATAAACAATACTGAACGGTAGGCCACTTGATAATGGCGGGCGGAATATGGTTTTAGATCTGGTGGTTTAAGTTTGATAAATAAATTTTTTGCCAGTGAAAAGTTACTTCAGAAATATATAAACTGCATCATAAGATTATTGACTTTGTAAAGATATTAAAGATACACAAACAAATTTTCAAGAAAAACGCTTGCACCTATTTTAAAACAGTTTGTAGAAGTTGGGTAACCTTCCGGTTAGCTGTTATTTTATATCATATTTAAAAACTAAAATAAATGCACCTAGTAAATTTCAAAATAATTGAATTCACATTTCACATAGTCCTACTTGACTAATTTTTTATAAAATATTTCTTGTTACAAAATATTTTGTTAAACATTTCTCTGGATATTTTTTTTTAAAAAAAATGTGTCTTATTATTGCGTAAACTCGTTTTAATATATTTCATCTTCCCACTTTAATCGACCGTGATTCAGAAAAGTTTATTGAATATACTAATAATTTTAATTCAGCGAATAAGACGGAATTTAGTTCGTTTATCATGTTTTCATTCGGAATATTGACGTGCTCTTTCCAAAAACCGAAACTATTAAAAAAGAAAAGACAATTCAGTTTTAATCTAATTAAGAACAGCCTGTTTTGTTAAAAACAAATAAAGGTTCCATAAATATACAGAATCGCATAAATTATACATGAATAGAAATAATGGTAGATTAACGTAATTAGAAAATATTTATAATAATAGTTTATTAGTAAATATAATTTCTGAACAATATAAAAATACATGTTTTGCATGTTCCTTGCTTATTAAATTAAATAAAAAGAAAAAAAGGAGAAAGAAAAAAATATTTATTTTATTGCACTTGTATTTTTCCAGTAAAAAATATTCTGAATAAAGTTTGCGAATGAAACAGATTAGCTTAAGAAAGATTTAGTTTCACTCAACTAATAAAATAAATACAAAAAGGGAAAAAAACCGATTTTTTTCATTTTTCATTCCACACGCTGCTTATTTTGAATTTGTATACTTGTTTCAACTTGACCTAGTGCTGCAAAAATATTTCACAGAAATTCAATTTGAGCATTTTCTGACATTTCCAAAGAATTCACAAATAAGCGAAGAACATATGTAAGGAAACATAGACGACCACAAATTGTGATAATAATAATCACTGACCAACTAAAGGGGATTTATTAACTTATCAATCTACTGAGCGCATAGTGAAAACTCTGGTCAGGCTGTGCGGAAGCACAGACTGACCAAAGTGTTTGCTTTGCGCACAAGATAATTGCCGGGAAAGAATTACACACATATTAGACTTGAAGAACACATTGAAATCATAGTATGTAGTGTTAGATATATATCCTGCGTACTGTCAATATCGCTTTTGTTACAAAATGACAAGTTGTGTTCTGAATAATAACACTCGATTGAGTAATTTTCCATATATGAGTATATAAAATTAACGTATGTTTAGCATAATTTCCACACATTGTACACAGAAGACCGTTTTTCCACATCGTACAATCCATGAAAAGAACATAACATAGACATATTGTCACTTAAAATTGTGTGTAGCCGAGAAGTCGTTTACACAAAAATATCCCGAATAATGAAATTCACGTGTTTCTCCCTTTCCCGATTCAACTGGACTAAAAAGCAGGTGTACTCGGTCTAAAGTTATATTTCTCGAGCAAAAAGAAATTTTATGACCCCACAAAAGTTAGCGTGGACCAACGAGGTAGAAAAAGGACATAAAACGTCTAGGGCAACTCATAACTACAGAAATATTACCTTCTCGGCTTTTAACTCTAGTTTTATTGAAACATTCAACGAAATCAAATACGTTTAGACTTGGGCCGTAAAATTACCACCCTCGGGAAGTCAATTGACCGAAAATAGCCGAAATTCAATCCAAAAATCAGACCCAGACCATTTCTTTTACTGCTTTTTAAACTGGGTGAAATTCATGAAAATTTTAGGCAATTTAGAGCTCGCATTGAGGATATTGGCAATATATCTTGTACGAGCCAGATCGACTTGACTTTTGGATGAAACGTTTCCAAGTTCTTTACGATTTTAAATTGTCAATTTTATGAACCGGTTCCCATTTCAAATTATTTCCTCCCCGCATTCTGTATTCGACGTGCATTCGATCCGTTTCTTTCACAGAAAATGCGATTAGTTTATTGACATGATGGAATAATAGGTTTGTCGGGCTACATTTAATTATCATGATTAAAAACAAATTATAGATTTCGTTCGTCGATGTTCTCTGATTTATTCGTGAAAATCTAATTGGTGAGAGCAAGTAGCTAAATTGTGCTTAGAGAAATATGGACTGCGTATCTTGTGCATAATAATAAGAAAATGTTGACTTCGAATAGGAAAACATCGTTCAAAAGTGTTTTTGTAAACTCTTTTACTTACCCATACCACAAAATAATAAATCTATTACGACGGGTTATTTATTTGGATAAGCGTTTTCGTTAAATGTAAATATTGTTTGAAAAAGGAGTAATTACTTGTTCCTAGCAGTTTCTCCTTTTCACACAATACTAATTGTTTAAAGCATAATCAAATATGAATCTATATCCAATTTGAACTGTATATATATTTTTTTATTTCCTAATAATGGTAACGGAAAAAAGATGAATTACTTGTATCGACGAAAACTGAATAGGAAGTGTTTGCGTTAAATGTAATTATTACCGTTAGCATGTACATGATAAAAGAAAATAAATACAACAATAATAAAAACAACAATCATTTGTAAGATAATGTTTTTTGAACCAAAACTCTTATCAATAGAGATCTGAATTATGTATGTAATGTAAGATTTACTTCCCTTTTACTCTGAATCTCACTTTGTTGTCCCATTTTTTTTTTCAGATTGTATATAAGAAAACAATCACGAATGTTGTGAAATTGTAGCTGTTATATATTTATTTTTTATTGGTCTTATTTTTTTTAATCATACAGACATCGAGGAGAAAACAACCCTTGAAAATCGATGTCATTTTTAAAGGATTACACGTTCACTCAAGAATATATGTATCAAAATTGGACCATTCTTATTTTACCTTGTAAAACAATAAATTCCGCGGGAAATTCTAGAGGAAAGTATTCATCTATGCTATCTTTTCTTTTTTCTAAATAATGAAAAAAAAACAAAACTATAGTCTGTTTTAAAAGAAAAAAATGGTTTTTAAGTAGACTTTGTATCAGATTTTAATTTATTCGATTAGCACCAATTAAATTAAGAAAATACAGAAATTGATAAGTACAATTTGGATTGTATTTTTTTCTAAGAATAGCGACATGATAAACCATATATTATATCGACTGTAACAATATAAAATATGTCGAAATATTGAAACTAGTTCTATGGGTGCTTTTCCATTAACTTTTATTCATTTTTATTGCTTCGTCTAGAACACCAGAATAAACTTTATTAGGTTATAAAATCAGCGAGTTGTGAAACAAACGCAGTCCCGGATAAAATCTTCTTTCCAGATAAAAAATTGACTCACTCGGGCAGAGCATTTACGGGTCCATGATTTTTATGGGCTGAACATGTGGGTTGACTCGTTTGATTTTTGGTGTAATGTAATATTAAAATGTGTGTGTGTTTTCAAAAGTAATGGCAAAAATCAATATTTCACATTGGGTGGGATATGTTTTGATTAAACGATTCCTCAAAACAAAGGAAGATAGAAAACAATGTTTTCTTCTTAAAATAGTTTTTTTATTTAAAACGTATAAAATGTTGGCTTTTACAGATCACACTCAATTTGCTTTTTATTTCCTTTTCGTTGTTTGAGAACGCAATTATTATTGTATATTTTGATTTATTTGTGTAAAGATATTACAGGACCAACGTCCTAAACGTCCTACATAAAATGATAAAACATAAAAGTCAATAAACAAATACATGTTAGATTCTACTGATATTTTTTTTAACTCTCTATATGTATTTTTTTAAATTTCAATTGTGGTGTTAACAAAAATAAAACAGAGTTCATAGTATTTATTCTCAATCAAACGTCTTTTAGTGCATTTATATTACGCCCATCCAATCAACGAAGCATCCGATGAAATATTGAAGTGCAACGAATGAAAATAGGAAAATTATAGAACATGATTAAATATTGCTCAGATCTTAATACGATAGAATAATATTATTCAAATAGAAATATATCAACGATTGAAAGAATTGTTGTTTATAAGTAAAATATCTTGTAATTATAGTTTCAACATTATATAAAATGTATTTCCATTTTCACATTTGAGCCTGTGCGTGAGATTTCCGACAATTCCAAATATATGCAAAGCAAAGACTCTGACCAGCCTGTGCATGCGCACAGTCTGACCAGTGTCTTCACAATGCATTTAGTAGCTAGATAAGGTCTGAATGTATCTGTAGACCATCATGTTACTTAGTATTTACACTATGTGGCTTTTTATGCCGCTCAATTTTTGTACCTTACGCATATTTCAAATTGTTGGAAATGCCACGCACAGGCTCATTTAAAGTTAAAAAATAGAAAGCACGTTGGGGAAGTCTATCAACATGGCAGATATGGGGAGAACATCACACCTGTTTTTTTTTGGAGTGTAAGACGAGCCCTACTTCATTTACACACGTTCAGCTCTTTTGTAATACACGTTATTTATGTGTTTTAATTTCAGGCTCGTTAATCTGATATGTTTTGTGGAATTTACAATTTTCTCTTGATACATTCTAGCGATGACTATCTTGTTGCTAGTTAAACGACGTTCTGCATAAACAATGCGCAAAAACATGCTGTCTTGAAAATTAATAGAAACGAAAAAAACAAATAATAATAAAAATATTGAGGGCATAATTTAAAATAAATAAATTAATAATGATGGATTATAAAAGTAATTCCATTCAAAATCAAAGACGTAAAAAATCATATCATTGTGAGAAAACGCCCTTATCAGTCTCTGGTTAATTTTATAGTAATGATAATAATAGTCAAATAGAATGAACCCTGTTGCTTGATGGCTTATAGATAATTGATATCCTTATTTAAATAAACGGTGCAAGCATACAACGTGATTTGTTTTCTTTAAAATTGAATTAAGATTTAACATTTTTGCTAAAATGCTGTTAAAGTCTACAAACGAAAACACAAGAAACAATATCGTTTCATAGACGGGTGGTACATAAAACCCCACAAATAAATTGCAAACAAAGGACAAAGGTATGATAAAAGAATATATAAGCTTGATTTGACAAATATCTGTTGGAATTAACACAGAAACATGCATGATTAAATGCTGTTGACATTTCATTACGGCACTTACAAAGACCTCGCAACACGAACATTATCAAAAACAATTCACCTGAAAGCGAAAGGTGTCCCGAATCTCATAAACACTTCATTATTCAATGTGATTGGCAAAAATTATGTCGCCATTACTCTTAAAATTTACGCTGTTGAAGGCATAACATTTTACGTAGTCCGACCGAATTCGCAGAAATATTCCAGATTATATATTCAATCGAAGAAATAAGGAAATTCTCCGTGTTTGATAAACATTTATTTTGAGTTATAAACCCAAATAACCCGTTATAACAGGCCAGACAGAGTTATAAGGTATACAATTTGAAAAATCGGTAAATAATGAGGCTCGTGTCAGTCAAACGCTTTGATGTAGCGAGTTATAGTGAATGCAGATGACCCCAATGTTGATCGCCTTTCTACCCAATCCTATCTGAAATCATCTTCAAACGGTCTGTTGATCGGATACAGTATACCAACATGTAAAATATTTGTAATCATTTGTTTATATCATCATCAAATACACCGCGTTAAACTTGTAGCTTATTCAGTATACCTACGCAACAGCGTTTGTAACGAGGGAGTATTTTCTGTGGCGGAAGGATCGATTCAGAGTGTTCAAGCGTCTCGGGGTCATAAAAGGTCAGCCTTCCCGTAACTGTGATTGGTTGTAAGGAAAATGTGCACATTATTCTTCAGTTCTGCCTGCATGGCTTTCAGCATTCCCAATGATTTTCCACTCTTTAATATTTTTTTCACGCGATAGATGGTTTCACTATCAATAAACAGTGGAGAAAGGGATAATACAAAATTCGTTGCGCAAGACATGAGCTCGTATTTACCTATACGACATAGTAGTGCTCCGAGGCCCGACCATCACGACTCACATGCTACGGAAAATACAAGTTATATGGAGCATTTTTTAAACATCCCGGATATATGTCCGACCGGCACGGACTATCGGTCATCTCGGTATTACATGAACTCATACCAAGCCGAACAATGCCGGATGGAAGCTTTACAACAACGTAATCATGACTTTAGAATGGGATTTCAGGGTAGACCGTCATTCTACCCGAATATGAGTGTGGCATCAAATTTAAGATTCCGAGATAATATGGACGGTTTACAAGTAAATGGCAACAAGAACGAGCCAATGAGTCCAGTGTGTGGACCAACCGGACTTCCGACCACAGGGGCCGATGGCGAAGCACCTTCTTTTTATCCATGGATGTCCATAGTCGGTATGTAAATTCTAATAAAACTCTTAGTAATACTATACAACTGTAAACTATCCGTAACGCTCTCTCGTGACATATAATAAATAATTAAGCATAACGCTTGTTGGCTAGCATAAAACGCGTCTAGTCAATTTAATGACATATTGTTACTACGTACGCTTTACTGGTGGTGAAATGACCTCTTTCAAAAGTGGTGAAATACACAAAATCATCACCGTTTAAATCCAAATAAACTAGTGACAGTTCAAATGAGGTTATGCCGGGATACCCATTGCAGCTTGTGGCTTGTTAGGGCCGGTTTTATTATTTTTATTACCATTATATGACCGAAAGTCGCAATTATATTACGAATTTATGTCTTGGCCGTATCAACTTTCGCTATACGTGCGAATTATTAAGACATCACGTCGATTATCGTCATTTTAATTTTCTTAAACCATTGATCACTTTCGTTTCATAATAAACTCATTATGTCATTACAATTTTGAAAAGACGAATTTCATATTATACTATTTTTGTTCGGACATTAGATGTTAAAAGGGACATTGGATTTTAAATTACTAAATTTGATAGCATTTGAAAAAAAATTATATACCATCCTACATTTACAAGATAAATGGATGTTGATAATTGATATGTACAATATCATTTATACACATAGATATAAAACGGGCATAATAATTTTCTAAGTAAGGAAAATAAATAAATTTTTATTAATTTACAGATAGAATTTAGAATGGCTTAAAGGCTAAGTAGCGAAAATTAAACAGATTTAGTTGTCAAATGGAGAAACAAAATTATTTGTTCAATGGCTTATAAAAACATGAAGAAAATATGATTACTATCTCGATCCAAATGAATACGGACAAAGTTACAGTCATAAAATTAAAATTAATGTAAGACCTTCTGTTCAAAAGCCAAGAATTGTTCATACATATATATGACTTATTCGAAAGGAAAAACTAATCTTACACTTATAGAATTATGGATATTCATACAGCAGTGCCAAAAAATTATACATTAAATATTGAAATGCCGAAAAAAGATATATTAAACATTAACTTTGAATGCAGAGAAAGTAGGGCAATGAAATGATACAAGTGATATTCACTAAGACATCATAACCATGCAAATTTTGACATTTCTGTTGGCTTGAATAAATATTTTCTACTAAATGTCAAATGCAATGTCTTCCAAAGATATATGCAAATAGGATGACAGTTATTCAATAAAACTAAGCCAGGCTTTTTTTTAAAAAAGGAAAGGAAAACTGAAAAATAAGACAAAAAGAAATACATATCGCAGAGACAAATAAAAAGCTTACATATCTCATATGCAATTTGCTAAGGATGAATTTAAATTGATCACATAGGTGAGAAGAAACCAAATGAACATGTCAATGATAAATGGCAAAATCTACATAATGACAGTGCATTATCAAATAAGATCCTTTGTTTAAAATTATTTAGGGCTGTTTGAAGCTTAAGCTCTGACAAGCACTCTTGCATATTTTCAAGCCAAATTTTAAATGTATAAATTCCTAGAATGTTTGCATGTTAATTATGTTTAGGTTTCTCTAAAGATTATAGTTTAATAATACGATTACCATAGATAAATTGTCTATGCTTTAGGTTGACCGTCTGAAGATGACGTTTCCTTAAGATATATCATCCTAAATTGCAATCGTATGCACAACCCTAAATGATTACCTTCGTTTAGTCTTTATTTATATCAGATAAATAAATTGTATATCTAAAGTTACATAAACTAAAATTTAAAAAAAAAATAGTAAATACGATATTTTTAGTTTTAATATTCTACAACAAGCATCCTTAATATGTATTGCAATCAATGAATATTTTAATGTCTTAATTTAGGTAAAACAAAATATATGTGTCTTCTATTTAAAGTCTTTAAGTCCTTATTATGTGTCATGAATAACATTAGCAATGTATTTATCGACAAGAATTCTTATTAAATTTTAAAAAGACTCGTGTATTCCCCTAAACTGAATATGCTTACGTTTAAATTACGTTTTATAGAACCAACAAAAGGTTAAACACCTTTTTATTTTAAATTTGCTTTCCCTGAGAAAGATCATGCAATTTTTTTGTCACAAGGATTAAAAAAAAAGTTAAGCTCAGATTTTACTATTTTTCTCGTGAATAAAAACTATTGAAAAAATAAAGAAGGAGATAACTTGAACACAAAACGACCATGCACACTAAGTATATGCAACTAAGGAACTAGAAAAAAAATCCTTGAAATAGAAAAAACATTAATTTCCAGCAATGTATATAATACCAAAGATTAAATTGAACAATTATCTAATATTTATCGTTAAAGATATATCAAATTTTGAATTGTATTCAACTTACTCATTTCAGTTTTCCTTGATTATTTCAAATTCATGTACTCTGTCACGGATTCAGGATTTATGAAACGGGTTCTAACATACAAAGAGTAGGGACTATTTTCATAGTCATTATCACAATTTTTTGATTGGGTTTCTCCAGGAAAATGAAATAATAAGGCTGAAGATGGGTCATTTAAACCCTCGAACCCTCTATGGATATATGCAAGTGTAACATGAAAAGCGTTACTTATGTAAGACTGTACAGATAATATATTTGTAAGAGCAAAACAAAAAAGTCACCCCCAAGACAACAGTTACCACATGTTGATAATGGGATTGAAGTCTAGAAAACAAATGAGTCACATTTTAAAAACGGGTGCATGTGCGGTAAAAATCGACCAATGCCACATTTCTTTGTTTGTCTGATATTTGCAAATAGATCTTGAAGTTTTAGCTTTTAATTCTTATAACATTATTTACACTGTAACAGTCTGACTAAGAAGTCGTAAGTGTATCAATTCTATATAACTAAAAGCCAAAAAAATTGGTTGTATTATTGTACAAATCAAACGAAATGATCAATACAAAAAAAAAAAAATAAAAAAAAAAATAATAATTTTTAGAACAGAAAAAAAATTGTTTAATTGGCACCAAAATTTCCCCTTTGTAGACAATGATTTCTTGAGAGAAAAAGCAGTTTTCCTAGAGGAGTCTACCGCCAGTTTTAGGATTAAACAAAAAAGGTTCCAGGATGTATTTAGAATTCGTAAAAAACTGATTTAACACTTTCCTGTTTTACAAAATTTTGGACCTGTCCAAATTCAAAGGTTTTGCAGACGAAAATTTAAAGTTGATTTAATTTGAAAAATAAGCACTCTTTAGGGTAGAAAATAGTGTGGAAAAAGAAGAAATTGCTTGTCAGAAGCAATTTCTTCTTTTTTCACAAAGTTTTACTCAATCATAAAATCATAGGCACGTAAAAAGCAGGGATTAAACAGCAAAGGGTTAAACAAAAAAGGTTCCAGGATGTATTTAGAATTCGTAAAACTGAATTAATGTAACTTTATATATATGTTTTTATATTTCTGTTTTTGAATACTTAAATTTCTCCTGGATTTAAATAAAACCAGGGCTCGTGTTTGACCATTAAACTTTGACGATATCCTGCTTTGACCCTTGAGATTTTCTATCAGGGGGTCATTTGGCCCTTTAGATTTTCAGTATTTTTCATTGAGAAATAAGTGTATTAGAAATTATTGTCTTCTACATATTTTTATAAGAGCTTCATATGAAATATTTATCTTTTATTAAAATATGACGAAGACAATTAATGAAGACAACAAACATAATCAAGCAATATTTATTTATTATCCATGTTTTGACCTAAGCAACAATAGTTTAGTCTCCTGAAAAATCAAAGCCAATAGATCACGGTCAATGAATATGAGAAGTCATAGAAAAATACGAACCAAGACGTTTTTGGACAATGAGTTTAAATCTGTTATAAAAATATAAAAACACATCGAACTTATTGAATTAATGATAAAAATAATAATTTTTCAACATTATAATTCTGATTATTTCCATGAACAATGACATAAACAAAATAATCACGATTCTTGGAATATATGATTACAAAAAGCATGAAAAAAATATTTTATCATTTTTCCAAATATGTGTATCAGCTATGATATAACTTTCAGAAAACAAAGGATACCTAGTAAGTGATTGATTTGTCTCATTCATATGCTAATAGATACAATATAGTGTTGAAGTTATAAAGGGAAAGATATAGCATGCATTGGTCATGAAAAGGGCTTCCTTTGAAATTAACATTATTATGTCATCAAAACAATAAATGTTATTTCATCATTCTGGTCATTTCAAAATACATGGACACCGGTATTTATCAACCAATATTTCAGACAATTAAATGTGGAATCTTTTAATATTTAGACAGTGGTCCTGCATAGTCACACCAGTATTAATCAACCAATATATCAGACATTAAAATGTGGAATCTTTAAAAAAAATCAGACAATTGTTCTGTATAAAGTTATACCATTTTTATCAACCAATATTACAGATCTAGTAATGGGGAGTCTTAAAGAATGAGACAATGGCCCTGAAAAACGTCACACAAATTTTTATCAACCAGGATTTCATGCATTAAAATGTGGAATCTTTAATTGATAAGACAATGGTCCTGCATAAAGTCACACCAGTATTAATCAACCAATATTTCAGACATTAAAATGTGGAATCTTTTATCATTTAGACAATGGTCCTGCATAGTCACACCAGTATTTATCAACCAATATTTCAGACATTATAATGTGGAATCTTTAAAAAAAAATCAGACAATTGTTCCGTATAAAGTTATACCATTTTTATCAACCAATATTACAGATCTAGTAATGGGGAGTCTTAAAGAATGAGACAATGGCCCTGAAAAACGTCACACAAATTTTTATCAACCAATATTTCAGACATTAAGTTGTGAAATCTTTAAATAACTAAGTCCAGTATAAAGTCACTACAGTATCAATCAACCAAGATTTCATGCATTAAAATGTGGAATCTTTAATTGATAAGACAATGTCACACCAGTATTTATCAATCAAAATTTCATACTTGTAAATGTGGAATCTTTAAATAATAAAACAATGTCCTGCATAAAGTCACTCCAGTATTAATCAACCAAAATTTCGTGCATTAAACTGTGGAATCTTTAAATAATAAAACAATGTCCTGCATAAAGTCACACCAGTATTTATCGACCAAAATTTCATACATTTAAATGTGGATTCTTTAAATAATAAGATATCTGTCCTGCATAAAGTCACACCAATATTTATCAATTGATATTTCAAACATCAATATCCATATATCTTAGAATAAATAAGACAATGATCTTGTACAAAATCATAAGGTATCAAGACGAGATAAATGGACCCGCTTTAAGAATAATTCTAAGAAGTACTAAATAAGTAGTAATCGTGCTTTGATGAAAACAGAACAAGTTAAGTTATGGAAAAGTTGTATTGTACGGTTTTTCTTGTATATCTTCTAAATGTTGACTGAAGTATTATGGTCAAAAGCATATCGTGATTGGCATAGGAATATGCGGATGGATACGGAATCCAATGTCTCTTTTCTGAACTCTAAGACAATGCCAAGTAAATAACTGGTTGCACCTGAAAAAAACTCGAAAACCACGGGCCTGATTTACTAAACTTCTAACGAAAACAACAACAACAACAACAACAACAACAACAACAACAACAACAACAACAACAACTATCCTTAACCAAAATCACAAATCGTACCTGGTGTTTTCATTTATTGTTAGATTCTGCATTGCAATCTCTCATTAGAGTCGTCCTCTAAGGATGATTGCAATGAGATGATACATGGTATACTTCCATATTAAGTTACTACTGTAGAAGCAACTTCAACGATTGACTTACGCTAAAAAAGATCGTAATATGTTTAGTAAATAAGGCTCTACGTCTTCCTTTTCTTAATCCACGACCTGTTTTTTTGATGGAACAATTACTTTTCATACAGTGCTCGAATACTCTTTGACCAAAATCGTCATGTATTTCTCATTTTTTCTTAAAAAAGAAATTGCAAACTAAATCAAACTAAATTGAAAACATATTCTGGATATATGAAGAACCGTTATTATTTGGTACTAATATCCGATATTTTTCAGTCTTTACAAAAAAAAAGTTTTTCGTCACACAAAAAGTATTTTCGATCCAAGCTTATGTATTTTCCATCTTAAGTGAAAAAAATGTGAAAAACAACTTATGATACAAAATTTGATTGAAGGTATCTTTGCCGAGTAATGTTTCTCAAGCCAGAACCGAGTTATAGTTAGTGTCATATCATCGTGAAATTGACAAGTTGAATGATTTTGGAATTATGTTGAAATAGTGTGTGGAGCAAGTTCTGAACGATGTTTAAGGTTGGTAATATAAAATCGCTAATTTCGACCAACTGGGACGAAAGTATCGATATTTTGTTACCCCCCTTTTATAAAACATATACGTGCTTCCAGACCGCTTTCAGTTCAACACCAGTTTATGAAAATAATGAATGATTTGTTCGTTTTAAATGAAGTTGTGAAAAATTGTGAATGATGATAGGGCATTTTCGAATGATTTCAGAACGTTTCTTAATGAGTTTGAGCGAATGGAATTAATCAATCGAGCGTTGAGTGAGCGATTTTGAATGATTTACCTAGAATGGATTAAGTGACAATTTAATGACGTTACCAACTGTAAAGCATTGGTTTTAGACGTCATCTGTCTAGTGTCTTGAAATAATCACAATGATGGTCAAAACTGAAAGATATATAGAAAATAGATAAATTTTTAAAAAGAGAATAAGTTTAAAGGGTACTTCAAACCTTGGTTGGAATTTATTTCTGGTACACAGACTGACAGGAGGCCTGGTAGGTTGCAAAATATAATTATTATTGAGAGTCGTACTTGAGAAATGGTAAATCACCATCGTGCTGTTTACAGCATACTACCGAGTTCCAAAAGACACTATAGACATACATATAAACGCGCAGTCTGTTCATTGCCTGAACTACCCCCTTCCTACTTAATTATTAAAGGTTAAATGTTAGCAAGACTGGTGGAAATTTCACAAGTATTTGCAATTTGTTTAAAAACAAAATTCAAATTCAGCAGGGTATGGATCAAAATTGGCTACAACCATCGCAATCAATTAGATTCTAAGAATATAACGGACTTTAAATTTACCAAATGTGTAAGGCTGCGCCAATGGATGATGTTAAGGGTTCTTTGGATGCAGGGCCCTTCACACGAAAACGGACCATCTGCCAAGTACGTTAAGTTTCGATCCCAGACAGTCTGCGCGAAATGCGCAGACTAACTAGGGTCGAAACCTGTCTCACTTAGCTCGTTTCCTGAATTGAGAATGATTCATCTATCTTCCCATAAGGAATATTCTGAAACGCAACCTCTAGATGACCTGTACTGAAACCAAACACTTTTGCAAATATTTATCGGAGTTCCCAGATGGTCTCTTTTCTCGTGACGAATCCTCTTCTAAAGGTTACTCGCAAAGTAAATAAATTTTAAGTCCATTTTTTGCAACCATGAAGACCGGTTATATAAAAACAATTCATTGATGGAAGAAAGTTTTACGTGCATGATATGAATTCAATAATTAAACTGTTTTTAATGATTTTTGATTAAATGCATGTTTTGTTAAAGGTATTCCTCAGTCTTATACTTTAAAATCAGCTAGTACCATTGTCCTGTCTTACAGTTTTAAAAAGTAATAGTTTTGCGGAAGAAAAAAAGCTTTAAAAAAAAGAAGTACATTTTATGTTATAGTTTTCGAAAAGATACTAATAAAGTTTCACAATTCAACTGGATTCATCTTAAGAATATACAACATTGATTTTGTTTGTAACATCCAAGTTGGGGAAAAAAACTTCCTGAACAAATTAATCGATGGAAACTTTACTTCAAGTTTCATTTGAAGACTAGATGCAAGTGATTGTGTAAGTTTCATCCTAATATTCTAATGGGTAAGATCTTGATTCTAGTACAAAACATTGATTGTTTATGAACTCAAAATAAGTAAATTGCCGACTTTAACAGTTTCCAGTTATACAGATAAGAACATCGTGAAATTGACAAGATGGATTACTGTGATATTATTTTGGAATGATTTTGAATAAGTGTGTGGAGCGAGTTTTGAGTGAAACTCAATGGAGGTAAACCACTATCGTTAGGTTTGTTCAAGATGAACAAAATTAGCTCTATTTATTTGATTATTTCCCCCTTTTAATAGAATATAAGTACAATGAAGTTGTCTCCTAATGTGTCTTCATGGACCATTCAGACATTTTAATATCAACCCCAGTCAATAAAATCGTAGTATGATTTGTTCGATTTGAATTAAATGTTGATCGATTGGAACGATTTTGGAATGTTTTCAAATGATTTCGGAACGGTTTTGATAGACATGAGTGAGTGTTTAGAATGAATAAATGGAGCCCTGAGTGAGTGACATTGAATGGTTTTGATCGCAGTGAGTGTCAATTTCACGATTTTTTAACCAGAGTGTTTCTAGAACAGCTAAAGCAAAATTCCAGATTAGTACTTGAACATTTTTGTAACAGTCAAGGATATAATTTTAAACAATTCGAGAGCTGTGCTATTACATGCCAGCAGAAATTTCCGAAAATTTTCTGAACAAAGTCTTGGATTTACGTACTAGAACTGATCCAGAGTAATCGGAAGTCAATGTTCTGAAAATGCTCTAAGGAGTTCTGGAACTACTGTAACGAAAATATTGCGTTAAAAGTCTCATTTGTGAACTGTTGCGTTAGAAGTACCATTTGACATTGTTGAATAATTCTAGAACTTTTCCATGGCTGTTTTAGTACAGTTCTGGTACACTTGTTCTATAATAAAACTAGAAATATTCGAAAACTGCTCTAGACCATTTTGTCCCTGCTGCTAGACCATTTTGCAGGGACAAAATAGGAGGGGTGGGGGTGGGGGTGGGATGGGGTGGAGGGGGGTCAGCTAAAAAGTGTCGCTGTCGGTAGCGCATCGGAATCATAGGGTCTCGGCAAGTATCCTTTCCATCCTTTGTCTCTAAATGAAGAGTTGATAATCGTAAACCTTAGTAAAATGGATGGGAGCTGGTAGAACTGGCTCGGCAAATACTAGAAATCCATGAAAAGGTGCTCTTGCATCACTGAAAAATATAAAAGGCCGTGAAATTGACAAGATGTATGATTTTGGAAAAATATCGTTATGATATATAATGAGTGGAAGAAACGTGTTTTGAATGAAATTAAGGGGAGGTAATAATTTATCAATAATTTCGTCTAATTGGACGAAATTAGCGATTAAATATTACTCCCCTATATTAAAATCTTAGTTTTTCTTCTGTTTGTTTGTCTTCTTTTAAATAATCAGACGCTTTAAGATCCATAAAAGCCAATACAATCGTAGGCAAGGTATGTGCAGACTGATTTGTACCGAAAATATTTGGAACTAGTTTTTCTGAATCAAGAATGGTCATTTTAGCCATTTTTTAACGGTTAAATTTACACCACTTGGTTTACCTATTTCGGACTAGATCTCATTTTTTTTGGTGGAGGTATATTTATAATATCCTCTGGGACTGTCTGTCTTTTCGTACGTCCATTTCTTTTTAACACAACCCCTCCTTCAATTTTAAACAGACTTCTATGTAACTTACACAGAATGCTTCACAGGTATTACCTGTCGTCATTTCGTGATACTATACAATCGGAACACTGCTCGGACTTTTCCCAAAACTGTAAAGTACCTTGGACGTAAGAGTAGTAATTTTGGGTCATGTCATAGGTAATTCGGCTTCTGATGGTACTTTGGTAATTGAAGAATAGCAAATTACATGTGTATTCTTCCCGATCGTCTGTGGAGATGGCATGTTTTAATTTGAAAACAAAACGCAGCAACACACTGCGTTTTGTTATTGAATTATATATGCCCACTTTTACTCTTTCGTTGATTTTGATTTTCGCGATACCATCTTCAGTAATGTTTGTGGCGTTTTTGCTTTCCTGTTTACGTGTCGTTTTCTCTTTCCTTACAGTAGTTCAATAAAGGTCTTTGTTTTATAGATATATGCTGTATTTCATAAGTTAAGGTCAACGTCATTGCGGAAAAAGGAAGGAACCTGTAGCAAATACAAAAGCAGAAAAAAGATATTTTTGGGCGGAACATTGAACAAATGCAGCAGAAATTCCTTTAAAATAAGGGGGGTAGGTTTAGAACAAATTCAACAGAGCAGCAATTGTATTTAAAACCCCTATGAGTAAGATTCAATACTTGCACCAATCTAGCCCTTTCATGAAAATCAAACTGCAGTCAAAAAGCCACTCTGCTGACGGAAGATTTCATATGACGTTATCTAGCTTTACACATCAGAAACCATTCGGTTGGTACCTTTAACTATTAAATATCTTATTTAACAAATTCCAATGGCATTTCCATTCTTGTTTTTGCTGACAAACGAAGAATTTGTTACTCAAGCAATCCGGGAAAGGCATCAATCAAATACCAGAAGTTTGGTTTAGCCATTACAATCTAGAAAAGCTTAGAACGGGACTAAGAATTTCTATAGAAATCCGACGTTATCAAACTTAGAAGTACAATGCAAAGCATAATGTCTTTCACTATGTATGTGTTCCAATACCATGCGGTAAATAGACGAATAAAATATTATCATCAATAAATCAGCTTTTACATTAAATGAAGATTTGGTTTATTGTCTCTTTTCTGTCAATTTATATTTGATATTCAAACCCATCATGCCGGCCCATAACATATGTTTTATACTGTCGAAATCTCACTTTTAAGTCCCCTTAAAAGTTTTAATATGGTAATAACCGACCCGTTGTACAAGTCATAAAATCGAGGGTTTTAAAACCACTATCGCTAGCAGATGCTGATGGCATGATTTCATCCACGTAAGTTTCCTCATAAAATATTTGAAAGCCACTGGATGATCAGAATATTATCTTTTTTACTTCATGGAAATTGAGAGTTGTAGATAGAGAGAGTGATATTGATTTCAATTTAAAGGATTTCAATCTTTGTGCATCAAATCGTGCATTGGTATACTCATTGGAATCGACTCTATTGAACGGTTCCATTAAGTATCAAAGTATCATGAAAATACGTCTTCGGCTACAGACCTTGGTTGTTGGTATTCATTGAAATTTTCGAACGAAAAGCGATTTCCCTACAACGCATCCCTAACATAGATTCTGTATTTGAAATAATAAATTAACATTGTTATTGAACTATCTTACATCTATATAGAGATTTAAAAGAACGTAAATGTACTTTTTCTATTGAATTTTTTTACGCTTCCGACGGTGGTCCGATATTGGTATTTTCGTCTTTATCTGTCTGTCCGTCCACGCGTAAGTACGTAAGCAATATCTTGTGAATGTAACTTCTCCTACATTTGTTGACGCATTTGGATGACAGTTTCACAGAACGTTCCAAGTTTCCAAACTTTACGCATATTATCGAGATTTGGTGGTACACTTTTAATATCGTGAAAATGACACTCATTCCGATCCATGCATTCATTCCAAACACTCACTCAAATCGATCAAAAAACGATCTAAAATCAGAGGAAAACACTTGGAAATCGTTCAAAACGATCAGCATTAAATCAAAATCGATCAAATTATTCTATGATTTTATTAGCTGGCGTAGATTTTAAAGTAATTGACTGGTCCACGAAGACACACAAACAGAAAAGTACGTATTTTTTCTAGTAAAGGAAAGTAACAAATATCGCCCGTTTTGTTCATCCTGAATAAAATTTGCGATCTTGGTTTACCTCCCATTAAAATCGCTTGAAACTCGCTCGACACACTCATTCAATTTCGTTCCAAAATCGTTTCAAAATCATTCATATTGTCAATTTCACAATGTTATTAACTGTACATGTATTCTGAAACGTATTTATGAAGTGGCGTATTTTGTGATTCTAGCACTATTGTTCAGGACCGAACATTGCTTAAGGTAGTGGACCCGTAATAGCGCCGCATTGTTTTTGAAATAATGGGCTTGAACAATGTTAACCGAGGTTTCCTAATGATTTTCATTAGGAAACCTCGATCAACATTGTGAAGGATCTTGAGTGTCGTAATGTTGCAGGACTATTACGGTTCCACTACCTTAAATGGCCATTTTGATGCTGAACTGAAAAAATGGGCTCTGGTTAGCTTGTGCAAATAATGCATCCTGAAGTATCTACAAGTTTTTCGCTCCCACTTCGCCCCTTTTCATCTGAATGGCCACACGCCATATATACTTTGAGCTTTTTTATCGTCTTCGTTTTTAATTTCATTGATTTTGCAACTCAGTCGACAAATCTATAAAATTTATCGATTTACATTTCGATAAAAGCCCGGATAATTATTTCTGAACTATTTCAGAAATCGTCATTTTTTAATTATCCGCGTAGCCGCTGTCATCTGTTTTAAGAAATTTAATGGTCTTTTCGAGCAATTATGAAATAGATTCTGAGTTAGATAAAAGGGAAAGGCAAAACAAAGAATTAAGTATTTCGTGGACCGATGTTGAATGAGCATCTAGATGCAAGGAAAGTATGCAGTGGCAGTACCTGAACGAAGAATACTAGGTTTATATTGTATGGTGCCCCAGTTTGACTAAAAACTGTATAAATCGGTGCAAAACAAGGTTCGAAATTATTTTAAGCCCGAAACAATAAAGTCTTCACAAGAAAAAGTGTGATACAGTTAGTTACATCGTGAAATTGACATTCATCTCGATCAAAACCATTCAATATCACTCAATCCCTCAGCGTTCCATTCATTCATTCCAAACACTCACTCAAACCATTCAAAAACGCCCAAACCCATCGAAAAAAATAGAATCAATAACGTCAAAGAAAAAAAAAAATGGATAGAGAAAAATCGCGATTTCACTGACACAATTCAAATTGTAAGCTTCTTAAAGGTTCTTGAAAGAATAGGAAGCTATCTATAGAACTTGTAGGCATATTTTATTAAAGGGAGGTAAACAAAATAACTAATTTTGTTCATCCTGAACAAAATTTGCAATATTGGATTACCTCCCATTTATTTCACACTAAACTCGCTCCACACACTCATTCAAATTCATTCCAATATCATTCACCTTGTCAATTTTACGATGTTGTTAACTGTACCAAATCTTATAGATCAAAAAATGACAAAACAAGTTGAAGGTGTTTCAAGCCTAATAGCATTTCCTACATATCAACAGAAAACTGTCCTGCGTTCAGGATGAGAGCGTTAGCGAAGCGTTTTCGAAATGATACATCGCTTTGCACGTATGTGCACGTGCAAAGCGGGGTATCATATCAAAGCGCTCGCGAAACGTTTTTACAACCTGAACAAAGGGCTGGTATATCATTGTAAGTGAAAGGCTTCATATTTCTAGTGGGCGGCCAAAATACCACCACTGCAGCTTATATATTTGTAGTTGCGACGTTTTGATAAAATATTCGACTTTTCGATTCTTTCTTCGGTATATAACATTGAAGATATAACTGAAGCAACCTAATATAAAAAGTGGCGGAGTCAGAGGGGTTCGGGGGTTCAAACGAAATTCCATTTAACGCCCCCAAATTTATTTTCTTGCTGAATTTCAATTGACCAGTCTCCTGCGGTTCAAACCATATTCCATTTGTGTAAAGATCTTTTGCAGACAGTATATGCTAAGATCAGCCTGCACATTTGTGCAGTCTATTCTTAGGATACACTGTCTACCTTTAACTTCATTTTTGTGGAATGAATCCTAAGATTGTCTCGCTGATATGTCGAAAAAAAAACCCATTTATTTAAACAAAATTTAACATTCAGAAGGGAAAAGGGTTAGAATTGCGCAAATACTAGGAAAACTTTTTCATGATCGAACCCCCTTTACACTTATCTTGGATCCGCCATAGACAAAGATCACTTAGAAATGGCCTTTCTTTTGTCGATTTTTTTTCAAGAAAACGGTTCTACATGTAACATGTGCAATGAAGAGATTGTATTTTTGTTTTCATTGTGGCATGAAATGATAGAAGTCATCAAGATGTATTTATACGCGAATGTAACTCTGATTAGTTTTTTACTTTCATATCTGTATGAAAACAAAGAAAAAAGAAATTTTGCATTTTTATAAGTTAATTCATTTTTATGCCCCTACATCGAGTGGTCTGGAGTGTGTCGTTCTACAATCTGTCCGTCCGTCTGTCTATCTGCAAAACTCAACAAAAAGACTTAATATTGCCAATTACTCCAAGGCTATTACACTGCTCATATTTGGTATGATGATAAATCCCAACGATACGCATCTGCTGGTACCAATGTCAAGGTCATGTAAATTGGTCAAGGTCATCTGTCAAGGTCAAATATTAAAAAGAAATAAAAATAAACCCTGCCGTTATGGGGGCAATCGTGTTTCACAAACACATCTTGTTACACCCGTAACACATAACATAGGTCATAAAGGTTTCAGGTCAAGAGTAATTTAACCTATTTTGTTTCCCTTGACATAGAGTTGTAATTCAGTAAGAGTTTCAAAAAGAATCTTAGGCCATTGTCGATAATCATAATAATGATAAGAAATCTAATGAATAAAAAAAAATCAAGGAATGTCTCCATTGATCTAACTCCAATTAAAATTTATCTTTATAGTTGTGATCATTAGTCATTTAAACGGACGCCTTTTGTATGTCAACATGGCGATTAACTGCATTCACTTCATACGCGTTCTAATGACAGAGTATGCATTATTTGCATAATTGGGTCAAGCCAGGGTAAAATGTAGCATATTGAATTTTTGATCTATCACGCAAAAAGGGACCGTATTGCAGCTTTATTTTCATGACGACCCTTTGAAATTACGGTATTCGGATCATCGCTCTGATTTCTCTGCAAATCAGAGAATACCTCGGACGTATGTATAGTAATTTTCGGAAACTTCTTTTAGGTGATTCGGCTTTAGGCAGAACTTTGGTCAAAAGTTTTGAAAAAAAGTCCTGTATTGCTTTCCGATCATCTATGTAGATCTTTTTGGTATTTTATAACTTGATGACAAAACGCAATAATGCATTGCGTTTTGCTTCAAATTATAAAATAACCAGTTTTAACCTTTGGTTGATTTTGTTTTCCACAATGTCATCATCAGTAATGTTTGTTCACAAAACCCATGTGCGGTATGAAGCGCTTTCTGGTCTGCGCCCTCATTATTCCCGATGTCTATTCCATAGAATCGCCGAAGGTCCCCGATTGCAACTATGGGTATAACTTCTAAATTAGCGGAACGCTGACCCCGTCCATTGACTTCCGTCAAGGCGTAATGCCTGAGAAATTAAAACGACATTTGTATCTATAATGAATGGTCATAGACATGAAACGAAAAATAAAAAAAACGAATCGGTTGAGAGCAACCTTTAAGACGTAACTAAAGCTTTTTTGCTAGGTTGTGCATGTGCTAGCATTACAAATTCAGAACTTTGGAATTAATACGCACTCAGAAGGCGACAACCAAAGAAATAATATGATAAAGGCAATATGTGGACTGTGACAAAAGATGAATGTCCTCCGCCCGCTCCCTTTTAACGATTTTAGCGTTGGTGAATAATCAAAACGTCGTAACTACAGCTTGAATAAGCTGTAGTGTCGATTTTTTGATCATTCATCAACGATATTTTTCAACAGATAATTATATCGTTTACGCACTTGCGTAAATTGCGTAATGGGAGTTACGCCCTTGATATTGACCCATTGACACCAGTGGTGACCGTGGTCGCGAGGTAGAGCGTCGGCTTCTTGACCAAGAGGTCCCTAATTCGATTCCCAAGATCGGCTATCGATCTTGGTCCTGTCATTGGGCAACACATTGGGCTCGAGTACTGGTAAAGCTCCCAGGAGATAAAGTAGAATCGAGAGGGGTCTAGAGGGATAAAATCTTACCTGATCGAACTTGTGTCTAAACGCTGTAAAATAAAAAGATCTAAACCAAACTAAACCCATTGACCATAAAATTTTTGGGGTCAACACTGATATTTTGAGAATTCTTAAGACAATTTAATTGAGACAGAGACATTGATTAAAAACAACCTTAATCGAAATCGTATTTTTTTTAAATTTAAGGTTGTCCACCCCAAATGAAAAAAATTGTTATTATCACCTCGATGTCAGGAAGCGTTTGAAGACATCACACCATATATCGATTTAAGGTAGTGGAACCGTAGAAGTTTCGCAACAATTCGGCACTCATGATCTTTCACAATGTTAACAGAGGTTTCCTAATGAAAATCATAAGGAAACCTCGGTTTACACTGTTAAAGCTCATGACTGCCGAAACGTTGCGGAACTATTACGGGTCCACTACCTCAACCAAACATTTCTGGCTTTTTGTTTTGTCATCGTCGTAGCAGTACTGAAATGACTTAAGTGCCTATGAAATGTATAGGCACTTACGATATTTAAGAACGATTATGACGTAATCATTGACAAATTTGTTACGTCATTACCTTCCGCTAGCAATCTAGAAGGGAAAAAATCCTCCGAGAAAACGCGAGTCATGCACATCTCAAAATATTTTGTTAACATGACGGTATTTAAAGTAGTGGAACTGTCATTTTTCCGCAATGTTTTGGAAGTTATAAACTTTTACAAGGTTAACCGAGGTTTACTAATGATTTTATAGTTCATGAGTTCCGAAATGTTGTGAAACTATTACGGTTCCACTACCTAAATACCGTAATATGAATAAAGGTAGTATACTCAAATGAAATATTTTGAGGTAATACACACAGTCTTCATTTTCTAGTTTTCCTGTCTAACGTTCTACATGTAGAATGCATTCCTTCTAAAATAAAGCGTCAGAATAAGTTCATTAGTAAGTGAAGTTAAGGTAAAAATAAACTTTTGTATGCTAATTGTTCAATTCAACGCACTTATCAACACTTACATGTATCAAATGATCATTAATTAAACATGTCTCCTTAATGACATATTGCATTTATCACCACCTTGAACATTTTTATGAATATGTCATTCGAAAAATGCAATTTAATGTCAATTAAAATTACTTTCCTGATTTCCCTTTTTTATGAGCGCGCTTTCTTCAGATATGTAATTAAAATGACAGTTCAGTTAAGAAATGGAGAATTTTTGTCTGTTTTTCATTGCCGAAGGGAATAAACCATTAGAACGCGAAATGGGTTCATATAGATGTTTCTTTGGGTTTTTCGTTTCATACCTCAATAAATTTAGTTATGATTTCAAACAGGAGCATTACTATTTGCATAAAATATCCAATCATGCCTTAATATACTAAATTTTATTTCACAGCTATTTTCTTTTGCATCCATTGCATACTAAAAAATACATGTCAAAATATATGTACAGTTAACAAATCGACAAGATGATTGAGTTTCGAATGATTCGGTGAGTGATCGTCATGAGTTGAATCAGTGAGATTTGAACGGAAGTAAAGAGAAGCAATGTACAATCGCCCATTTCGTTCAAATCAACGAAATGAGCGATTCATATTACTCCCCTTTAGTAAAAATCTACGTATTTTTCTGAAAATATATTTTGGAGTCTTTGGGGATTTTTTTCTTACCTTTTCTGAGCATTTTAACGGTTTCTAAACCTCTTAGATGGTTTGAAGGGGTCGTTTGAAATCTATGATTGGATGGCCCAGTGAGCAATTTAGAATACATGTAACTTGAATTTTTGTGAGTGAAAGCTTCATGATGTTACTTACTTGTTCTATAAAATATCTAATTTTACAACCTGCTCAATAGTTATCAGAAAATCTTTATGCTTATCCAATCAAAGCGTAACCTACTCTTAATAAAAAAATTTAGTTAGTGGAACCGCAATAATTCCTCAACATTTCGGAACACATGATCTTTCACAATGTTGACCGAGGTTTCCTAATGAAAATTATTAGGAAACCTCGGTTAACACTGTGAAAGTTTATTAATTCCAAAACGTTGCGAAACTATGATTAGTCCATTACAGTAATACATTTTAGTTTTAAGAAATTATTTGAAAAAAAATGTAACTTTACTTGAACTTGTAGTCTTGCATAATACTCAAAGCATGATATAAACATCTTGTGGATATTTTCGTTGGTTTTATTTGGTCTCAAATAAACACGTGATTACATACTTTAATTGCTTAAACAATATATATCAAAGAAAAAAAAATACAATTTGAAGGTACTTCATTTAGGACGTGCTTTGATTTCCTTTTTAAGTACTACTTATTTCTATTCATTTAAGCTAACATTGCCTCGAAAAAGAGCATCAATTTTATCAGGAAGGGTGCTGCTAATAACCTGCGAATTCGTTTTGAGGCTTTTAATTGCTTAAACAATATATCAAAGAAAGGAAAACATACATTTTAAAGGTATTCGATTGCAAACTTGAAATTTCATTTAGGACGTACTTTGATTTCCTTTTTAAGTACTACTTATTTCTATTCATTTATGCTAACACTGCCTCGAAAAGGAGACATCAGTTGTATCAGGAAGGGTGCTGCTAATAATCTGCAAATTCTTTTTTAGGCTTCAAAGGTTTGAAACTGAGGAGGAATCGATTAGATAAACAGATTATAAATGATAAAGGCGGTTGTATATATTTTATATTTCACAGGACAAGCTGTTTTATGAGCCTTTTGCGTAAGTTACGACTTGTAGAAAACGATTTATAATTGGAAAATCATGTTTAAGGTGATTAAAGAATGTTGATTTTAGCGAAGTCTTGAAAAGACATCTTCCATAAAAGGAGATACTAGAAAATACATGAATTGATATTGATTTCACCGCCCCAGTTTGCCAAAGGCAGGTCAATTTGTCGAAATTATGAGGAAAATTTCTAACCGACGCAACCTTCTTAAGGAGTAAGTAGCATCCTTAAATGGACAAGATGACGGATTTTGGAATGATTTGTTTCCGAATGAAATGGACTGAGACTGAGGAACGAATTTTGAATGAAATCAATAGGAGGTAATGAAACACCTGATTGACCCCTAAAAGATCCATTTTTCTAAAAAAAAAAATCTTCAAAGAATATTGATTATTTGATTGACTGGTCACACATGTACTAGTACTAATTAACATTATCTCGATCAAAATCATTTGAAATAACTCGTTTCGTTCAGCGCTCCAATCATTCACTACGAACACTCACTCAGAAATGCTCATAAATTGTTCAAAACCTCTTCGAAGTCGTTCAAATGATCAACATTGTAATTCAGTCGATAAAAAATATTGGCTTGATGTTATATTGCCTGGTTTTGATACTCAAGAATATGTTTTGCCCTTAAAACACGAATAAGAAAAGTACGCAAATTGTATTGGGCGAAATTATCGATCATTTTTACCCCCCTTGATAATCATCTAAAACTCGTTCATCACATTTATTTAATTTCATACCAAAAGCATTCCAAAATCAACCAACTCTTTCAATTTCACGAAGTATACAACTGTATACATCAAATATTTTCTTCAGTTTAGACAAATAAAAATATGATTAAATAGTGAAAAGGCCACATTCAAAACGCAAGTTATCAGTTACTAAACGGTCCCAGCCATGATCAGAGCAACTAGTTATTTCATTCGTAACCCCAATACCCTTAGCTAACTGGGCTTGCAACGATTACAAAGGGGAAAACGTAATTTAATGCTAAACGCAGCCAAGTGCATATATCTGTGCAATTTTGATAAGGCATGATTTGAAATAGGGAGCCGGCATCAAAGAAAATCGTATTTTGGTATTGTATGACCCATCATTTGTTTTCGTAACCAAGATGTATACCTAAGTTGAACAACAGGATTAAATCTTTCCTTGATTGAACTTTTTTGATTTTTTCAAATGACAAAAAGAGCATAATCGTGTACCTAGATACTGTTTAGAAAGAATGTTTTGATATTGACCAGGTAAATGTTTTTTAAAATGATGAGTGAATAATGAAATTTGCATGGGAAGGATGAGCAGGTTTTAAATGAAATTAAATGGTAGTATCAAAAAAGCGTTAATTTTGGGAAAGGAAGGATTTTTTTTAACCCCTTCCCAAACCTCCCATCGTCCTCGTGTAAAAATCGTAGCTGTGACATTATTATCTATACTAAGCATTATCATTGCAAATTTGCCTTATTTGAATTATTCCATTTCTTAACCCCCCCCCCCCCCCTTTTACATTGCTATCCACCTTTTCTATACCGAAAAGCTACCAGCAATATCCGTTTCTTACACATTTATGTAAAAGGATAATTATATATCAAGGTATCAATTCTTTTAAGAATTTAAAGGATGGTGCTGAAGGTCTCGGTGAAAAAAGACTTTCTTATGATTTCGTCTCATGAAAGCTAATTTTAACATCTTCTGGAAAAGAAGAGTTATAAAAATTCGCCATGCCTCGCTTAGTTCAATTGAATTATAAAAGCATCTAAGGTCAGCATATATTTAAAAACACAAATAAACAAAACTCCTGAAAGATATCATACCTCTTTATCTTATAACTATACAAATATCTGTGTGATAACATCCCAAATAAAATTTTTATGATATCACATTGGTATTTTTAGAACAATAACATTTTTCGGTCATTTCTAGAAACTTGCATTTCTGTGAGAAATATCGACGAAAACAAGGCAAACGGATGTTATAAGATAAATATTATACGTACTTAGTGTATTGTATGAAAAAAACAACATCTAACTCGGTTGTAGAAATTTATAATTGTCTCGGATGAGCCTCTACAATTATCAATTCCCCTAACCTCATTATATATCTGTTTTCACACAACCCACTTTTTGTACGTCCATTAGACCCAATGCTATGTATTCTAATTGTGTATTTACA
The DNA here is from genome assembly GCA_948146395.1 of Fragum whitleyi. Taxonomy (NCBI): domain Eukaryota; kingdom Metazoa; phylum Mollusca; class Bivalvia; order Cardiida; family Cardiidae; genus Fragum; species Fragum whitleyi. The sequence continues at coordinate 49,540,807 of OX411547.1, forward strand.
CGGCGTTAACTGGCTTATGGTCGTATGCTTCAATTGAATTTAAAAAAAAGCCAATTCTCTTTATCTCTTCGAAGAAAAAAAATACCTATGACAAATTCAGGACAAACGAAATTAAGAAGAATAAAAAATCGAACGTTTGGATTTTCAGGAAATCGAAGGGTGAAAACCCCCACAAGATTAAGGCCTCTGGATATTATTATACACTCTCGTTACATTTGTGAAAAATGTAAACATCGCAGAACATGAAACGAGTCTGCCTGTTCTTAACAAACATTATACAAATAGGCTTCCCGACCAGAGAGAATCGGTATTATTTATGTGACGGCCCTGTCGGCAAATTGTAGTCTATGAGCATGTGAAATTAACATCTGGATCCAGGAAACCAAGCGTCCTCTACTTGGAAATCTGGAACCTTGGGGCCCGTTTAACTAAACTTCTAACGAAAAAAAAAAAATAATCGTAAGTCAAAATCATGAATCGTACCTTGTGTTTCCATTCATTGCTAGATTTCTGCCTATCAGTATCTCATTGGAATCGTCTCTAGAAGAGGCCCGTTTAACTTAACTTCTAACAAAAAAAATATTCGTAAGTCAAAATCATGAATCGAACCTGGTGTTTTTATTCATTGTTAGATTTCTGCCTTGCAATATCTCATTGGAATCGTCTTTAGAAGACGATTCCAATGAGATGATCCACGGCAGAAATCCATATTTTGTTACTTCTGTAGCAACAACTTTAATTTTTGACTGACGCAAAAAAAAAAAAAAAAAAAAAAAAAAAAAAATTGATCATAAGATGTTTGGTAAAACAGGCCCGAGGAAACCAGCGTCCCTTACTTTGAATTATTTCTGTTTCCTTTCTGCTCTTGGACCTGTACAGATTACATGTATGTAGTAAAACTTGTTTTAAGCGACAACTCACTGGACCAACAAGCGGTCGTAAAAGAGAGAGTGAAATTAACATCTGGATCCAGGAAACCAAGCGTCCTCTTCTTGGAATTCTTTCTCTTTCTTTCTTCTCTTGGACCCGTACAGAATATATATACAAAAATTCGTACTTAGCGCTTTGTATGGAAAGAATATCTAACGAGGTTTTGGGATTTGATAATTGTTGAGGCTCTGCTGAGACAATTACCAATTCCTACAACCGAGTAAGATAATTTCTTCATGCAATACACAAAGTACTTTTTTTCATTTATCTTATAACCTCTATTTGCCTTCTTTTCGTCGATGTTTGTAGCCAGACATGCAAGTTTCTAATAAAAACCAGAATCACTTCATTGTTCTAAAAATATCCATGTGATATCATAAAAAATATCATATAGAATGTTATCACACGGATATTTGTATAGTTACAAAATTAAGTAAAACTTGTTTTAAGCGACAACTTACGGTACCACCAATCGGTCGTTAAAGACAGTGTAAAATTAACATCTTGATCCAGGATACCAAGCGTCCTCTGCTTTGAATTCTTTCTGCTCTCTTTCTGCTCGTGGACCCGTACATATTGAATTAAGACCATTTAATCATACAAATGAGTAATCCTAAACTATTACCTATGAGAGCAATAGGCTCTATTACAGCGCTGCAATAAGCGACTTGATCTTTCGTTCTTTTTAAGGACCTTCTGATGATGTTGTAAAGTTGTACTTCCGTTGAAAGAAACCATTTTTTTTCATATTATCTACTGTTTCTTTTCTTTGAGATTTTGATTGTAATGTGACGCAATTTTAGTCAGAAAATTGACATGAATGTGACTTGGATAAATATCATTAACAAAGCGATAAGTGTGGCTATCATTTGACTCTAAATCGAATACTGATTTTTTTGTTATTATTCACACACACAAAAAAAGTCTTAATACATTAATTCGTGCATTTGATTTATCAAATGATAGAAAAGTAAAGTAACTTTTAAGGTTGATCGGCGTAAAATACAATTTCAGCATTTTTAGTGTATATATGTAGATCATGTATAAATATATTTTCATTTCTCCTCCAAATATGGTAAAAGAGAGGCTCTATGAAACGGTTTTAGATATTCCAATACAAATTCCTAGAGTTATCTACAACCTAATTGAGATTTTCCAAAATTTCTTATCCAATTTGAACTTCAAATCATACGTTTGTGAAGTTCCTTCCTTATTAGTTATAAACTTAAACCTTTAATTGCCTTCAGTATTTTAATTAGTTCTGCATTTGAAGAAAATGTAAGCATGCAGGGAATGCCGGAATGAAAACGCAAAAAATCTTATCTCTTGGTGAACGTTATCGGAACCTAATTGGCAATAAAATAGAAAAAGCTATCTTTTCATTCACTAATTGGAAACCTGGAGTAACATTTTTTTCTATTTTGAACGTTTCTATAAAGTTACATAACTTATTAAGCATTTGATTTAATGCATATTTATCCTAGATGAATTACAGTAGAAAAAACTTAAAACATCATTCACTACGCGCTCCATCCATTCATTCCAAACGCTCACTCAAATCGGTCGAAAGGGGTACTACGAAATCGTTCAAAACGATTTAGATCACTTCAATAAAATGATCAACCATTCTACTGTTTTTGAGTGTGTGGTTTTAAAATGTCTGATGGGTCAACGAAGACCGACAAACAGGAAAAACGTATTTTGTTATAAGGGGAGGTTATAAAATATTGACAATTTCGAAATTATCTATATTATGGTTTGAAACCCTCTGATTTCATTCAAAACTCTCCCCCGCTCATTCAATTTCATTACATATTTATTAAAAAAAACATTCACCTTGTCATTTTCACGCTGTTATGAATTATGTGATGTAAGTCTACCCCGAAAATCTATGACGTAGACGAACTGATCCACTTTGAAACCTTTCATTTCATAATTTGGCAATGGTATTATAATTCTAGAATCAATCATTGACTTACAGTTAAGAACATTGTGAAATTGACAAGATGACTAATTTTGAAATGATTTTGAATGAGTGTGCTGAGCGAGTTTGAGTAAAATTCAAGGGAGGTAAACCAATATCGCTCATTGTGTTCAAGATGAATAAAATTGCCTGTATTTATTACCTCCCTTTCATATACGTAATGTTCTGTTTTGTGTCTTCATGGACGAATCAGAAATTTTAAAATCCACCCAACCAATAAAATCGTAGAATGATTTGATCGATTTGAATTAAATGTTGATTGATTTGAACGTTTTGTATTTTCTCTGGTGAGTTCGAAGCATTTTTGATCGATTTTGAGTGGGTGGTAGGAATGAATAAATGAAACGCTGAGTGAGTGATATTGAATGATTTTGATCGATCGCAGTGAGTGTCAATTTCACGATGTATTTTTTTACTGTTTTCACAAAGAAAAACAAGTAATTATCAGTGATATCGTGGAAGTGCATGTGGCATAAATGCTTATTTCAATGCTATCTGCATCAACCCCGATTTGGCGTATCAAACTATTTTAAGGACGCCTTATTAATCTTGCGACATTTTTTGCGAGCGCGTGTGTGTGTGTGTGTTAAAACGACTTCGATTTTGGCGCGAATGGCGCCTGTCTAGCAGAATAGGGGTTTAGTCATTTATGGCATTAGGACATGCATCCGCTTGTTACGGTATGATAATTGTGCCAGTACCACGGCGGCTGGAGTACCTAACAACGAACTCCCAGCATTTCGAACTGCAGTACTACACGTACCATTACAACATTTCTTAGCTGCTATCCTACATAAATTTGAAATTTTCCACCCATTCGTAAGACAATTGAATGTGATCTTATCAAGCTTTTATCATCACAGTTATATCGCTGCGACTGGAGAACCAAACAATAGATTCCTGGTATTCCTCACACCCGTACTACCATTGCATTCTTTCCAAGCAGATGTCTACGATTATCAACCAATCTGTACCTGCGGTGGGAATACCACTTGGGACTGTATAATTCGGAGTCTGACGCGTTGCCAAGTTCGTTATAATGACGGTGCATTATTTCATATGAGCCTGTGCGTGACATTTCCAACAATTTGACATTGCGTATACGGTACAAACATTGAGCAGCCTAGACACTCCTGTGAAAACTTTGGTCAGACTCTACGAATGCACAAGCTGGGCAGAGTCAATGCTTTGCGAATTTTAAATATGTTGGAAATGCCACGCACAGGCTCATATATCTTACAAACCTTCTATAAAAACCCTTCTTTTGTCGCTCACTTTTAAATACTCTTATCGACGAACTACTGGGTGAATACAGGGTTATCCACTTGACCAGGCGAAACGAATTAATTAACCTTTAAATTAGAAAGGCAAATGTGACCCTTTTTACGTTTTATTCGTCCAGCGTAAGGGCCTTGCTACTGATTTAGTTACGTGTCGAAATGATTTTCAAGCGATGAAAACAAAGGACACAATCAGTCCAATAGTCTCCGTTAGTTCTAAAATTTTTGACCGGCATTAGATTCCCCTAAATGCTTATTTTGACTTGTTATTTTTTTCAAAGTATTAAACAATGTCGAATGAAGGGACTGGAAAGGCCTTGAATGGTCAAGTGTGAAACGGGCGAATTAAAGCAGATCTCCGCAACAACTGACCACTCCAGCTATAACAGCGACTGGCAAGTAATAAGTCACCACGAAGAAGACAAAATAGCCCATTACGAACCGTATTTTGTCCGTTTAAATGACTGGTCAAGTGCGCTGGGTCGTAATTGTAAACGGACCAAAGAAACAAACGGCATTGTATGCTTGCACTTTATCGATTTTCGATTACAGTTTTGTTTTATGTGTTGCCTTTAACGAAGCATTCTTCCGTTCCTTAAAGCCCTAACGCCGTTTTGACAAACCCATAGATTCTTCGTTCTTTTGTGTTATGCAAATTGGACCATAAATAAAGCCTGATGCTTTTGCGCATATTGATTGAACAATATTGACATTCGGGAAGAATCCCATCTTCTACGTTCCTAGACTAGTGGGGGAGATTTCTCAAAACGGAGTCTTAAGGAAATCGCTCTATTATTGAATTTTATGAAAGGCCTGCTTCTAAACGTGATAGTTTATTTGAGATAGAGGCTGATTTATGAATTGAGAAAATAATTGGATTTTTTATTAATTCTAGATAAAGTTAGCGACCGAAATATTAACTCAGGAAACTTGTCTTTTTGACGATAAGTCATTCGTTTCGACTGGATTCTTATCGAAGATTCTTATGAAAAATGGAATCTTTTAGATGTAATAATATTGTTTTCTTTACGGCAGTCTGATTCAATTATTTCGTTCAATATTTTGATACAATCTTTCAGAGTGAACCAAAAAAGGACATTCTTGTGGTAAAATCTAGAATCGCACTGTTATGTAGCAGGGTTTCGCCTTTTATGTTGAATTATCAACGAGTGTCGATTGTCAACTTTCCGGTGCACACACATGTGCACGGACTGAACTAAAATTGACACTTTTGAATCTTTTAATAATTTTCTTATTCACAAAAAACAACAACACACTTTCGATTGACATCCCTTAGTCGAAAATATCTTGTATGAATATTTCCTGTACGGAGTTTGTACAAGGTTCCTTTTCGCGAGATATAGACCGTAAAAACATGAGAAGCAAATAGTTTTCAAAGGCTAAAGTAGTGCGATGCTTCTATACAGTCTACAAAAATATGTGCGACAATACATTAGCTTACTCTAATTATACTGATTGTCTATCGAACTAGTGAAACAGTGCATCGACACGCGACATATTCAACATGTCGGTTAAATGTGCCTTTACTCGTACGAGATTTTTTAGTACCGCTTTGAATTATTCTCTCGTAGACGGGGACTGCATGTGCTACGGTAGCGACGACAAATAAAAGCAAATATGATACGGGTACTACAACTTCATGGGTGAAAACCTACATAGTTCAGGGCTGTTTGATAGACTCCATTTTGAGATGGACATTTGAAAAGATCACACATTACATCGACTTTATAACAAAGGTAGTTCTATACACTACCGTATCGAGCATTTTGTGTTTTCCTCTAGTATTTCGACTTCGATGACGGCATTTCCAATTGTTTTTTTTTTATATATATAGCTTTGGGTTAATTTCAAAGCAAACTCAAGAATAATATGGACAAAGGACGAAATATTTAAGGTACATCCTTAACATTCTCTCGGTAAGATCAGCTTCCCTTGTCTCCTATGACAAACAGCCATAAGAAAGGTCATTGTCTTACTCATATGTAAGATCACATTCTAAATGACGTCATCACGACGTCATCTGACGCATATTTTCGCGGCATTTCTGTGGTCTGAGCGTTCCGAAAATTGTTTTTTAACGTTCAAAAAAAGTGTTAAATGAAAATAAAATGGAATCTGTAACTCGATTTTGTTTCAGACAAGTTGATCTTAACCTCGTCTGGTATAGAAATGTTATTCAGCTCGCCAAGGCTCGCTTAATAACATTTCAATTCTTGACTCGGTTAAGATCAGCTTTTCTTAGACAAAATCTCATGATAGATCCTATATTACTCAAAGAAAATCTTATTACAGAATTTGTTAACTCTCAAAGAAAGTCTCATGACAGATCGTTTATATATTAGTATCACCCTTATCACCCTTGGCACTAAACAAAAAAAGATGGATCATAATTGAATTTGAATTTTGTTTTGAACGAATTTCCTTCTTCTTTTTCAACATTTGCCTCAGTCTTTGTCAATGAAGTTTAGATTAGATCAGACTGTACGTCTGTGTAGACTGACTTTAGTCTTTGATGTCTACCAAAGCTTTTACATACTGCACGAATTTATCTTCAGAATATATTATATAATCGCATGAATGTTTCAATTGATATACGAAATAACATGAAAGAATACAGGAACGAAATGCAAGTCTCTTATTAACAGAATTATTTTTATGAAATAATCTCATTCCGCATTGGTGTGTCTTTAATTAATGTCTGATGGAGGAGGAGGGGCTATTTACAAAAGGTAAAATCCGAGGGCGAAGCCCGAAAATTTTGCTTTTCATATTGATTCCCCTAACAGACTTAATACATGGACACATCAATGCGAAAATGAAATCATACCCATTTTAACACTATCACAATCACATGAAATTAGTTTTATTATCATTTTATCGTTGAAAAACAGTTTAAAACATTTTTCTGGAAGTAAAAAATAATGAACAAGCAATTATGCTGACGTAGTGAGAATTTCACAGAAAGCGACGTGCGTCATCAAGAGGGGTTTATTACGTCAAAAGTATCAACGTTCACGCTAAAGATGACGTTGAGCATAATAAATGGGTGGAAGTATCTGTTTTCACAGTAAAGCACATACCATATTAATTCTATTGCCCATCAATTCTATATTATTTCTTCTTATTTCATAAATGCGTTTTAGGCCATCGTGTTGTCATGAATCTCATTGTTATTTTGATGAAATGACCCTGTTAAAATGAGTTAAGTGCTAAGTTATTCAAAATCTGCCAAAGACAGAATAAGACTTACATTAACGAAAGATTTCTATATATAAAAAAAGAATGGAACATTTATCCAATATATATTTTCAGTTGGATTCGGCTGTAGTTGCATTAAGAGGTCTATTTAAAATGCGATTTGATATCGACTCCATCATGATTTAATAATACATATATCTTATAATGCAACGCCAGCACGTCCTTATTTCGTTCTACGTTAACCTTTGAAGTTATTTTCAAAGCTGACACGAAGTCATTTTTAATGACGTGCATTTCATTTCATAATAGATGCAGCGGTAGGCAAAAATGACCCTCCGACTAGAGCGGTCGTAAATAACGGCATCCTGCTGCATGTGGGAGGTTAAGATGTCTTTCCCAAGACAACGAATTTGAATTATGTCATGGAGGACGCTCCCCGCGAAGATGATGCATAATATCATGTAAACATTAATTCAGCGATCTCGACATAATGCTTATTACAGTTAGTTATATCGTGACATTTATCAAAAAAAACCAAATATTCCAAATCACTCCATCTTCGCAAGCCAAGGGTTCTAGGAACATAGTGGAGCTGGAACCCTTGGCTTGCGAAGATGTAATCATTCACTCGGCGCTATAGTCGTTCATTCTTAACACTCACTCAAATCGATCAAAAACGCTCCAAAATCATAAAAAGATACATTAACTTATACATTAAAAATATAAATAGAAAACATCGCGATTTCACTGCTTTAATTGAAATTGTAAGCGTCTGATTGGTTCTTGAAGAAATAGTAAACTTGTAGAACTTATATGCATATTTTATTAAAGGGAGGTAATGAATATCGCTATTTCTGTAATTGTACACCATTTATCCTTAATCTGTTTTCGGAAAATGATAACAATATCCCATGCTTTATTTGGTCATAATTGTCTAATACTTGAGATCAAGAAAAGTGGGTGCAATTTTTCTGCTTATTATTCTGTAAAGGCACTTTCATGAACATACATGTAGTGTTAAGATTAACTTGTTCATTTCTGCGAACGACGGTATATATATTTCCTTTCTTTCATCATACACGCAATACTTTTTTTGAAATAAGAACTCTTTTAAATCTATCACATTTCATAAAGTAATTGTCATTATTTAATGAAGTATCGTCGAGCTTGTTCATTTTGTTATGACGTGTCCAGTCTAAATTTAATGGTTTGCTACATCCTTAATTAACCAACTTCCTTATTTGAATACGGACATCTCTAAATTGGAGGTCTGGTGTTTAATTATTTGGCAAAATAACATCGATTATACCATTGTTGTTGCTTCATATTTCTCTTTTTTCTTTCATTATGTATACATCAAATCCCAAAATTATAGTATATGTACATTGTACTAATTGCTATACTAGCACATTTGACTGATATAAAGTTGCCCCCCCCCCCCCCCCCCCCCCCGGTAAAAGTTGGAATCAGTTTGACACGTTTTTTTCTCGAATTATGTTCTTTTCCATGTAGACTTATTGTGAATGATAATCACAGAATTTCGTCACTGTAGCGCTTATATATGGCAATTGCCTATACCGTTTATATTCCATTTCAAATGAATCATTTAAGTAAACGCGTAACGCATTTTCTTTCCGAAACAGATAAATAAATATCATTTTTTACACTGTACTAGACTTCAAGAAATAGAAAAGAAACAAACACTCTTTTTCAAGCGCGTAGAGGATAATCGTTTGTTTGAGTGTAAGATCGAATTATATTTCATTAGGTGAACAACTTTTGTTGTTCAAAAAAAAAAAAAAATATCCATCGATCCTTTTGAAAAAACAAAAAGTTTTCTAGTTCTTTAAAGAAAAACGAGACAAAATATGAATGTTAAGGACACTTTCTCAAAGCGTTTCATCTTGCACGTGATTGATATGCAACATTCAAGATGACGTCACGAATTGGGCTTCGCTTAGATAGCGTCAGATAGGGTGACATGAACGAAAGCGGGGTACAAGTTTTTGATAATTTCGCTGGTTAGAAAATTATCTACCGTTATTTCTTAATAAACCACCCAAAAGCATTACAGAAACGCGTGTATTTGCTAGCAAAGCCTTTCCATGTGCGCCAAATAGGGTCAACAAAATCAAAGGTGTATAAAAATTGTGCTTTGAATTGATTAATACTTGTCTTCTAAGATAATATTCTCTTTTATATGACTTGAATTTCAATGTATTTAAATTACATTTAAAACGTTCATATAGATAAATCTATAGGTACTTTGATTTTAATACTTATCTTCCTTGCCCTTAGAAAGTCCATTTATCTTTCATCAGTTCGTAATTTTAAAATTCAGAGGGATGGAGGCAAAGGCATATTTGATGCATTTTCTAATAGCGTCTACAGCAATTAAACTGACATGAAATGAACTTAAGAATACAGCCGTCTAAACGTGCTTAAGATCTTAATTTCGTTACGTCTTTATTTTGATATAAACGTCAAACGATGTCAAGAGTAAGGTGTAATTATCATTAATAATAAGACCTCAATGAAAATGAAATAGATCAGAGGCGCTATGTAATCGTTTCATGCAACCGTTTTTTTTTTTTATAAGAATGCAATATTTAATCCAGGAAATGCGAGGTATTTCGATATTTTATAATAAAAATAACGTGATTCGGCGGAGATGCATTATCTTAGGATAAGGTTAAATCTTGTGACAGATCGAACGGCTCCGTAAGACCTTTTTTTCCCAGGCTTGCTTGGCTTTATTGTATACAAAGAGATCTTCGTATGTATGTTTGTCTGTATGTATGTCTATATGTCTGTATGTCTGTATGTCTGTATTTATGTGTGTATGTATGTATGTATGTATGTATGTATGTATGTATGTATGTATGTATGTATGTATGTATGTATGTATGTATGTATGTATGTATGTATGTATGTATGTATGTATGCAATGTATGTATGTATGTACGTATGTATGCTTTTCATACATGAACCTAAATATTAAACTTTGGGTTCCAAAGTAAATCAATACTGTGAAACTCCATGCGTTGAAATGGCGACATTTAAAGCAATCCTAGACATGAAATAGATTTCCGTGATTACTGTTTGTTCGCGTAAAGGAATTATTTTTGTTTGTAACCGATGCGCTTTCTATATGTAATGGGAATATTCATTATACCCACCGAAAAACGAATGCTTTCGAGGAATACTGGAATCAGCTTGCCTGTCCGTCCGTCCATCTGTGTACGAAAATCTGCCAATTTTGTGTCGCAAACTCAACCTTCAGTTTCAATTCAAAACTTATAAAACTTCATACAAACATTTATCACATGATGAATTTTTGCAAGACATAATTTTGGGCTATCAACTTCCCCTTGTTCAACTAATACATTAGACTTAAACGTCAATTCGCCTTTTTGTATAAATACCACTCAAAATTTAACAAGGACCACTTGTTATATTGTGGGTCATTTTAAACCTGAAGTTTTTAATTCTGAAACTTTGTTCATTTGACTATATTTTGTGCTAAAACATCAATATATTGATGAGCCATAGAAGCGGAACAAGGCTTCAAACTTAGTAGGGGCAATGAAACAAATTAACTCGGAGTGGGAGATAAAGCTTTTTGGAAAAATAATGAAATCTGGCTTAATTACACTGTACAATTGCATGTGATTGGACTTGAGGTGAAAAAAACGTTTCTACGAATTTTAACCAGCCTTCTGATGCTATCAATATTTGACCAATCGAGTGTCGTCTGCTTCAGCCCCAGAACAGAGGTTCGCTTGACCTTGAAGGCATTGTTCCAGTTATGTTCCAGTTTTGGGAAACTGATTCATAGTCTGTGAACTTTGCAAGACAGACCGTTCTCTTCAAGTTGCTTTTACAATTAATCAACGTTGACCCCTCTGTTTGCCTAAATGTCATGACAAATGCAATTTTGAGTACATTTTTCTTTGAAAAAAAAAAAAAAAAAAAAAAAAAAAAAAAACAACAACAAAAAAAAAACAAAACAAAAACAAACAAGAAAAAAACCCCGAAAATAACCCTCTGAAACCTACACAAGAGAGCCTTTTTTAAATCCTGACACCATGCATTCCAAATCATGTTCAGGAAAAACGCAGCTATGTCAGTATGAAACATTTGCGATTTTACCGAAGATTTAAACAGAATTAGTGTGTTCCGTTTCTGATTTGTTGGGAATCCAAATCTTGTAATAACAGGTTAGACGTGTACGTGTATGTTCAAGGACTTCCCTCATAAAGAGTTTCAGTACAAGTATTCGGTGTCGGTCATGACCTTTTGGTATAGGATCAGTGACGGTAAGGATGGGTATAAGAATGCAATGAAAATAGACGTACAAATCGTTGAAAAAGTCACAATGATTTATTCCAAACGACCAATGAAAATACCAATGACAACTTAGACGTATATGCGTTCTCTCTGGAATTGTTTCGTATGTTTTGAATTAGTTTAGTTCAATACAATAACTACAAGCTGTCCCTGGTTTAGAATGATCTCGCATTGAAATTAGACATTATTTCCTTCTTTGTATAAATAAAGTAGTTATTTTGTGTAATTTTCTTTCAGTTTGCCTTCACTGGTCATGCATTGGAAATGCACAATTTCACTTAATCAGCTTTTTTCTGTTTTAGGAATCTCTTAAAATATCCAAAATCAACAAGTATCTCATTACACCGAAAGCCCTTGCTGGGGTATTTAGCCACATATTGTGACAAGTTCTAGTTACAACCAAAAAAGTTGCGTATCTTACAATTTTCATTAGAAAAAGAATCATTCTCATCTAAATTGATAAAAGATATGAAGGAAGTAGACAAACTATCTTCTCATTTCTGATAAACAACAAGGGTAACCTACTCACTGGGTGTCTTTGTATATATCAGTCATTTGACGGTATAGGAATGGGAACAACAGAATCAATAATTCATTTGCTGAAGACATGCAAGCCGTTTTTTATAATTCATTAATCCGTCCCGTTGCATGTCAACGAAACCCCTATCCCTTAGGCTGTCCGTGCCTTATTCCAAAGATTTCTGTTAATTTTCTCTTATATAAAAAGAAAAAAAAATATAAGCAGTAGGTTTACTCATAGGTATACATGGCCACACACATGGCAAAGAAATAAGAAAGAATGGATTGCTTTGTCATATGTGGATTTCTCTAGTAGATCTTAAGAAAATTTGAAAGATGGGGTATTTTGAATCTATTGAACCGCAACCTCTTTAAATTAAACTAAAATAAAGAAGGTCGCATTTGAAAATTGACTTCTCGGAAATCAGATGGCAGAGAGTTCCTGGATAGTGAATGAAGCATCATCCAGTTGATCTCTACAAAATATATTCCCTTAATTTTCTGAATGTAATACCGAGTATTTAGATTTACATAGAAACAAAGAAAGAAATCCTAGGAATTCTTCTTTGAGTTCAGAATGCAGAGGGCGATGCCGCATACTTGTAGTGTTAAGTTTCCTCTCGACTGTGTTTGTTCATATCATGCTCTTTCCTGATGTTAGGGATCTTCAAGGGTAAATCACATTTTAAAAACAATTTATTTCTAAAATCTGAACGATATTTGGTTTAATTTATGGTGCTTATCACCTAGTGGATCCTTAGAATTAGCCCTGTTATGGCTACCTAGTTATTAGAAACAAAGATCTTTACTAGAGTTTCATTCCTTGGCAAATATCTATCCTTTACGAATTGAAGACTAAGCAATAAATCATACCAAAATTTAGAAAACAGTTTAACTAAGAATCCATAAGGAGATTTAAAAAGTCATGCGATTCCGGAAATTCTCAACACCAATTAAGTAAAAGTAAGTTTTCTAATTGTTTAATGTTGATTCGTGTAAAATTATGCATGCTGGTTAATAGAAATTAAATATGGCTGCAGTATACGCTTATGTAAATTTCATGACTCAGGTCCTTAATGCCTGACTCACGCGGAACATTTAAGTGGTTTAGCTGACCTTTACGGGTTTGATTCCAATTACCAAAACGTCGCTTTTTAGTTAGTAAAAATTAAAATTTGAAAACGGTTTGATGTCGGAAAGCTTTGGTAGACGTCGTTATGCTTCGGTTTAACCCAATCGTTATATCTGCCCTGCGTTCAGGTTGAAAACGTAAACAAAGCCCTTTCGAAATGATACCTCGCTTTGTGCACGTGCAAAGCGGGATATCATCTCAAAGCGCTCGCAAAGCGCTCGCGAAGCGCTTTTACATCCTGAACATTGGGCAGTGCTGAAAGGCTTAATGGCCTTTAAAACGTATGTATGGATATTTAAGAGTTGCACTGAAATACGTAGGTTTCTTTCGCTAGCAATCTGAAAAGAAAAGACATCATCCGAGAAAACACGAGCCTTGTCGACTTCAACATTTTTCATTAGGGATACACTACCAAAAGTAATGATCACGAACTGTAGTAGAACAATTTGATTAAATGACTTAAATCAAAACTTATGTGGTAAAAAGAAATGAAAAAAAATCATTTTACATTTTTGAAAGTCTGCACTGTTGTGTGTGCATATTAATTCATTTTATTTTTAATATTCATTAATAAGTATTATAATTTTTCTGTCAATAGCATTTTTCTGATTGACAATGGCAAATACATGTAATTTTCAAATGTTGTCTTTTCCCCGCCGAATTGTCATTTCTTCTATTATCTAAAATTAAAGGGCACTTAAGCTAAGCTTTGTAAAACTTAAAGTCATTTACTGTGATAAAAATGTTGTGATAAGATGAGTATTTAATAATTACCAAAGTAATCACCATGTCCCTCTATGTCGGCCACACCCTTGCATAGGACCGCAATGGAAATAAGAGATAACCTTTTCTCTTCTATTGCGTAATCCTAGGTAGGGATGTGGCAGGTTTTCTTATCTAAGTCGATAATAGAAATTCTAATAAGCGAGCCTTGGCTAGCTAAATGACTTTTCTATTATAGACGAGGGTTAGATCAGATTGTCTAAAAACAATAGAGTAACTAAATCTTTTCTCACATATGCAACATTTCAATTGATTTCAACCAATCTTTGGAACGCAAAGATTACATGAATATCATAAAGACGTGCGTGAGGTGACATCACGAAGACGTCATTTTAAAGATAAAACCCTACATGTACATGTGTGTAAGAAAAGGATATATCTGGGTGTTAGCTATGGATGACAAAGGTTTTTGTATCAGATGAAAAAGGACGTTGATCTGGACTAAATAGAAGTGTTATAAAGGCCGAGAAGATCAGCTAAATAACATGTCTATCTAGAGTCGGTTAAGATCAGCTTGTCTCTAACATAATCTCCTTACTTAACCCTTTTACAATGCACCAATTTACTTATGGTGCTTAATTAGGCTGAAACGTTATATATCCTAGAATAGTTCGGCATATTTAAATTCTTCTCGATTCTCAAAAATTGTGCATAGTGAATGACTGTAACTGTGATATAACCCTTGAACTACGAAAGACGCAATAAAGTTATTAAGTATGAAATAAGTCGTCGTGGGGAGGGTGTTGTAATCTGATAACATAAACCGCTGACCTACCGCCGAATTTCTTAATGTACATTAATATCAAATAAAAGTGATAAATGCGATGATTCCCCAGCCTCAATGGGCATATTTTAATACGAGGGCCTTTTCAAATTATTCGCCGGAGTCGTGATATATGGCTCTTACCATGATTATGTAAAATTATAATTAGATCTCGGGGTGACTCAGGTGTATATAGCGACTTACTGGAAAGTTTATTGATGTATTTTACTATATTTCCTTGAAACATCGATTGTCGTTTGGTGCCATTATCAACGAAATCATGGGTAAGAAATTAAAAGTTTAGTTAAAACTCGTGACCTAAAGACTGTTTCTGCAGATTTTTCCACCAACTTCATGGCTCAGCGTGAAACAGTTGTAACTGCCTATAAACGTTTAGGCAGTTACAAGTGGTTCACACTGAGCCATCAAACTGATGTTAGTTTCAAAAACATTATATACATGTAATTGCTTTAATTTATGTGTTAGGAACTGATTAATCAATTATGAAAGTTCTTAGTCGATCATCACAATTTGAAGCCACAACCAATTGGTCATCGATTATAAATGATAAATCTGCCCATCACAAATAAATTGTATTTATAAACCAGTGAAGTTCCCAATGTATACATATTGCCCAATAAGTGGGAAGAAATGGTAATTTTTGATGCATCTATATATTTATTTGATACTTTTCATTTTCTGGGTGCATAAGCAATGATGCTGCAGTTAAGATAATTGTATACTTTATGTGTGCTTTAGGAATGATGCTGGAGTTAAGATAATTGTATACTTTATGTGTGCTTTAGGAATTCAGAGGAATTATCTATCGTTATGAAGTAATTCCATAAAATACCCAAAGAATATTTACCTGTCAATGGATGATTATTATATGATTATTTCTAATAGAATGCCTGGTGATATTTTCCACAGTCATGACTGTACTAATACATACATTCAAAATTGAACGCTTGAAAATATATGTTCATGGATCGTGCTTTATTTATAGCATTAAAAAGCAAGAAATGTAAAAAATGTGCTCATGTCTTGAATAGACACCTGTGAACTTAAATGACGTTGCAATATTTAAATCGTTTTGCATCGATTAATGGCTTGAATGCGAGACCAATTAAATGCCTACGTCAAGGAGCGATGTTTACTCTTTGTATCTTTTACAATTACGTGTCGAATTGCAAACTTTTGCCCTATATACCTATCACATACATCTTAAAACTGTGGCAAATCATTGTGGTCTTATTGTAAATTTGTTATTTAATTATGTAAATGATAGAGGAATATCTTTTTGCATTACAATGATTTTGTTTCATCGTTCACATTATTAACAATAAATTTACACATTCCTTTTGGTTTTATCATTATAATAAGTACGATTCTTCTCCCTTTGATCAATTGCATATCTCGAATTGGATATAAGAAAATTCAAGCATAATGATAAATAATATTAATTTAAATGAAAATATGAGTTATGTTATCTACTTTCATATCCAACTATGTTGGTACTAATTGAAGTCGTCTTATGGAGACGATTTCAATAAGTAACCACGTCATAGGGTACCACCAACAGCATAAGGTTAACCGTCACCATTACTGATTGTTTCTGAATGCAAATCGAAGTCTATTTTTCTATTAGAAGTACCAACTTATTTTTTACTTTAATGAACTTGAATGTTCGATATTTAAGTACACAGATGTCAAAACAGTCATACATAAAAATAAACCAATAACCAAACAAAGAATCTAAAAGAAAATCATTGTGACGAGCTTTTAAGCGGATATTTCGAAATTTATGTTTACATACGAGTGAAAAGAGTGCAATCCATCATTTATCAATATACAGACGTTTTTTCCTTTCTTTAAATGGGGTTAAACAATGTAAAACTAATATCCTCCCTCCAGCCAGCCCTGTGTTCAGGATGAAAAAGCGTTTGGCGAGCGCCTTGATATGATACCCCGCTTTGCACGTGCACATACGTGCAAAGCGAGGCATCATTTCGAAAGCGCTTCGCTAACGTTTTCACCTTGAACGCAGGGCAGATACTTTCGCTTTGTGTTAATATGCACGAATAAAGATGCTTTGATATTTTGAAACCGAAATTCCTCCTTATATCTGAAGCATGGTATAGGAACAAAATTTTAATACGGCAGACAGACTCTTTAAACCCGGATTGATTAGGGCGGCCTTTGATGATAGAGCTGACTTTATCTACATGCATACAACAAATAATCACCTTAAAGCCAAATATAAACATATCTTCCTCAATATCGCCCTAACGAAAAACCCAACGATATTGTCCTCGACGCATTTATCAATGTAATCAATGTATTGCATAAAATGGTCCACGAAGGAACACTCTTCATATATCACCTGCAACGATATTTCTATGAATTTATGGTCGTACTCTCATGTTCGTTTTCACATTTCTCCCCCAGTTACGTTTGATCATGTTTGATTATTGCATGCCACACTTATGCTGTGTTTGGAAACAAATGCACCCTTTATTTTAAAATTACAAAATTGTTAGCCATTTCCTCACGCTTTCAAAGACGACAGGAAAAGGAGGCGGTGATATTTCTTTGATTTAAAAAGTATTTAGTAATTTATTATACATATCTTAGGGGCAAGAAGATACAAGGATTTTGAGTATGCTTTTGTCTAAAATCTCATTTGCAAGACACGAATATCGAAAAAATATCGATCGATTATTAATGACCAGTGGCGCGATCAGAATTTGAACTCACTATCTTCGATATCTCTCGGACCACGAGTCAAACACCTTACGGTTAAAACCATCCTGAAATTAACTCGCTCAGCGCCCCAATTATTAATTCTTAACACTGACTCAAATCATCCCAAAAACGCTCCGAAATCGTTAAAAACAGTTCGAAATCGACCAAAACGATCAACATTTCATTGAAATTAATCAAATTGTTTCACGATTTATTTTGGCATGTGTGGACTCTTAAACGTCTGATTGGTTCGTGAACACAATTTTGAAAGTATGTAGATTCTTCATAAGGAAGGTAATGAATATTGCTAAATATTGAACGAAGTTAGCGATACTGGATTACATCTATTAAATTTCATTCAAAACTCGCCCCACACTCATTCAATAGCCTTCCAAATTTATTAAAAAAATCATTCAACCTTTCAGTTTCACGGTATTTTATTAGTTTATACGAATTTATTTTAGTTCGATTGCGACGAAAGCTTAAGCTTATAAGATCGCTCTCGAACACCCAATCCTGATGTTTTCTCGTCCCTGAAAGAGAGGCAGTGGTTTAAACCCACTGCTACCCATTTTTACAGCTGGGTGAACTGGGGCTGGCTATTAAGTGTTTTGCCCATAAACACACCCCGGCGACAGTGGGGCTCGAACCACGGACTTTCAGGTCACGGGTCGAGTGCATTTACCACTAGGCCACCGAGGCAGACGACGGTATTTTATTGGTAACCGATGGGCCAGTAGATCCAAACTCTTCATTTAGAGGACTATTCATTTGAAGATTTGAGGCTAGTTCTAGCCACGTCACAATTTAAGTAACGTTTATTTTATGAACTAAAACAAGATAATTTTTAATTTTTGGATGGTTTTCGACCCGTCAACACAGATAAGGATAGATTATTGGTTTGGACTGATATCAGGAGTGGACAATTATTGGTATGACAATTTTCAGTTTCCTAACAGTTTACAACATCGTGAAATTGACTAGATGAATGTTTTTTTAATGATACTTTAATTGAATTGAGTGAGCGTGTGGGAGCGACTTTTGAATGAATTTAACGGGGGGTAAATAGATATCGCAAATTATGTTCAGGATGAACATAATTAGCGATATTTGTTACCCACCTTTAATAAAATATACGTACTTTTCTGTTTGTGCGTCCTCGTAGACCGATCAGATACTTTAAAATTTACGCCAGCCAATAAAATCAACGAATAATTTGATAGATTTGAATTAAATGCTGGTCGTTTTGAACGAGTTCGAAATGTTTTCTTCTGATTTTGGATCGTGTTTGATGGATTTGAGCGAGTGTTTGGAATGAATGAATGGGGCGCTGAGTGAATGATTTTAATCGGAATGGGTGTCAATTTCACGATTTTTTTTTACTGTACTTGCCAAACTTTATTGAGAGGATATCCCCTCCCTCCTATAGCCACTGGTCTGGAAAACACGAATTACTTTTTCTCACTCTAAAGTCGTTTTTTTATCCTTTAAAATGCGTATCTGGTTAGAAAGTCAGGAAAAATAATGCAAACGCACAAATGGTAACTGCGGTTGGTAATATAGTTAAAAGTAAAAACATTAAAACGATTTGACTTGGATCATTATTGAGTTATTGATTTTCAAAGGAGCAATTTTCTTCATTATCTAATGCAATTGTGTGTACAGAAAATTTTCTTGGCTTGTTGAATATTTATGGTCTTGATATTGACAGTTCAGAATGTGGACTCCATGTATTTAATCCTTTCCCTTTTTTTAATGATTTTAGAATGATCCCAATTCAAATAGATTGCAGACAACATCGCAAAGTGTGTGCTTCTTATAACAAAATGAAAAAAAAAAAAAAAGATTCTTACTTTATAGTAGAAGATAGTTTGGCGCTAAATTGTTTGGTCTAAATCATATCTTCTTTCGGTTTTACTAAATTATTTACAGTACATTGTTGGAACCTCCATGTAGTCGTAGAATATTATCCCTCCCCTTTTTGACAATGGAAAGAGAACATTATGTACCATTTTACCTTGTCATATAATTACAAGTACAGACGTGATTTCTCAAAGATGTAGATGTTATCCTTGTGATTTATTTTCTTGTAGATTTTTTTCATTTAGGGAGACTTTTATTTTTAAAATGTAATAAATAAAGGATAATCAACTGGTTATGTCTGATATGAAAAATATTTCAAGAGAAAGCGGTATTAGGCATTTAAAAACGAGTCCGAGGGACGAGTTTTTTAACGCCTTATAACGTATTCGAGTGAAATATATGGTGTATCAACATCGAAATCAAAGAAATAAGTAAAACTAGGTTGTGGAATCCAAAGTCAAAAAAGCAGGTTTTAGCAGCTCAAAAAGATATGTCGATCTGCCAAACATGTCTCTTTGGCACTATCTTTGTGTTGTGTGTACAGTTAAGAACATCGTGAAATTGACACGGTGAATGGTTTTGGAATTTTTCCAAATGATATTGAATTATTGTACGGATCGATAATTTCGTCATCCCGTTAATAAAATCTAATATAATTTTCTGCGTTTGAGGTACGAATTAGGAGAAAATTATTTCCCTTTGCAATATAGTAAGTAGCACGTGCTACACGGGTATTGAGCGATGAGTATGTATAAGTGTATTGAAGTTGCTATTCAGCTTTGAGTAACCGCGGTGAACGGACGCGTTTTTCTAAATTTCTGGTGTTAAGGTTCATGTAAAGTGTTTGAGGCCCAATTTTAAGGGCGCTTCATTAGGCAAGAAAAAGCAGTATGTCCAGGTATATTGTATATCAAAATGAAGCTATTTCTGAGCACAAGCAGTTGAGCAACATACGACCGCCATAGCTATAGCGGTAAAGCCAAAACATTTTGGAAAAGGGTGATTTTGTACAGAACAAGCAACTGCATGACGGTTGGATAAAATTGGTTCATATTTAAACAAAGTACAGTCTAAAGTACTACCCAGGTAGTACTAAAACCCTAGATATAAAACTAGGTCTCCAAAGGCTCTTTTGAAACAATCAATTTTCATTTATTTTGTCAACATACTTGTCAAACCGGTTTGGTCTGTTTTCGAAATAGATGTTAGGTATGGTGCAACAACACACCATAATATTGTGAAATATTTTCTGAAATTTATATCAAATTATAGTTTTTGATTTCAATGATCTATAATAAATTACTATAAATCTATCGTTCAGTGCAATAGAAATCGATATATTGCTAAATAACCTTACAGGTATATAAACTATTAATGTCCATTTATGTTGTGATAACACACCATACCTTACAAATATGTACACGTTTACAAAACTAGAATGACATAGATGACATATGAGTTTATAAAATAAGTCAAAATAAATTGCTTGCATAACTACGTTTTTGGCTCGAGTTTTACACCAACGTTTGTAGTAGTACCTGGGTAGTACTTTAGCCTGTACTTTGTTTAAATTTGAGCCAATTTTATCCATCAGTCTTGCAGTTGCTTGTTCTGTACAAAAAGACCCTTTTCCACAATGTTTTAGCAACATCGCTTTAGCTATGACAGTTTTGTGTTGCTAAACTGCTTATGCTCATAAATAGTTTCATTTTGATATATAATATACCTGGCCATATTGCTTTTTCTTGGCAAATGAAGTGTTTTAAAATTGGGCCTCAAACACTTTACATGAACCTTAAAAAGTAATTATGTACTCCTGTATTACTTGCATCTTTTTGAGCAATTCGTAGTTGTAGATCAGGGATTCTAAATAGACTTAGGGTCCGTGTTGTAGATGTATTTTATGTTCACATTTATTAGAGCCGGTTACTCAAGTGCTTACGGACTTGGCAAATTACAATTTCTAATTTAGTTCTGTGTGTTTGTTTTGCTGCTTACTTTTCTGATTTTGGGTCTCCATGGACAAATTAGATTCATAAAAATTAACATAAGCCAATTAAATCATGCAAGTATTTGATCGATTTAATTGAAATGTTGATTATCTTGAACGGTTTCGTAGTGTTTTGGTCAAATAATTCGGAGCGTTTTAGAATGGAAGGAGTGAATTTTTTTGATCGAGATGAGTGTCAAATTCACAATGTTACTAGCTGTATTAGATTTTTTTTCAAGTTGTCTCATTCAATAATGTTTCACACCTGCCGAACGATGCGTGTCGCATGACTTAAATATTAATGAATTTATTACATGACCATAAAATAACCTCAGCGGAATATAATCAGTCAACCAACTAGCGTATTTTGGCAGGTGGTCAAAGCTTTCTCTTTCTTTGTAATCGGATAATCGTTATGTTTTTTGCAGCTTTTGGTATAATTACCTACAAAAAGTCTTTGAAATGTGTTCTACATCTATAGCATTGGCTTCATATCGAATGAACAGTATGAGAATAAAAAACAACACAAACAACATTCGTAACCATGGTCATGCACATGTATTTGGTTCTTCCATTGGCACACATTCGGCGTGAGTACTGGTGAATTTTCTAGGAAGCAGAATCGCCCGGTGTTTATCTAAGTCGTAAGAACTTGTTTGCCAATCGATGTAAAATAAATAGGTTTTAGTTTAAACCCCAAAACCTTAAAACAGAAAATGTACATGTAAATCCCAAGTTGTATGCCTAAATTGTGATTGCGATCTTTCCACCAGTTTTACCATTTTGAATTTGCATAAAAAAAAAAAAAAACAAACAAACATATAAACAAAACAACAACAAATGACACTTTTGTAAAAAAGCAGTTAATAATTCTGGAGATTTTTCCTTTCCTTTGCACTGGAAAAACTTGATTAAATTGCTGTGAAATGTTAGAATGTTATTTTGGAACCAACAAAGACCCAGGGATATCTTTGATTCAACAAAGGATTGGTGTACATGTTCATGTATTGCCCTGCGTTCAGGATGCAAACGTTAGCGAAGCGCTGTCGACATGATACCTCGCTTTGCACGTATGTGCGCGTGCAAAGCTGGGTATCATATAAAAGCGCTCGCGAAACGCTTTTAGATCCTGAACACAGAGCAGGTGTTCTGCATATCAAGACATCACTGATACTTTGAGTATCAATTCCAACAGTTTCATATGGCCGTAATGTAAAGATTCTGACTAGCAAGTGCGGATCTGATCAGAGTCTTCACTATGCACTTAATAAATAGCTATGGACCTATAGTATCTATTCTCATCCGGACAAGAACTTAAATGCACTGTGTGATTGTCTAGGTTGCTCAATATAAAAATCTTTAAGTTGTACGAAGATTTAAATGGAAGACTTTTGTAAGACGTTTACAACAGTCTTCCTTTGACCCCTCAATATATTTCGATGATTTTCATATAGGACATGTTTGTGTATTGGTTGATACATGCATTACTTTCAACTTATATCAGGTGGCACTACTTGTGTTATATTTAAAAAAATGAAAACAACGGCCAAGAAAATACTGATTGATATTCAAGCAACATTTCCTAAAGGGACTGAAAACCAATTATCAACAAAGCAATTTTACGTTAAGACATTTAAAGTTTGAGAGATGCATAACAACCAGTTTTATGGCCATATCAATTTAGCTCTTGCGAAATAGCCTTGATAGTTCTAGGAAAACTTACGACCTACGATCATTACCAGCAACCTGGTGTATTTCATTTTTATCAGGCAAGACGGCAATATAAATCAAAACATGTTACATATTAGATTTATCATCAGTATTAATTTATAATCTATCGAGGATTTTATTTCCCAAACTTACGCGCGTTGAATAAAACTGTTGTGGATAAAGAGAGCCCGCTTCGTCAAGATTTTGATAAAATAATCTTTATCGAGGAAAACCTAGAATGATTCATTACCACTGGTTACGTTTCGGTATGTGGTAAGAATACTTGAGGGAAAAAAGAGACCGTGACCCCGCCGAGAACAATCAAAATGGCGGATAAGAAAAATCAATATGGCGGCAGTTAATATATTTCAGCCATGGAGTAATAATGGGGTTTGATATAATGATTGTACACGACTGTGTTGCCATTCTTCTGGCCCCGCAATTAGTTGAATACATTGGTAGAATTTGTAATAACTAAGGACTCTATCAGGGGAAAACGTTAATGGAAATGAGGGGGATAGATCTAAAATCTGTCTGGCTTGAGTGATGTAATAAGTAGTGTTTTGGAATACTTTTGTGAAATTTACAAATTCGGTGTCTGGTTGACGTCAGAACAATTTTCAGAATGAATGTTGATTGTGAAGGACAATAATTCTTTCGTACTAAATATCCCCGTCATTTTTTTCTCTCTTTTTTCTTATTCTCAGAACAAAACTGTGAAATGCATTTAATTTAACAAAAAAACGTTGACCTTTTTCTTTTCCCTTTTCTTCTCGTATTATTAAATACTGAAATTCATTTTCTTTTAAAAACCTCAGTTCTGTTATAATTTCTTGGCACCACGTAATGAATGGTACTTCACTATTAAAGCCGAATATATTCAGGTTTATTCACTACGATAACCAAACAGAAACACAATATTCAATGGCGGATCCAGGATCTCTGCAAAGGGGGTCGAACATCGATATTCCGATCGATATTCCAACAGGAATATCTGCTGTAACTAGATAGGACCTTTTGAAATCAACTTCAGAAAAGAATTTAAGATAGTTTTAAACAGTCTTGAATTTTATTCTGAAAATTATCCCCCAAAGATACTAAACTATCCATTAAATCGTGTAGCTAGCTAATCTAGAGAATCCTTTTTTCAATATTAGTATAAAATATAAGAAAGGCTCAAATGAATGGTCTAACTAGAACTCCTTATAAGTGTAATTAGTCCTTTGGACCAACCCTTTTTCGTTGACGCCATGCAAAAACCTTGGAGTTCGATTTCTTACTCCTCAGATGGGGTCGTTCGAACCCTTCTAACCCTCTGGATCCGCCACTATTATCTTTGGTATAACATATAGGCAAAATGCCTAAACATTCACACTTCAAGAGATGTAATAACATTCAATGACTCGATTGTTGAAAACAGCAAAAGTTATAACAATACCGTTTCCGGTGCATACAGAGTCTAACATTTAGATTAAAAGCATATATGTTGTTTGGTTTAAATGAACACTCAAATTTTCTTCTTTGAGAATGTTAGCCAAAAACTCAAATAAGGCAGTAAAATCGTTGGTTAAGGTCAGAAGTATGCAGTTGCCATGGAAATTATGTGCAATTAGATCTCATAAGCGATATAAATCAGAATCTTTAAATAGGAGCGAGTAATTATAGGAGGCCTAAATGCCTCAATTATAATGGTAAAAAGGTCTTGCCTGAACAGCATACATTAAGCTCGACATTTAATTATCTGTCTAAATGGCCTGCTTCTAACAAACAAAGAATGAAGGTGACTCGCACTCTAACATGAATAAGTACATAACTAGTATATATGTATAATATTTTCCATTTTTCAAGACGGACAGGTTTACAGCAATTTAGCCAACAAATCAAGTTCATTTTTCGACAAGTCAAATAATTTTATGGCCTTTTCACAAACTATATATTTCATATAATTCGGAAAAGAATGTCAGAAGTCAATGAATATTTCAACTCAAAATTTTCATTATTCTCATACTCGAATGTTTGAGACCGCATTAATATTCACGCGTGCTTTAGCTATTATACAATTCATCTCTTGTATACATTTACTCCTAATTTTATAAGTTTAAATATGAGTACAGACTGTACTCATATTTAAACCTATCAATTTAACCATACTATCTCTGCACTGCACAAATTTCTCTCTATATATAATGAAGATCCATATATTCAAGAGAATATATGATGCTTGACATAAGAATTACACTATATTTTCCCATAACATATGTCTTGGTCTGTTTAAAAGAAAGCTTACACACAACATTAAAGCGTGTTAAACACATATAAACAGGATGTGAATTGATATGGTACAGTGACGGCAAGATATCTCTTGGGAACCCAGGACCTTTGTTTTAACATCATGTAGGAAGGGTGTTTCTAGTAGAAGCCGTTTTAATTGCCAGCACAATCAATAGATATGATTTATTACTAAAGTTTTATAACACCACAGACGCAATTAAAAGTTATGAGAATAGAGTTGGACTTCTGCTCTCTATTTTGTCATAGAATGAGCACGTTTACAGTATTTTGTTATGATCGTTTAACTGGCGACATTACAAATGTTACAAATTTCACTTTTTCGGGTTCGACATGCTGGCAAAATTATATATAAACTTATTATATCGGTAGAAAAGATATATTTATTTGGTATAACTCAGGTATCTGTACCCAATTTTAGATTATAAACTGTGAAGAAGAAAAAAAAATATAAAAAAAAATAAAAAAAATACGCAATACATGTGACAGTTTACACGTTGCCGCCGTGGTGTCGGCGGCAGTTAGTGTCTTTGGTATATATCATGGAGGCAATGAGCCATGCTTTAAAATAAAGAACAAAATAGAATTGCGAAAACAAAGAAACCTAACGGCTTCCCAGATACTGGGCATCTGACCAGTATTTTGAAGTTATTTTAGCTCATTCAGTATAAGATGGTTTAAGTACTCCCCTTTACAAATCTAGAATATCTCAACTTTCACCTTCATATGTGCATCCTGCTTAAAATACGATCTAAACGCATTCTAAATAGTTTTCGATCTCAAAACGTGCTCACTTATAAAGAGGAACCCTGAATTTGGATAGATAACTTTGTAATTTTGATACGATAACTTCATCTGATATATACCTTACTTTTTACGTTTTTTCATCATAACAGTTTTATATTTTGTTGTTCGTAAAGTTGTATTGTGTTGCCACAGTCATCAAAATGGCATACTCTCATATAATTTGCACATTTAAAAATGTGCAATGAATACAGCTTGTAACAATATCAAGGTCTGGCATCAACAAAATAGGGTCCAAAGGACTCAAACATTGGGTTCTTAGGTCATTTCGTAAATTTTCGGATTCCCTACTTTAGGTATAGACTTTTCTTTTGGACTTTAATCTTGATTTTTTTATTTAGAGCAATTTCCTGGCAAAATGGTTAAGAAATCGACAGGAACATATTAATATTTGGGGCTCAACTTCAGGAAAGAATTGAAGACTGTTTAAAGCAGTACTCATGTCTTTTCTGAATTTGAGCCCAGAGAGTCTACAGGACTCACATCACAGGGTTTTGAGGGCCCTGGCTACCTATTTTTGCTTCTCAGATGCACAAAACCTGCGTCCCTTAAAGCCCTGCAATATGCTGAAAGTTAACTGGGAATATATATCCATTACGTGCTACACATACAAGTTAACTTTGATCAGCGGTGATCGCCGTCATTGACTGATTCACGATCTCTGGGAATTGGAGTTTTTTCTCTCATACGGCACAGACAATTCTCGCGCAACAGTATATGACCCGAGGCCGTAAATAATTCCTGAACCATAATGGCGAGTAAACCAAACTGAAACAATAGCCCGCCGTTATCATTATAAACACGCCATATTTCATTTTTCTGTGAAACATTCGTTATTTGATCTTCTTTCCGTCTAATATTGATACAGTTGTGATCTGCTGGATATAAAACATTTGTGACCCGTCACGCGAAAAGGGACCATCTAGGCAGTGCGTAAAGTGTCGATCCTAGTCAGCCTGCGCGGTTTGCGCAGACTGATAAGAGTCGAAATTTTTTGCATGGTGCTTTTTTTTCTGAATCTAGAATGATCCATCTACCTTTCAGTGAAAGAATTTTTGAAATGCGACTTCTGGTTGACCTATGGTGGATCAAAACTGTTTTCAATAATTCATTTCAAAGAATTCCCGGATGGTCCCTTTTTGCGTGATGGGTCACATTTGTTTCGTGTACTTATGTAGAAAGTCATAGGAACTACTATTATATATAAATTGTTATACGTATATTTAAGAGCATCGTGAAATTGACAAAATGAATGGTTATTGAATGAGTGTGTGGAGCGAGTTTTTAGTGAAACTCAAGATGAACACAATACAACCATGGCTTTTTTCTACCAATGTTCATTTTGAATGTAGTTGTCGATCTTATCAATTTTAGTGAATTTGGAGTGTTTTTGAATGGCGTGAGTGAGTGTTTGGAATGAACGAATGGAATGCTGAGAGAGCGATTTATACATGTCATGGTTTTGATCGGAAAGAATGTCAATTTCTCGATGTTCTTAACTGTACTTATGTCATCCTGGGTATGATGACTGAAGTGTGCCTTGGTGAGCCTTTAATTCTAGACAAGGTTAAGACTGGCTTTGGTTAATGAAAAGCAAGCCAATGATATTTGCCCACATAAACGACTGTTATGTACAGTCTTTTAAACATGTTTAAGCGGTCCATTGTTGCCAGGATCATACAAATGCTGCAAAAAAGTGCTTAAATAATTTATTTAAACTTTGCTCCTACAAAATCGAAATACAAAATCTTGCGCAGAGGATGCTCTAGTCTCAATTGTATAAAAGATAACCATTGGTTAAATATAGGAGGTTATTTTCAACCAAGTAAGTTTGTTGTTTTAACTGTATCAATTCAAACTACAACCCTGATTGGCTGAAATTAAGTTCATATTTACTATTTAAGTCATTGTTATCTTTTAAACAACTGGACTCGATAGAAATTATTGGTAGCTATGTCAAAAGCAGCAATATAGCAGGCCTACGTTCAGGATGACAAAACGGCACAAACTGTTTTCAAGCTTTACCCCATTTTGTGCGTGTACTTGCCTGCAAAGTGGGGTATAGTTTGCAAACAGATTGCACTGTTTTGTCATCCTGTTTGTTGTGTAACAAGAAACTATAGTTTACGCTACTCGAATCACATATCTAGATATCTTTCTTGAATTTGATCTAGCCAGAAACTCAGTCACCACAGTGATGACAAGATTTAAACTGTTTGATATGAGAATGAAGAAGGAAATAGCATTAACACATATTTTCCTACATTTATAAATAGATTTTTTAATTATTACCACAATGTTTATATGATGTACTGTCTAAATACAGCTGTGCTGTGGATTGAGCTTCAGTGCTTTTTCTAATTGGTCTGATTTCGGATTTCCTCTTGTTCAATTGGTTATTTCGTACGGATTTATTCATAACGGTCGTCAAAACATACGATGTCATAATGCCAGCCTTAATTCATGAAGCAGGTCACTGTTTCTTTGTTTTAAGGCCCTGGAACATGCAATCCGTCTTCTCGATTTGAAAGGATTTACATCTATCGATGGTTCCATCTTTTAAGTTAATTATCGTGGGGCGAGATCAAAGGTAGGCTCTTTCGTGACACGGTCAAATAGATGCATGAGCCTTAAATCATCACGAATGACAAGACGGTATCATGAAATGATAACAGGTCACAAATGAAACGACCTTCTAAACATCGTCAACAGGAAGGTTATATAAACGGCTTCCTCGCATCGGCTTTTCTCTTATTACAAAGATCTATAATACTACTTGCGGCGAGAGCCCTTCTACTAGTTTTATATAAATTAACATATTAATAGAATATTCATGAAACTGAGCTGAACTCTCATGTCAACCTTATTTGGTATCCTGACGTCATAATGAATGTTAAGACTTGACTTAAAAGATTGAATTAGTGCATTGAAAATAGTATAACCATACCAACGGTAAATTATAAATAGTAAGTCAAATTCCAATTCATGAAATTCCGACCCTAACTTGCTATCTGAAACACAAGAACCTCTTCGAGTATACAATACTAGAAAAACAGCATACCTAGAAACAGTATCAACGTATATTAGGTATGAGAAAGAATTAGTATGTCGCCACTTGCGAAAATCTTTTAGAATTCAGGATGAACTTACTCATACATATTGTTGAATGCCCAAGCTACGCAGTATCATTATCTCTAATGAATCTATAATGAAGCATTTGAAGTGATTCTCAATCGTTTAAGAACATCTTTTTCGAATCAGATTTATCCCAAATGTCTTGTAAAGCATGTTATGCAAGAGGAATGACCAAATCAAGAATCACATAACAATTGGATAAAATGTTTTCAATATTGAGCCAATTTGATTATAAAAGCATTTCCAAATGTTAACTATTTTTTCTGATTTCGAGATAGTAAAAATGAATTTTTATGTTTCTAAAGAAGATACCAAATAATGGCCTCAAAAGTTAATAATTGCTTTTAAAGGAAGAAAGCCTACAATTTAAGACCTTGCCATCAATTAAGCAGAGAGCTGCAACGTTGTAATCAGGTGTTAGGTTTTAAATTGCTTATTGATCCATCGCAATGAGGAGGGAAACAAATATGGTCCAATACTATGGAATCTAGCATTCCTCCTCAAATAACTGACTTTTAGAATTAAATTTTATGAGATGAGCTGTGAAATATAATCAAATTTCGATCGAATAAATGCTTCATCTTTGTGCATGCAGAACTCAAGAAGAGAAGTAATAATGAGGCAAATAATGCACCACTTTGAAATGTGAATGCCTGAACACCAAACATGTTTGAGGTAATCGTGAGGATAATCGTGATTATTCTCATAACTTACATCAGCAAATTAGTTATTTGAGAATAAATTATTCATTATAATATCAAGAAAGTTCTTCTATTTGTTACATCATTGCTTAGTTTAATGCGGATATACCAGACGGGTCAATAAATATTTAATATTCAGATGCACATTTTTACATAAAGAATATTGAATGAGTTGTCATGATATACCGAATTAATTAAATGAGTTTTTTTTTTTCTTAATGGGGTTTTACGTCGCTTTCAACAATCTTTCAGTTTTATCGCAGAGGCTGGAGCACCTAACAATGGATTCCTTAGTTCAACAGTAGTTCAACAGTACTTCTCTTACATCCTTTTCTAGCCTCCAGCTACCCATACAGTGTTACACTACAGAGCCACGAGTGAAAAAATAGCTTTTGTTGGTCACGAAATGAAATATTAATCGATCTTACACGAAAAACAAACGATTATTTTATTTCTTTAATGCAAAAATGAGACAAAATGTGACATATTTCGTAAAGCGCGTCATTTTGCGCGTGATCACTATGCAACGTTCATTGTGACGTCACTTATTTCGCCCCGCATAGATGACGTCAGATAGGATGAAATGCACAAAAGCAGGGTATAAGTTTTTGATAATTTCACTGGTTTTGCGGTGAGATTATCAAGTGATAATCTACTGTTATTTCTCGATAAACCACCGAAAAGCATTAAAGAAGTGCATTTCATTTCATTTTCTTTGGTCATAGTTTTTCAGTATTTTAATATTGATATTGAAAAACCAAACAAATGATTATCGTACACTGTCTGTTGAAAACGAAAATAAAGGTAAACAAATTTTAAATCTAAAAAAAGTGTTGTTTTTCTCTTTAATTTCATTTCAATCTGCATTTATACGTTCATTGTTCCGAAAGGCAGAACGTGTTCCAATTACAATTACAGAAATGTTTTGGGTCAATTTACCTCGAACTAACAGATGAGAATCTTTTGTGTTAATAGAGATTTTCTGGAAATTCAAGTCGTGTTTTTTAAGTGAATTCAATTTTAAAAGAAGCTGCATTGTGCTAAATTTAACCTGCGTTCTTCAACTTGAATTTCTTTTCTATGGCTTTCTCTAAGTATCATGATGTCATTTTAGATCTTTTTGTGATGTACAATAAAAAATAATTTCATATATATACCAAATTGCCTTTTTTCTATTAGTTTAAATGGTTTTCTCCCATTTCTATACTTGCCTTCTGGTGTGATTCCGATGAAAACTTTCACGAAACGTTCAGAAAAAGGAAACTGACTCTTCACTTTTAGTCTTCATGTGCAAAATCAAAACGGACAGCCATTTATAAACGTTGCTTCGTCATCCTTAATTCAGACTCGTTTGTGACCACCTTTCACTGTTCAATAGTCTGTCCATTTTTCATAACCGTAAAGTGCTTCTTCAATTGTTCCTATTAGGCAAGATAGTTTTGAAGGATAAAGAAGGCTATCTTGGTTCCTTTGGCCTAAAGACCGAATCAAATTGTTTCTCGAATTTATATTTGAGTGTAATTAAGTTTTTAATACCATAACTCTATAAAATGAGACCGTTAGCTTCATGTCTTATAATTTACTCCATGCATCACCATTGTAAAAATAAACGAATTTCATTCATTTTGCAGGTTTCGTGGTTAGCAAGGTAGTTGCGTGCACAAAATATTATTTCAGAACTGAATCTAGGTTTGGAAAGGTATGGACCGATTTCCCAATAACATTTCATTATGTTGGCCATTGACAGCACTTTGGGCCACCATTAGCAAATAGTCATGCAAACATGCAAATCATAGTTTTATACAGTTAACAACATCGTAAAATTGACATGATGAATGATTTTGGAATGAAATCAAATGAGTGTGTGGAGCGAGTTTTGAGTGAATTTAACGGGTGGTAAACCAATATCGTATTTTTAGGATGACCCCCCCCCTCCTTAATAAAATATTCACACAAGTTCTATAAATGGTTTCCTATTTCTTCAAGAGCCTATTAGACGCTTACAATTTCAATAATGTCAGTGAAATCTCGAATCTTTTTCTATTTGTTTTTATTTTCAATGAAGTTGTTGATGGTAACGTTTTTAGTCATTTTGCGCGTTTTTTGGTCGATTTGAGTGAGTGTTTGGAATGAATAAATGAAGCGCTGAGTGAGTAATTTAGAATGGTTCTGATTGAGATGAATGTGAATTTCAAGATGTAACTAATTATACCTATATTTGTCGAGCAAATCAGAAAAAAAGATAATGAAGAACAAGTAATGATCATGCATTTAAAAAAATCCTGTTCTTCTTCATTTTGTAAAATATTTACTTACCTTTTTTGATTTTCTGCATAAGAAACGCATTTGAATTTCATGGTAAAATGTTTGGGTTGCAATTTAAAATAATTGTTTCTAATCAACTCCCTTTTGATAGAGACACTTTAAAGAATATACAATTCATCAATTAAATTGCCTTTGTTCGGTATCCACCAGAGACAGCAGCATTGCGTTAAGGATTACAACGCTACGAACTGTTTTCCAATTATACACCGCTTTGCACGTGCATTTGCGTGCAAAGCGGTGTATAATTGGCAAACAGTTTGCAGCGTTTCGTCATCCTGAACACAGGGTAGCCTGCATACCTCTCAGAACTTTTCCGGGTAGCGTCTTCTTGTCATCTGCTGTATTCTTTTTTGTTCTGACCTCATTTATAACACCTGAAATAAGACGAATTTGGCAAAAAGATTGATTTGATAATGATATTCATGCTGGATTACCATTGTTTTTGCTTGTGGAACTTCATAAACACTGAAGAAGTTTGAGAATTCCACTTCCAATTTTTCATACGATTTCTGACCGCTTTAACTTGGTATCTTTTGATGACAACTTTTATTCAAATGGATAGAAAATGGTGTTTTTTCTCTTTATTTTTTACTGAGGATAACACGTTAAAGGTTCGAATGACTTATTTCCATTGTGGTCCTAACTCATTCAAGATCTTATCCTATACATTGAGAGAGAGGCAATGGGTTCTAACCATTGCTACCCACTTTTACAGCTGGGTTGACTGGGGCCATGTCTGTAAAGTGTCCTGCCCAAATACTCTCCCACCAGGTTACGATTCGAGCGTGCTAACCGCCCGTCAACGAGCCAGACATTATTATAATGAAGATCTGAAACGTTTTTTTTTATCTATAAACTTAAAATGACCACGATTTAATGAATTATCTTTTTTCTTTTTATTTTTTGTTGTATGGAGTTCCAGCGCAAGGGCTTCAAATGAATATGAGTACTCAAACTGCCTATAAAATGCGTAATTATGTCATTTGTTTTCTTCTTTTCATATCTATTGCTAAATGATACAATAAAGATATAGTTGTGATTGGATAAGATAAGGTCTAGATATGATTTGAATATATTAATAGTTTAACCAATTTGTGAGGATTGTGTAACCTCAGGGACCATTTGATGGTATAACGATAAGGACAATTCGATTCTTGATATTTGCGTACTTTTGTTTCGCGAAGAACTTCGGAGTTGTCCTACATTGTTTAAAACTTTTTTTTTCTGATCGACCGCGACGAAAGTTATATATAGAGAATCATTGACCAATCGATTAAAATGTTTTTTACGTCATCCAGAGGGGGTTCTAGAGCTTCGTTTGGGCCAAACGAACCCCCTCTGATGCCACACTTTTTCATTTACTATGGCTTCGGTTGGGCCAAACGAACCCCCTCTGATGCCCCACTTTTTCATATTTATTTCAATAAACTCTTCTCCTGCTGTTCAAAACATATTGCTATGGCAAAAAAGGCTTTGGCAAACAGTATACACTAAGATCAGCTTGCACATGAGTGCAATCTGATCTTAGGATACACTGTCTATCTTTTACTTGATTTTAGTGGAATAAAATTGAGGCACACTTGTTCATGTATCGAAAGGAAAATTGTTGAAACAAAATTTAAGTTCAGCTGGTTTAGGGTAAAAACCGT
The DNA here is from genome assembly GCA_948146395.1 of Fragum whitleyi. Taxonomy (NCBI): domain Eukaryota; kingdom Metazoa; phylum Mollusca; class Bivalvia; order Cardiida; family Cardiidae; genus Fragum; species Fragum whitleyi. Next base: position 49,574,978 of record OX411547.1, read on the forward strand.
GTAATAATAGGAAAACGAACCCCCTTTTTTGTGTCCTGGGGCCTGTTTTACTAAACATCTTACGATTAATTTTTGCGTAAGTCAAAAATTGAAATTGCTATTGCAAAAGTAACTAAATATGGAATTATCCCATGCATCATCTTATTGGAATCGTCTTGTAAAGACGATTCCAATGAGATATTGTAAGGTGGAATCTAACAATCAATGAAAACACAAAGTACGATTTGTGATTTTGTCTTACGATTAATTTTTGCGTAAAAAGATTAGTAAAACGGGCCCCTGGATCCGCCGTAGTACGTCTAGTCATTGGCATCCTCTTTAACCCGTTGCAACACAGTTTTACGAATGAGCTGACTGTAATAGCAAAGTAGTATTTGCCATTGTGCGAACACATGAATGTTGGTGCGGGTATCGAGTAGGGCCGCCATACCGCTGGATCGAGTAGCCCTTTAATTGTAATATTAAATTTATGCGATCAAAAAATATGAAAATATTAATATACATATAAATACAAAAAATAACAGAAATAAAAATAATGATAAAAAGAGAAATATTTAGAAGATCTGTGTGATGATAAACATTTAAGTAAGTTGCTTCCACCAATTTTCTGATTGGTTGAAAAAAGGATTCATAACTCTATGAAAGAAAAATTAGCTATTTTGAAGACTTGTTCTTCAAGTGGGCACAAGAATTTTTTCTTGTAATGATAAAATCTTTACTTTCTAACATTGTCTTAAATGAGAACATGATTTTCTTAAATTTATTGAGATATGAAAGTCCTCTCAAAAATTAGTCACAAGAAGTTTTCCTCATAATGATAACATCCTGACTTTGCAGCATTATACTGTTAAAACATAATATATTTTTAATGAATAGAGTTATGAAACTAAACACGGAGTTTCACTCAATCATGAGTCTGCTTTGCGTATTCATTCAACGTGAATATGTTTTTAATTTGATTTAAGAGATGAAGAGAGTATTTTCAATATCATGGAGGTATGAAATACAAATACTAGTCACACTGAATGAATACTCGAACCTGATTCATACGTAAGTGTGAATAGGTTTTTAAGTTTCAGACCTCCATGAAATGAACATGTACTCTTTTCATATCTTATAATTTGATATCATGAAGCAAATATGAATTTCTCCATATTTCTAGCGGGACTTTCTTTTGTGCAAGCTTAAAAGTAGCTGCGTAATTTAAATTCTTTTCATTGAGGAATAAAACCGATTTCAGCCGATCAGAAAGCACGAAAATTGATCGACACAAATAATTTTGAATTATAACTAAATGAAATGGAAAAAAAGAAAGATTTTATTTAAAACTGTAATCCTACCACCATCATTTTCCTCGATATGCAATACTCAGAACTTATATATAAGTGGTGAAAACGTGTTTTGCATTAGCAGATTTATATATTATAAAGATTTGCGTCAAGATTTATGAATGCAGTCTTTAAATTATGAACAAGGGTATAACTACCATTAAGCAGATTACGCAAGTGCGTAATAAAAATAAATCCTCTTTCGAAATATGTCTTTTATGAAGATTATAACATAATAACTTCAGCTTATTCAAGCTTTAGTTACGATGTTTTGATTATTTCCAACACTCAAATCATAGACAAGATGAGCGGACGGAGGACATTCATCTTTTGTCACAGTCCACATATCGCCTTTATCCCATATATTATATGTTGGTCACCTTCTCAATGCGTAAAAATGTCAAGTTCCTAGTTATGCCTATGATAGAGTAGGAATCTGTTTTGAATTCGCCAAGTTTACACCAATATAAGTTCCATAAAAAATCTAGAATATCTATCTGCCCTGTGTTTAGGATGCAAATGTTTGCAAATGTTTCAAAACGATATCCTGTTTTTTGTACGTGTCGTAAGTAAACGTGCAAAGTGGCACACCACTATTGAAACGTTTTGTAGACCTTTTCATCTTGAACGCTGGTCAGAGTTGGTACCTGCTCGCAATAAGAACAGTTTCAGAAAAACTAAATGTTCTGGAAAATGACAATCACTTATGCAATTCTTTAACTGTTGGCTCTAATAGATCAAAATTTATATGCATAGAAAAAAACAACAACAAAAACAAACAACAACAACAACAACAAAACAGTCATTAAAAATATTCTGCATAAAATATCGAAGTCATATCATAAATCATTCTAGCTAAATCACAGATCCTTACTTGGGCAGTAACGATCTAGATTTTAACTTAGATCAAAGTGAAATAGTGGGCATCTTTACTTGTTTGCATGGTGCTTATTGCCGCTTAAAACAGTTTTTAGATATAACTTTGATGCTAGAGCACCTAAACATTGATTCCTGGCTATATCTATCTCAACTACCAAGAAATTCCTTCCAAGCACTCCAGCGTAGGTTTAATGGTTTTTTTACCAATCGATGGAATAGCCTTTGTCTTGAACTAAAAGTATCTTGAAAGTAATTCTTAATACAAGGATTATATTGCTTGGCATTTGGCGTATACAATGATTTGCCTCCCTTTGAATGCTGAGAGATTTAATATATAGTTCTATTTCAAGAAACCAATTCTGAAGCTCAATGAATGCCAATTATATGCCTCCTAAGATATTGGACATCTGGTAATTACGATTATTTGTGCAGTTTATATTGCCCCCAATGAGTGTAATTATGATTTTATAAGCTATAATGATTTGTTTTAAATACGTTTAGTTGTGCACTGTAATGATACTCCAAAGAATGATCAGACCCTTAACGAGCAATCAGCAAATAAATATGAATGTGGGTTTATTGATTGTTGCTGAAGATAAAAAAAACCCCAAACCCTAAACTGTTTTATGACTATGAAATAATATCATTTTCGCGTTGATGTGTCCATGAATAAAGTGTGATGGGAGAGGAGATATAATTCAAAAGTTTCCTTCAAGACTTCAGATAAAAGGGTTTTCCATCCCTTAATGAAAATTTTAGACCAGCATGACTCGTGTTTTCTCGGTAGGTGTATAATTTCGTTTGTATTGCTAGCGGAAGATAATAACATACCAATTTCGTCATTGATTACGTCATAACCGTTCTTGAATATCGTAAGTGCCTATACAATGTATAGGCACTTACGACATTTCAGTACTGCTATGACGATGACGTAAAAGCAGTTATGATTGGATAAACCGATATATAATGATATCCAATCGGGAACTCTCGGCGATTCTACGGAAAAAACCTCGGGAATAATACGGGCGGAGCCATAAAAGCGCGTCATTTTGCACGTGGGTTTATATGACGTCACAAACATCAGCGATGCTGCTAAGGCTGACATTGCATTAAACAAAATCAACGAAATAATAATACTAAATAGTGGGCAAATTATAATTTGATAATAAAACGCAGTTTTACTGCGTTTTGATGATATGCCTGAAAGATCTCCAAAGACGATCGGAAAGAATAAACAAAAAGTTATTTTTTTCAAGCGTATTAACCGAAGTACCACCAGAAGCCAAATTACCTTAAAAAATGATCCAACATTACTACACTTACGTCCGAGGTACTTTTCAGTTTACGGAAAAGTCCGATAGGTGTTCCGAATGTAATGATATCTTCCGAGGCTTGCCGAAATCGGGCCGAATCCAATATAAGTTCATTAGGAATTAACTACCTAAAATGATCTTCAGTGATGAAAACTGAATAGTTTGATCACAAGAGGAAGACATTTACAGAATTTCCTCGTCAATCTTTGCTCTCTTTTGAAAGATAAGTTCGCACTTTTTTCACCTTTATTATCACGTCTGTGGAGCACGTGCAGGTCATAATATTTCTGTGAAAGTTTGCCTCAAGATATACTTGGTAATTTGATACGAGATTTGATTGCCGAACTGCTGTTTATTCAAATCAAGATATTTTTGACTGGATTTGCGAACACATTTTATGTTCTTGGAACCACCCCGTCTACACCAATTCTTGACTCTTCGATTTCTTTCATTATTTCAGGGGGGAAAACCAACCTAAACTGAATAATATAGAGCGTTTCATAATTAAGCGGATTTTTATAGTATTGAGCTGCAGTTAAAATAAGAAGTATTAAAGCTCTCAGTTATCCCTTAACTTAGTCCTTATTTGTTAAATAACCAAGTTTATAACATGACCTACGTCGCGGGAGTGAAATATTGAATATTTTTGATATTACACGGGTGTTATTACATTAGTGGAATAACTATGCAAATGAGCTACAAACGAATAGCAACGCTATATTGCTACCGCAAATATGACGTCATAATGATTATATGGTGACGTCAGTTTTAACGGCGTTAAATGTTTCGCGGAAAATTGAAAAGTTGAATTTAAAGAATTTTGGCATTTTTGTTTGCAAAATTCGGGTCATATTATTAATAGAATATTAAATTTGTGCTCATAAAATACAGAATTTATTAACCTCGACATCTATAAACAGATAAAAAACTCGGCGTAGCCTCGTTTCTATCTGTTAATAGGTGACTCGTTTAATAAATTCAGTATTCAATGACCACTTATTTAATATCCTCTATATATTTGAAATCGACATTCTCTCAAGCAACGAAGCTCGTGTGTTCAAAAGACTTTTGGTCAAACATTGGTCGTATGTTCATTGATACAGTTAATAACATCGTGGTATTTTAGATGACTCATCCACAAAATTCTGTATACAGTGAACAACATCGTGAAATTGACAAGATGAATAATTTTGGAATGATCTTGGAAGGAAATTGATTGAGTTTATGGGGCGAGTTTTGAGTGAATTTAATGGGATGTAAACCAATATCGCAAATTTTGCTCAGGATGAACAAAATTTGCGATATTCATTACCTCCCTTTAGTAAAATATGCATTAAAGTTATATAAATGGATTCCCATTTCTTCAAGAATCAATTAGACGCTTATAATTTCAATGATGTCAGTGAAATCTCAGTTTTTCTATTTATATTAATTTTGAATGTAGCTGTTCATTGTATAGTTTTTTTTATTTATTTTGAAGCGATTTTGATCGATTTGAGTGAGTGTTTTGAATGAATGAATGGAGCGCTGGGTGAGTGGTTTAGAATGATTTTGATTGCGACGAATGTCAATTGCGCGATGTAACTAACTGTAGACGCATGATAAGCGCATTTTCGAATTTGGAATAGATGTTTTCAGTAGTCTCCAGTATAAGAACGAGACGAAAGAGATTGTTAGGAATCCTTAATACAATAATCTGAACACTGACTATGTTTGACGTTAAACAATGAATTGTCTCTTTCGCAAATCAATTATTAAAACGAAACTTTTTAAACAAAATTACATTCTGATTTAGAAAAGAGGAGAAAAGTGGGTTGCATTTTCTAGCACATCGGAGACTGATGAATTCACAGGAATGTACACAAACTGTTCTACTGACATTTCGTGTAATTACTTCTTGCAAATAGATTAGTACATTTTGTTTACAGAGTGGTATCATAAAACTTTTCAATATCAGAGTCATAAAATTAACCGCTTTCTTAAGTTCATGTTGGACAAAACATTTTCTATTTTTCCATCTCTTTTCTTTTTTTGGGCATTAAAAATATATAGAATATATGAAAATGAAAAGGTGAAAATAAAAACATTCACATTTGTACTTTTTTCTAATCGTTTATTTCATCAAGAAGAAGTCAGTGTCACTGAGAAGACAATTCAAATAAAACAAATTTATTAGGCCAAAGCTGCTTCTTGTAAATACAGCTACCAAGATCGTGAAATTGACAAGGTGAATGATTTTTGAATGATCTCAGATTGAAATTGAATGAGTGCGAAGAGTGGTTTTTGAGTGAAATTAAGGAAGGTTATCCAACATCAGGGTGAACAAAATTAGCGATATTTATTACCTCCCTTTAATAAAATATGCATATAAGCTATATAAATAGCTTTCTATGTCTCCATAAACCAATCAGACACTTACAAAAATCAATTATATCACTGAATTCGTGTATTTTTTCTACCGATTTGTATTTTGTATGCTGCTGTTCTTATTATTATCGGTGATTTTGGAGCGTTTTGGAATGGTTTGAGTGAGTGAATTGAATGAATAGATGGAGCGCTGAGTTATCGATTTAGAATGGTTTTGATCTGATTTACAGTCAATTTTACGACGTAATTAATTATACGCTACTTGATAGAAGTGCCAATGGCGAACCAGCCTGGACGCACGAGACGATTGAACAAGGGGTGCTCCTAAATACAGCACTTGACATAATGGTTACATGTACTAAATATGCAAAGACTATGCACGATACATGTAAGTCATTATAGCAGCAAAATCTAGATTTAAACATGATTCAATTAGTAAAAAGAGGCTTAAAGATACATCACATGGCGGAATACGCCTAAGACTATACACCGATAGCCCGACCTTCTGCTCTAATAAAGATGTTGACGTATCGCTATCTTGTCAAGCTTGTTACAGTTAATTACATCGTGAAATTGACATTCAACTCAATCTAAAACATTCTAAATCGATCACTCAGCGCTCCAATTATTCATTCCAAACACTCACTCAAACCATTCAAAAACGATCAAACCCATTGAAAAATATAGAATCAACAACATCATTCAAAATAAATTTTGACAGAGCAATATCGCGATTTCACTGACATAATTAAAAAGTTAGAGCCCCATATGTTCTTGAAGAAATTTGAAGCTGTGCACAGAACTTGTTTGCACTTTTTCATTAAAGGGAGGTAATCAATATCGCAAATTTTGTTCATCCCGAACAAAATTTGTGATATAGGATTACCTCCCATTAAAATCACTCAAAACTCGCTCCTCACACTCATTCAATTTCATTCCTAAATCATTCCAAAATCATTCACCTTGTCAATTTCACGATGTTATTAACTGTACATCTATGACATGATCTTGAATAGTATCTGAAAAAAATAAACAGTATCAGATTTCACGATAACCAAATAAGGTCTTATTGATAGCATTGTAACAAACACCAGGCGACTCATAAAAGGCCCTTTAAAGGTCAATGGGTCATTCGTCGACCTTATTTGAATTGACTTTTAGGGTTGCATAGGGCCTTATCCAGTTTTTAGATGGAATATCTCGACACCCTTTGCTATTTATCTATTTCGTTCAAGGGGAAATATAAATTGATAAAGTTTGCCGTCCTGTTTATCTTAAAAAAAAGACAAAAAAAAAAAACAAAACAAAACAAAAACGCGCTATTACACAAGAATGTAAAGGTCTAAATCGAAAGGCCTATCAATCGGTATAAGCATTGTTTTTATTTTGGCAGTGCTTTATGACAAAATTAAGTTTTTTCGTAAAAATTCTGTTTGTTTAAAGAAAGATAAAAAAACGAGTCGTTTTTAGGGCATACATCTATATTCCTGGGTTATGAAGAGAACAAAAATAAGTATATCCTCAATTTACACGTATGTAAGATATATTTTTGAATAACGCTATGCTATCGCTTGATATTGCAGAATATTGATTCCTTTCTGGAATCCGGCTGTTACATGGGGTTACCATTCATGCCAAAAACGTGTTTTAGACATGGTTCAAATTCCGTCTTGTCTCTCAGTTAAACTATGAGAGATCCGGAAAAAGAATAGGTTGAAGAGAGGATGGAATCATTTACGGTTTCGTTTTGTTCACTAAACTATATACATGCTTTGGTGCTCATTGGAATAACCTATAATTTCGTTGCTAACTAGCCATATTTGATTTGAATGATACATTACAAAATTAGAATGTAATCCCCTCCCTTAGATCCGCAGCCATTACTTTACAAAGAAGGTATGTGAGGAGAAAATTCTACACCAAAATTTCAGTTGCTCAAAAATGAACCTTAGAATAGCTTTAGCAGAAACATTCATTCTCTTCTATTCAGTATTTTTTTTTAATCTTACAAGTATGTAGTTAGATTCGAAAAAATGCACCAATACTCCAACCAAATAAAGCTCTTGAAGTAGTCTATTTTTGTGGAATCATATTCATTATTAAGACAGGGTAGTATATCATTAGTTTAATCAGGCATATTTAAGGTTAGCGGAGCAGGACCGCAGAAGTGTTTTGGTCTTTTGTTTTACCTTAACCCATATACCACGTGCTAATAGGACTCTAAATCATCAATAAAGAAAATGTCTGTTCTACAAAACACAGGTCGGGTTTAAATTGGTGTAATTTATGCCCCTTTTTGTCTACGATTATACTTTTTTGTCGATAAATCATAGTTAAGCAGACATTAGTGCCTGCTTTTGAAGCGTATGTTGTTTCGATATAATTAGAATTGACCCCTCTTTCGACGCTTTGAAAAAAGGTTTTTATGACATAAGCCCATTTAGATTGTCGTAAAGTACCTTTAATTGTTTTGTAAACGTTTTGAATTTATGCATAACATGTTCTCACCTTACACTGCCTCCAAAGCGAATACCAAAGGTTGTACTTTCTTACAATTATTCCTATTACAATAAATTTTTGTAGCCTATGTTCGTTAACCAAAATATCAACTATGACCATATCTCCAACTTAAGCAATTTGTACCGCTATATATGGCTTGTGTATGTTTTGAGTCTTTCAAGGTTCTTAACGATGTAATTTGTAGACAGATAATGACTTAACCCGTCCTCAAACGATCAATGCATTATGTGCGTGCCTAATACTTGGTCGCTATAGTTTCAAGAACTTGTAACTGCAGTTTTAATCAAGCTGTAGTAACGAGATTTTAGAATGACATCGACGACTTATACCTCGTACTTCTATGAAATTGTTGGAAATGTAATGCACAGTCTAATATCGTCCAATATTACAGATTTACTGGATTTTAAAAAACTCAAATGAACATTTTCAAGATTCGCTTCAGCAAAAGCTTAACGATCATTGCTTCAAAGCAATCAAAGAGAAACTTTGCAAAAACTGAGTATCTGACGAATTAAAAAAATGGTCTTGGTCTAAATCTCATAGATATACATCTTACGTGTTCCCCTTTGTAAAGTATGTAAAAAGTATGTTTCAACAGAGACAAAATAGAATAATGGAACTAAACAAATATTTATAACCATGCATTTAACAAAATATAGGAAAAATCTCATATCTAACAAAAGTCTATTTCCTTTTTTCAAATTCAACTAAAAATTTGTCAGATTGCGACAGAAAAGTATTAATTGTTCCACAATAAAGAGATAACACAATAGTTCACGATATAATAATAACATACAAAGCAATGCCCAATGTAATAAGCAACAAATATGTTTACTCTGCTTGGTTGAGAAGACACCTAACACATATTTTCCTCAATATTTCCCATAAAATTAGGATACATATTAGACCGAATTATGAATATCGAATGTCTATCCAAATGAGAGTTTGTCATGCCAGACGGACGTTCAGCACTTTCCAGTTAAAAGCTTGCTATTATGAGGCTCTAAAATTACGGAATCGTGTCAAAAACATTTTATTGCTCACCATGTGAAGTAGTCGGTTGGCGATAAAAGTATAGTAACTAAACCTCAATAATATGAAAGTTGGATGTTTCGGTCTCCAAAGTAGAGTCAGCATATACACTGAAACGAACTTCTAAACGGCCACTTAGTTTTTACTGAAAAAGCAATATGTTCTTTGGTTTCAGAACTTGAAAATAACAAACAAACAAACAAACAAAAGAATTAGAAAAATCGTTGAGAGTAACTTCAATTAAAATTGACCCGAAAAAAATCGAAGAAAGCAACAAATTTTAAGAGTTTTCAAGGGTACCCCTAATTTCAAATTTGACATTTCTGGGTGGGGTAATTCTAACATTTTCAGCATTTGTGAGAGAGAAAGCAATCACAATGTCATATTCTTCAATAATTTTATATCGTACACGCAAAGATCATCAAAGTTTGTCACTTATTCGATTAAGTTTCGAGTATTTCTGAAAGAGGAATATTCAGAAATCTCTAAAATGTGTCACTTTTGTGACTTTTGTAAAGGAGAGTTCTCGTGTTTGACCGTTTACTACAGACACATACTACAACATTTCGATTCCATTCTTTCTTCTTTTTAAGCAAAATTGAATTGGTCGCTCACAAAAAAGATAAAGAAAATTTTATCAAATCACTATATATATGTTAAAATATAGCAAATGTAAGGTGGCCGTTTAGTCGACTGTCTATTCCTTTTTTTGAATTTCCAAATAATGTATGATTGTTAATTCATATGAAAAGGTATACATACTGGGAAAACACTAAAATTATTATTGGGTGTAAGGAAGATAAATATTTTCAATTTTTGTCTCATTGGACATTGTCTTTTTCATCTTTTCCGTTATATTCATCTATAAACGTCATGCTGCGTGACCAATATGCCTATCGGTAAAATTTTTCCATTCTCAATTTTATTTTCATTGGAACTGAGCTCATTCAAAATACTCTGCAAACGCTGAATATCCAAAAACCGTTAGGTTCTGTTGCATTGTAATCTAAGGTTCTTCTTAGATGAAATGTTACAAAATATATTTTTCGTTTTGTTGGCGGATCAACTTATGATTGAAAATATGGTTAAGCTAAAAGCAGAGAAAAGAAGAAATGATTTTTTCGTTCATTAGGCGTGTTTGTTAATAAAAAATGAGTATATAAAACTGTTTTAATATCTTTTACACCAGCTTTGAAAATGTGCTGAGAAACGTACTAACAAAATAATTATAACAAAATGGTATACAGTATTTGTCTCGTATATTCATGTACGATATATGAAATGATAAACAAATATAATAAGTTTCCTCCCTGTATACATGTATACAAGATTGAATAATGATCATGAAGTCTTATTTTTATTTGCGTTACATTTGAATCGGTGAATTCGTTATTTTGAAAGGGAAAAGATAGTTTTCAGTATTAGTCAATTATCTGGTTTCCCATTAGATTAACTTTAACTTCTAGATAAATTACTTTTTTTTCCTTTCATTTATCTTATCTCGATCCAATCATAACTGTTTTTGATCTTGTCCTATATAACCATATTGTATGTTTATACCATACGTGGTTTTGAATAAAGAGTTGTATTGTATTGTATTATTAAACACATTCATATTGCCATATTGTATGTTTATACCATACGTGGTTTTGAATAAAGAGTTGTATTGTATTGTATTATTAAACACATTCATCACAAAAAAAAAAGTAATACTTGGGATAAAGTTGCATTTATAAATGGTCATAGTATTTCATTAATGTTTGTAATTGCTGACAATAAAACCACATTCAACGGATTCTGGCTAAGTATGTGTTTTATTTATTTTATTTTTTATTTTATATATACAATATTTATAGAGGATTACACAATTAGCTATGATAGCCAGTCTACCTTGCGGTCCTCTGTTAAAACTACAACATATTTATACAACAATATATACAGTCCGACCGACCAACATTGCAAGTGATGTCACGATTTGTTTAATATTCTATTGTTATGTGAAATATAAAAAGTTTAATAAATAGTAAAAACAACTGAATTAAATAAGTGAGAAAATAGCTGAGGTAGTTAGCGTGTTCCGACATACGTCTCCGCACCTCGAAAGTAAAGTGATATTTAATATTGAGGTTCGAAACTCTGTCAGAGTGCTTTTTTTTTTTGCTGAAAATGGTTCTTGTACGTAGCACAATATGACGTTTTTCTGGGTGACACTTGTAGATTATTTTCTTTGTGTAAGGGGCAGTAAGAAGCACAATTTTGAAATCGACTGGACATAGGAATCCAATTCACCATTACGAAGACATTACATATACTAGCATAAACATTTAACGTAAATAATGCGTCGTAGCAAAGTAACACCAAATATTATATACGTCAATCCCGAAATGTCAAGAAGTCAAAAGAGGAATCTCCACACCGGGCAGTTCTGAAATTGTACATTGCTCTGCTTCCTTGAAATCGACATTTGTTCATTAAAAACGCAACGAAAGGAGCTTTTTTTCTTTCTTGACATTTCACTGATTTATCAAACCTTAGATTTGTCCGGTAAATTTTAAAGCAATTATGCCACGACTGTCTGTCCAATGGACCTTTTTAAACAAGTGAATACAAATTACCTTAATTCGGGGGCTGGAAAAAAACAAAATATATATGATCGTTCCTTGTTCGTACCTTGTAATTACGCCGAAATTATGGGTCAGCTTTGACAAATAGGTATTGCTTTACTTGTATCCTAACTAATCGATTGGCAACCCAAATGTCGTAACTCCAGCTTATTCAAGCTGGAGTAACGACATCTTTGGTCGCCCATCGATGTATATACGTCTGGAAGGGATATATTTTTCACGTGGCCAGACAAAATTAGTGACTGTCCCGCCCTCTAAATATAGTGTGTAAATAGCAACAAAGGTTATTCTCCAGAGAGAGTTTTAGATATATCTCTTTTGTTTTTTATGGAAAACTCCACTTTTCGGAAATTTGGCAATACTCTCAAGCAAAATCCGTTTAGTCACAAGAATCAAATTATAAGGAGTTTAGTTGAAAAAATCCACAAATGTCTGTCATAAATTATTCCCATTTAATGATTTAGAAAATTAAGTGGAAGACCTCAAAATTGTTACATCCACGTTTGATTTGTTAATTACATTTAATATTGCTTAATAAATGATTCATTGAATTGAACAAAATAAGAGAAATGAAAAGTTTATATTGTCAAAAATTTGTTTAATTTTTTCTTTGTCCGTAAATATAAAAAAGATTACTAAAGTCAGTAACTCATAACGTTATTCAATCCTTGAACGGTGCAAGCTCGAATTACGAATACAAATAATTGTCTTTGTGGTATTAAGGCCTATTTTGATTACTTTATAGATTCTGAAAAATCAAACTTGTACTAAAATATAAATACTTCTTATGCTAACTTTATAAATGCCAAAATACAAATAAATATTAAAACTTAAAGACAAATATGTTGTTTTTTTGTTTATACGAGTCAGATTTCTTCTTTTATGAATGGACATTACATTGTTAATCAATTTCGTGTTATTACATACACATATTTTAAAAGCTTTTTCGATGTAACGTTCGGATTTCTTTTTTCCAAAAAGGGTGGTACAGCAATGAAAGCAACTTTACTAGAAGCAATAGGCAGGTAGTACTTCTCAGAACACTACCACTATGAGGTCTTTTGAAGAGTTTCAATAGCGGGGATCACACATGTTCCAAGCATGTGTTATTGCATTAGATTTTGTAAGAAGTAGCTCGTATACGGAGTATAATGGCTCATAACTTCATTGGGATAATTACTCAAATCGCACATTAATCTCTATAAGAGAGTCGTAACCTTTACCATTGCAAGGGTGGTACAGTGTAAGAAAAACGTTACTTATTTAATCTCGCAATTTGCCGTTAAAATAATGCAAAATACAGTCAGTCTATATGACATCCGGGTCCAGAGAAATATTACACAACTTACCAAGCATTTTCACCAGACTTATGCAATTATAAATGAGCCTGTGCGTGACATTTACAAGAATTTCACGTATGCGTGATATACAGACGTTGGGCAGCATAGACAACAACAAAATGCAATAAGAATATGCGCCGACCACCTGAGGAGACATTAAGACCATATTTATCTATATAGCGCAAAGTGAAGACTCTGGTCAGACTGTGCGGCAGCGTGGCTGATCTGAGTATTAACGTTGTGCACATGTGAAATTGTTGGAAATTTCACACAAAGGTTCAAATGAGACGAAAGAAACGTTGTTTAAAGTGAGTATACTACTACAAAACTAAGAATGTACACAAAGAAACTAATCAAATCACACACCAACCTACGATCATTTTTAAATTTTAGATATAATAAAACAGCTTATCTTATATTGCAAATGTATGAAAGATAAATACTCCATGTTCCCTTACGCTAAAGTTTAAAAAAAAAAAAAAATAGATTTCAACATTATATTTTGCGATACTCCTATTTGCTAGAAAATTAGTCCCATTTCGAAATGAAAACAATTTTGAGTACGCAGCTAGTTTTAAACTTCCTTATAAAAGTATTCCCGTAGAAAAATCGGCTGTTTTGTTAAAAATCTTCAATATTTTCACATTAACTTCATTTCGGCATTAAGTTATAAGACATGAAGAAAGTATTTGTTGATTTCGTGGAGGTATAGAACTAAAATGCTAATAACACTCATGTATGAATCCGCTTTGCGTATTCATACAGTTTGGTTAGGTTAGTTCTATATCTCCAAGAAATCAATATATTATCTCATCATCATCTCTTAAATCAGTTTTCAGCTGTATTCTGTAAAATTCGATCATTATAAAAATGATAATAATGAAGCGAGAGGCTAAATAAAGACGATTCCTTTACCCACGTCATTTTTGGCAAGGTTATCATTCTTATATTCTATACCTATTTACGCACGGAAAAGAAACGGCTTTGATTTAAACAATTATAGATTTATTTGTCGATGAATAAATCCATAGAATTATTTGATCATGGTATCGAATATATTTCAACATTTAGAAACCAGAAGAATGTATCTTGGAAATCACAGCTAGAAATATCTATTTTAAGGGGTAAAGTTTCTCCAAAACAACTGCCAAAATTGGGTACGGTGTACCCGCCAGTATCGTAGTTCTCTTTTTGGTAGGCAAGCGGCTTATCGGAGAGCCTGCTACGTTATCCCGCCTAAGCACGGTAACCTGAAAACTCTAGGCATCAGATATAGCTAGGCAAATGATAGAGAACTTTGGAAAGCAAAGAGTAAAGCTCTTAAGACAGCGGTTGGGTTTCTTTTATTTGCCAATTTTATTTGCTTTGCAGGCGGTAAATGGGTTTATGGGAAAAACGTAACTTGATAACAAAGCTATTTGACTGGGGAGGCGAATGGGAAAAATACGCTCATAACGACCTATTATAGCTAAGATATATTTATTATTATGTACCCAAATATCAATGCTCTTTAGATAACATTCTTTCAACCATGACCAGCGAATTTTGACGGATGTATTTCACTAGTTTCTCAAATATACTGGGATGATACATATATTTTCTCCATGTGGTACAGGTTTTCAGCTTTCATTCCAAGAATAACAAGAAAAAAAGAAAAAATAAACAACAAACAAACAAACAAGCATATACATAGTCGTTTAAATTGAATGCATTGTAAAACGCAAAATGAATTTGTTGATTTTGCTTCCTTCTTGTTTGATAACTTATTCCTAATCTGCATGCTCTGTACGTTTTCCTTAAATTTTCATGGAATTCTGTAATTATATTGTACAGGTCTTTATAAATCCACTCCATACTTCACCGAGCGGCGGATTCTTGGTTTCTTTATAGGGGGTTCGATGTCGGCCTAGGATTCGAGGTATTAGTCCCATAGTATCCCTATCTTTATAGATAGGGATACTATGGGACTAATTGCTCAAACACTGCACATAAGATATTGTATATTGTATATTAAGTAGAATCTCAAATTCCTGTGATTAGAACACTATACCAGGGTTTTTTCTCTTTTGTTGCAAAGTTTTGATTGAATTTGTCCACTACGATGAAGTAAATTGGATTCGGGGTAGGTTCATTCTGGATCTGCATAAACCACCCTTACTATATTGATCAGTAAATCTTAAACTAATGTTATGAATTATCGCCTTTGGAGCCCGAATAACAAATAAAATTATTTTCCTTTTGCGTAATTCATTTATTTGATATTACTTCCTAAAATCTGACGAAAGATCGAGCTTTTTGTGATTCTACTGTTTCAGCTATTTCAATGAAAGAACGCTTCTGATACAAGTTAAAGAAAGTTTTTTCTAGTAAGGTTTAAAATGCCGTTTTCGGTGCAGTTTTAATTGTTAAAATTACCATTTTCCCTATCGAAATAAAACTACCAACGATACCATACTCATAAGAATTTTTAACAGATGGAATAAATGATTTCAGTTTTAATTTGAATATATTTATGTGTGCATTTTAAAGTGCAATATCATATTATCAGCATTATATTTGAAGAAAAAAAGTGTTCGATTTATTAAAAGCTCAACTTCAATTTAATGCATCTTAAGTATCACATGAAGTTATATTTTTGTTTATAAAAATATAGTATAAAAGCAACCATTTGCTTTTTCATAGAACATTCTTTTCGGTAATAAAGAGGGAGATTCTTGTGTTAAAAATCTTTATTTAAAGAATTTATAATGCGTTGCAGTGAGGTAGATCAACATTTATTGCCATTTTATTGGCATTAATGCACTCTTTGAACATAAAATGATGAGCAATTAAATCATAATTCATGTCGCACTAATGGTAGTTTAACTAGTCATTTCTGTTCAAAGTTGGATCGGTACATGTTCTGATTAGTTCTTATTTTTTTTTTTCTTATTTCATGCACATTAATGCGCAAATTGCACATTATTGTTCAATTTTCATGGACGTGCCATGAAAAAAATGAAAATAAAAAAATAAACAAAATAATGATAATAATAAGAATAGAAATAAAGATAATAATGATAATAATAATGCTTGTGATTAATTTTTTTTCTGTGATGATTTTTTGTATATATGAAAAATGGAATGATCAAAATCAGATGTTTTTTTTGCATATGTCTTTTCTTTCATTACGTAAATTATACTATATACTTAAGTATTATTTATTATACTGAAACACTTATTTCATCTCCCTTTATAGAACGCAACATGAAAACGTGTCTGTGATGAAATATTTTCTGAAAAACGCAAAATCAGTAGAAAGAAGTATATGGTTAGAATTTACGATAACGTGGGAATCATTTCATAGTAAAGTCAAACAAAACTCTCTTTTATAACAATGTTTAACATAGGTTTTAGTTTGGAATCTATTCCTAATTCTGTTGTAAAGCGAACAGTTAAATAGACAAGATATTCAATACATAGGCTGGGTTGAGTTACTCATTAGGATATGGAATTATTCACAAGAAACGTATAATTATGATATAAAGTTTCAAACGATCGTCTCACAAACAAATCTAGTGAAATTGTCATAGAGTGCAGTCATATCCTTAACACATTCATATACATGTATATCCTTGATTGACGACCAAAAATATCGTATCTACAGCTGTAGGTACGATATTTTGGTCGACAATTTAGGTAAACATTTATATCTAATTCAATGATCAGAAATCTTTTTTTATTTATTTATTTATTTATTTATTTTTTTTTTTGGGGGGGGGGGGGGGGTCTGCTCGATTCACATATATTTTATATTAAAGAGTTGAACAGTATATTTTTTTTCGCGGAGGTTTGTAATGCAAAAGCTTTATCACAATAATTGGGTGAACACAGCGGATTCGAATATAATTGTACGTTTGTATATCGTTTCAGATCTCAATTATAAAAAGAGAGATAGAGAGAAAAAATACAACATCCATATAATCTTATTTTGTGAACAAATAACAACGAGCAAATCGAGGCAAATGGTTCTTTCTCACAATAAGATGTTTTTAATAGACGAAATTGATAGACGATACTTGAAATTAATTAAAACAAAAATCCCCCCCCCCCCCCCCCCCTAAAAAGGGGGTTTCTCTCTCCCACAGGCGATTTTAATAACGTTCTGCTGTATTTTAACCTATACATAATACTGCAAAAATATTGCAAAGCACAAATTGAATAGATAGTTAAATAAATTAATAAATTAATAATTAAACAAATGAATAATAATTAAATAAATAAATAAAGAAATGAATAAGGTGGGTGAATTGTGTCCCTGGATTATTATTAGTATTTTTATTGGTAACATATATGATTAACTTTGTTTAAACAAATATGATAGATAATAGAAATAAAACATTTATAAATACAAAGTTTCTTTTTTAATTAAGCTCATACATGTAACTATCATTAAAATTACTATTGAATTCGTGCAGCCATACAGCGTTGTAAAACGTATTATATAATTGAAGAGTTGGAGCGTTAAATAAAAATCAATAAGAGTGTCTACCTTATTCTTAAAAATAAGAACGGTAATTTCAGAAAACATGATGTCTTTGAAACGAATGATTCAACAGGCGACTTTTTGTTTATGTTACCGAACATAAATATTTGACCATGCGCTGTCCATCCGGTAATAATACCATGTATGATTTTTGAGTTCCAACATAATTGAAAATCGCCTCTGATTTATGCCAACCCAATGAAAAAAGTAAATTATTTGAATAAGATATCGTTTTCTATTTCTACGGAAAAAAAGGTTCATTTTTTTCTTCTTTTGTTCATCTTGCACAAAAATAGTTATGAAATGAAGTCGCAATGATTCTTATTTAAACATTTAACAAGATACTATATGTTATAGTACACATATATCAAATAAATATCTATGTAATTATCAATTGTCTTGGAAAATATATATTTCTATTTTTAAATTGTTTAAGAATTGGTGTTGAACAAGACTCTATTTTCATAAATTTCATTTTTATCATGCAAGCATTCATCAATAGCCCAGTCTCACAAAAAATCTTAACTCTACTTTTTTACAATAGTGTAAAACATCTATGCATTTGATTTTTTATGGATATTTCTCTTATTCATGCTTAAAGATTAACAAAGTTCAAGCTCAAGTCAAATTACGCAATTTCCCTTATAAGGAAGTATATGTATTAAAAGGCAACATACAAGCATTCTTTCTGCAAGAAATGGTTGTTTTTATTCCAAAATGTTTGTTAAACAGAATATCAAAGTTTTTGCTCGACTACCACGCCAACCACAGTGCCTATATAAATTAGATCCGTCACGCGAAAAGGGACCATCTAGGAATTCTGTAAAAAAGATATTTGTAAATTAGATTGATTCTATTACAGGCCAACCAGGGATCGAATTTCAAAAAATCTTTCACAGGGCGGTAGATTTAGCATTCTAGATTCAGATAATTACTAAAATGCGAAAAGTTTCGACCCAAGTCAGACTGCGCAATCCGCGCAGTCTGACTAGGATCGATACTTTACGTACCACCCAGATGGTCCCATTTCGCGTTACAGGTCACAAATGCTAAATGTTAGTCGGATTTGGATATTTTTTCAAGTTTTAACTGAAAGAGAGGAAATAAAAACTATTAAGGTAAAAAGAAACGAATGGCTGAAAACAAAATTATATAGAAATTGTGTAGATAGACCAAATTGGGGGGATATTTCATGCACAAAATATTGTATTGGATGTTGAACATGACATTATCAACTAGACATAATAATCAATAACACTTAGATTACTTTTTGATCATAGATTTTAGAATCTTACAGCAAAAAAGTATTAGAATTGTTCAAACCTTCTCAAAAACGAGAAAGGATTTGGGATTTAATATTTTATTAAAGTCGTGATTTAATATCTTATTAAAAAAAAATTCTCATTTACATATGTGCATTTTTACAAATATACAAATGGATAAAACTACAACATGAAATATATATATATAATCATTCGTACTAAGAAACCTTCAAAAAACGAGAAAGGATTTCGGTACTAAGTCATATCGTATGCATATGCATGCAAGCATATTAGTTTCATAAATACATGTCTCTAAAATAATAAAATGTTCGTTTTTTGTTCCTTTAATGGCACTAAATTCACATATCTGCGCAGTGTTAAAAGCTTAGAAAAAATGATTTCATCTCTTAAAAATAAATGGTTGGTGTGATATAATAACCTTTAAATCTAAATTCGGATAGACATATGTAAAATGTACGCATTCTTTGGTCTAAAACATTTTCGTTTCGTCACTCAAAAACTCAGCCAATACTTTCAATTTTACCATAAATCATCGATGTTCATTTAAAACATTATTAAAATTGGATAATGTTTTACCATCATTCAACCAAAATTAACCATTAATAAATCAAAAATGAAAGTTGCATAGCTAGGAAAGTAGTCACGAGGGAGCCGGGCCAAGTGTTGTGGAACAATAAGCCTCTGCAGGGTACCGTCTATGCCCCTATAATACGACGGGGTTCAGGCAAAACTATTGTAAGTGCCTATACATTTATAGGCACTTACAATAGTTTTGCTTTAACCCCTAAATATGTTGTCAACCTCATAGACACTCTAATGGGATCTGCCTGCATGAAAGGCCAAATTCGTAATAAAACTATGTAGCGTTATATTTAACTTATGCTCTGCTAAATCAACCTTTTCCTTTTTACAAAGAAATAATAATGTTAATAAATAAAAAAAAATAGCACACTTATATTGCTTGTATTAAGATGTTTCATTTCTTCTATACATGGACGACAGATAGGCTTCTTTGAAATAATGAAGATATAAATAACAGAAAAATGAAAATGTCAATAGGTATTGGGAACTTTGTAATAGCGAATCATGATGTTGAATTGTTAGCGTATTCATATATATGAAAACACAACGTAACAACATAATAACAAAATTGACAAACTAAATCATTCATCTAATAAAGCCGCATTTATGAAATAGTGAACAAGTTTTCACGAAAATGTTGGTTTCAAAGATTTTAGAATTAAAATGATTACTGATCATTCATTCTAATCGTTTTCGTGAAAAATACTCGATTTTTCCCCGATTATTTCGTCCTTTAATATTTCCACTTCTATACATGCGTTTTTTAGATAAACGTAGGATGAATCTAAATATTTTTTTTATTATTATTAATCCCTGTAGCTTTCCTGGTATAATACTCTTCAAGTTATTGATGTCAAAGAATGACAGTGTATTCAAACCCGCATATCCAAAATGAAGCCATGTTTGGAGTTGATGAGAAAAAAATATGAATATTGCAAATCTTGAGATACTAATTTTTTAAAAATATTTATGGCAGAAATGCAAGTGCTTGGGAAGAAAATTATAATCAAATTGTCAACCTGGAATTAGTTCACACGTTATAAATTTTGCCTAACCTACGGTACATATTTTATGGGTATCTCAGAGGAACAAATGCAAGGAAAAAAAGCAAGTTCATTAAAATCTACAATGCAAAATTGATAATCTATAGTCTGTGGAATAGCCCTATCACTTGCGTCTTAAATATTACGTTCCTTGCATTCAAAATCTTAACGGGATTATTTCGAGTAAAATTTTATTTATTGCTGCGTTCCGCCAAGTCTTGAAACCCAGAAATTGAATTAAAACAGACGGAGATTGAATTACAGAAAATTCCAACAGAGGAATACGAACCAATAAGATGCTGATCTTTCTAAATGGAAATGTAATCTTACAATAATTTAATATGTACCGTTGACTTTAATCTAATTTTGCATAACGGCCTAGTCACGAAAGAAGCGGGCTTGTGTATGCTTTTTCCAAATTCACGAGTCATTGACCCTTTGCCTGTGAATTTTCAGGGTTCAATTTTATTGTTGAATGGGTCAAACAGATACAATGAGTAGAAAATAAGTAAACACTTCATCGATTTGCTGGATCACTTTTATAATTGTTCCCTCCATGTCGTTCAAGACATTCATATGAAATCGTACATTTTTAGAAATGTTCATACAATTTCTTATAGACTGATATTGACAAAGACTCAATGAAATATATACAATAACTAAGTAGTAGTAATCGCCGGTGTGTTTGACTGCGGTTGCCCTTTTTTATTACATTGTTTATTCTGGATCATCGGAGTTCTGATTTGACTTGAGTTGTTTCTGAGTTGTTATTACTCCGATGATACAGAATCATTTCTTCGGGAGACCACAATTTCGTCACCTCAATATGAATGAAGTTATTACCAAGCCATGAATTCACATTGAAAGTTTGGTAGGTTCTTTGTGAATTTTCAGGGGTCAATATTATTTTTGAATGTGTCAAACTGGTAAAATGAGGAGATAATAAATGAACATTTCATCGATTTGCGTGATCACTTTTATAATTGTTCCTCCATATCCTTCATATGAAATCATAAATTTTCCGCAATTTTCAAACAATTTCTTGTATACTGATAATGACAAAGACTCCATGAAAAATATATAATAACTTCATGGTAGTTATCGCCGGTGTGTTTGACTGCGGTTGGCTTTTTTTATTATATTGTTTATTCTGTATCATCGGAGTTATGATTTGACTTGAGTTGTTTCTGGGTTGTTTCTGTATCATCGGATTTATGATTTGACTTGAGTTGTTTCTGAGTTGTTTCTTTAATACTTTTAAAGAAACCACTCAAAAACAACTCAAGTCAAATCATAACTCCGACGATACAGAATCATTTTTCGAGAGACCATAATTTTGTCACCTCAATTTGAATGAAGTTACGACCAAGCAATGATTTGACATTGAAAGTTTTGTAGGTTCTTTGAATACTGTGCGTTGGAAATGCCTGCCTAGTGATTAATTTGAGGATAATTTAAAGTCTGTTCCTTTTAGTTTTTTCCAGTACTGTGCCTGAAATGTACGCCTTTTTAATTATTATTATCTTGTGAAAATAATATTGAAAAAGATAACATTTCTTTTCCTTTTCCCACAATGTTTCTAATATAAATGTAGGATAGTTTTATTTCAAAGCAAACCCATTTTTTTATTGTCGTATACGCCTTCTTTCAATGTGGACTGTAATTCCTTAAACACTGGAAATAGTTTAGAGGTGTCCGGTATTTTTTGAACATTCTTTTGTTTTGTTTGGTGAATACTTTTTACGGAAGCTCAGAACATGCCTGCATACTCATAATTGTTTTTATTTAGAAAGTAAAACCAATTTTTCAGCCAATTAGAATGCGCTAAAGTTGATGGAATCATGAAGAATTAAATGTTTTCCTCATTTTGATGCATTGTTTGATATCCAGGGTTTGTAGTCTAAATGGCATTATCAGGAACCGACTTACAATGTTAAGTTCAACTATAGACCTTAATTGGTAGGTGAAGATATAGTACATTATTCCTGAATCAGAGTCTAAATGGATAAATCGATAAATATAGACATTCTGGTTTGATATTTTTTCAATGTTTCCGAAGCAATGTCAGTCGAGCTGTAAACCAACTTTTTAGTATCGAGCTTTAAAATAAGGAAGCGCATGTAGATCGGGGGATCAAAGAAAAACCACTGTAAGTTACTGTTACGTTAAAAAAACATTGTAAAATTGACACTCATTCAGATCAAAACCAATCTAAATCGCTCACTCGGAGCTCTATTCTTTCATTCCAAATACTCTCTCAAATTGATCAAAAACGCTTCGAAATCATTAGAAGACATTTCTAAATCGTCCAAATCGATCATTATTGAGTTCAAATCGATCAAATTATTCTTCGATTTTATTGGATGGTGTGGATTTTAAAGAGTATAATTGGTCCATGAAGACTCATTAAAAGAAAGTTACGTATAGTTTATCAAAGGGAGTTAATAAATATAGCTTATTTTGTTCAGCATGAAAAAATAGCAATGTTGGATTACCTCCCTTTAAAATTCATCCAAAACTCGCTCCACACACCCATTCACTTGCATTCCAAAATCACTCCAAAATATATCATCGTTACAATTTCACGATGTCCTGTGCTGTATATAGGCACTTACAGTGGTTTTATACTAACTTACCTCAAGAAACACCGTTATAATGATAGTTAAATACAAATAATGTTTCGATGGTTTTCGACAAAAGAGTAAAAATCTTCTGTCAGTTCTCTTTTCTCTTATATAAATCTAATGTTTTGTTTCTTATCTTTTACAGGGCCAAACTCTAATCAAAGAAGACGGGGAAGACAGACTTACACAAGATTTCAAACTTTAGAACTCGAAAAAGAATTTAAATTTAATCGTTACTTGACAAGACGAAGGCGTATAGAACTGTCACATATGTTGTGCTTAACGGAGCGCCAAATTAAAATCTGGTTTCAGAATCGTAGAATGAAAGAGAAGAAAGAACTGCAAGCTATCAAAGAACTCAATGATCAGAACAATCGGTCACCGGACCTTGTTAAAACGAAAACAACATCAAGTAATTCGGAGACGCCCGCAAGTTGAGATTCTGTGAAACTAGAAATGAAAACGAGAATTTTTAACAGATTGGTGAATGAAACTTGAAATGAACGTACAAGTTACCGAACATGGTCGGCATGGAAGTGTAATCGTTTAAAGCTGAACGATGGATATTTCTTCAGATTAAAGGCTGAAATACGTGAAAAATTTAACATAGTGTTCAAAAATGGATCCTTTTATGTACATCAGGGACGGAATCCTTCGGAACAGCTACGGAAAAAAGTCAATTTAAGTTCGGCTAGATTCAAATCTCAAAACATTGGTTTGTGAAAGCTTGGTAACAATCTTTTATTGTAAAGAAAATACTGTTTAAATAGTAAAGGAAGAACCAGTTGTAGCTTTCTAATGGGACAAACTGGTCAACTCTATTAATCGAACTACAACAGCTTGATTGTTTAATATATTTAACTCTTTATTTACAGTTAATATTTCAAGCCTATTCGAACCATAAAGAGATGCCTTAATTGGCGACTGAAACCTGACCATAAAATATCATAAATATCTAAATAGTATCATGCCCTGCGTTCAGGATGACAAATCGGTTGAAGCTGTATGTAAATTATACCCCGCTTTGCACGCGCACTTGTGTGCAAAGCGGGGTTTAATTGGCAAACAGTTTGAACTTTTTTGTCACCCTGAGCGCATAGTTGGATTACCAAGGTAACAGTTATATATATGTAAACATACAAACAACATAATTATTCAGGCTGTTGTTACGATATTATAGTCGCCTGACTTTTGAAGATATTTGAGACAAAATTAAGAAAATTAACATAGGTCAGCAGTCTTCTCATAAAAATAAGGGTTTCATTTGACAAATCAACATCTTTCATTGAAAGCAGCGATCTTTTAAATAGAACATACATAGCAGAGATAAATAGAATATAAACAAACATTTCTCAGAAATATTTTTTCTGAAAAATTTCTGTGCTGAACGCAGATCTCTTGTATAGTGCAATCATAATTTATTTTGATTTGATTTCAACAAGTGTGTTTATGTCATGTGACATGTTTTAACCAATTGCAAGGCTTGTATTTAATTTCAAAGAAATGGCTGCCACATTACTTTAACAATGGTGCAAATATATTTGTCCCGTCATACCCAGTAAGTGTTCATGTGAGTTTAAGAATGATTGAGTAATCATGAAATCATTATTATTGTTCAACCAGTATCATAATGAATTTTTCGTTCTTCATTTTGAAATATTGTATGCTTGTTACATGTGAAAAACATATGTACGTCTGCGATCAAAAGTTTGAAATATTCGCGAAACGTTTAAGAAATGGTACATTGCTTTGAATCTGTACCTTCGTATCAAGTAGGGTACCGTTTAAAACGTTCGCAAGCAGTTTTGTAGCCTGAACATATGGCTGCGCTCAATATTAATTTGTTTTATTAAACGTTTAAGACCTTTCTAACTTATACTTATGTGCAAATATATATATAGATATATGTATAATTTGAAGCCTTTTGCTTGGGAGAAAGAATCTACATATTATATTTGGTCTATTTGCTCAAAGCTACATTGCTACGGCTTGTTAAGTTTCTAAAGACTTTCTTCTTTAGAATCATAACAGAAAAAGAAAGATACAAAATGAATTAGAACGCAGAGTCGAATTAGATGGAATAGCGTAAGATAATGCTGTTTCCACGACGTTCAACCAGAATAAATACTCAATTACAAAATGTGTTAAGAACTTGGCACGTCATATAAGCATAAATAAAAGGTTACGATTGGGCTGCTTGGATAAGATCTTGCCTTTATGATAGTCTTTATGTTCGCCCATATTTGAACTAGTTGGAAAAGTTATTCAGTTTCAATATGTTTATGTGAAACTTCAGGTTGAACCTTCGAATAAAAAATATGCTGAATTGAAATTGTGAATTAAGCGCGATTTTAATTGATATGTGACCCGTTCCGCGAAAAAGGACCATCTGGGTAGTGCTTAAAGTGTCGAATCCAGTCAGACTGCGCTGAATGCGCAGTCTGAAAAGGATCGAAGCTGTTCGAACTTGGCTAAATTTCTGAATCGGCCACGCAGCGTTCCACTCATTCATTCCAAACACTCAATCAAATCATTCAAAATTCGCTCCGAAATCGTTTAATATAATTTGAATTCGAACGAAACGGTCAATATTTCATCGGAACTCATCAAAATAATGGATTTGTGAATTTCAAAGCTTTTATTGGTGCGAGAAAACACACAAATAGGGAAGTACGCAATGTTCTTAAAAGAAGCAACAAAATGCCGTTTATTTAGTCCAATTGGTCGAAATTTGCGACATTGTATTATCTCCCTTAAATTTCATCTCCATCTCAAAACTTGTTTAATACCATTAATACCATTCCAAAATCATTTAACTTATCAATTTGACGATGTTCCTAACTGTAAATGTCTCGACGCCTAAATTAAGACAGTCTCACTCCATCTTCATATTTGACTTCAAATTGGTCGATTGCTCTGACCTGTTGAGGATTCTGTGTCGAATTCAAGCTCTTTGTTTTTACGAAAGCATTGCTAGAGTTACAAATTAATCTTTGTCATAATATGAGTCTTTACGAAAACAACTAGGAAGAAGGTGAAATTGACAAGGCGGGTGAATTTGGAAGGATTTTGGAATGATATTGAGTGAGTGTGATGGGCGAGTTTTGAATGATTTTCAAGGGAGTTAAAACATGTCGAAACTTTCGTCCAATTGAACCAAACTAGCCATGTCTGTTAATAGCCCCCTATGTAATTTGCGTACTTTTCTTATCGCATAAAAATCAACAAAAATCAATAAATCGTGCGATTATTTGATCAATCTGAATGAAATATTGATCTTTAGAACCAATTTCGAAGCGTTTTGTGAACGATTTTGGCGCTTTTTAGAATGGTATAAGTTAGCGCTTGGGATGAATGAATAGAGTGCAGAGTGTGATTTGGAACGTTTCCGATCGAGATGAGTGCCAATTTCACGATGTTGTCAAATGTATATGTGTTTTTAGTAGAATCCCTGTGTCACGAGAATATGGACTACATGTATTCCAATTTCTTTAATACTTTTCGGTGGTTTATCGAGAAATAACGGTAGATTATCACTTGATAATCTCACCGCAAAAGCAGTTAAATGATCATAAACTTATACCCTGCTTTTGTGCTTTTCATTCTATCTGACGTCATCAAGGAGCGAAAAAAAGTGACGTCACAATGAACGTCGCATAGCAATCACGTGCAAAATGACGCGCTTAACGAAAAAATGTCATGAGAAATTTCACTTTTTGTCTCATTTTTGCATTAAAGAAATAGAATAATCGTTTGTTTTCGAGAAAGATCGATTAATATTTCATTTCATGTTGTTCACTCAATAAAATATAAATCGATCTTACACTGAAACAAACGATTATCCTCTATGTATTCTTATTTGTACAATATGTAGATGTATTATCATGCCATGCATACATTTCTTGGTTTGAAAAGATGACTGAAAAATAAATTTGAACAACATGAACTTCTTAGCCAATATTAAAGAGAAGGACAAACGTAGGGTATTAATCACTCAAATAAATTGTATTAACTTTTTTTCTGTCTGCATATTTAATCTATAAGAATTTTGTTTGAATTTGATTTAGGTTGTCTCGCCAAGCGAGCGATACATTTTGTACTTTGCAAATAAATCTACTATTTTGTAAAGGGATATGATTGTCTAGATAGATGTATAATAAAACGGAATATGGTATATATTTACTGACATATAACATAATTGTTTGATTATAAATATTTTATTCATTCCTGTAAAAAACTTAAAACGAGATTTTGGTTCGAGAGTATATTCTCTTTTCTTTCTCAACTGGGAATTATATATATAGCAAATTGCACACTTGATACCATGGTGCTGGTATATAAACATATAAAGAAACGTACAGAAATCGGTCCCACCACAATGTATTTGTTTAATTTGAATAGCAGATATCTTGTAGACATGTTTTTCGTCTAATCTTCACCCTAGACGAACAATTTCACTTTATAGTAAGATCATTTGCTAATCATTTCAAAAGCCTTTGGCATTGTCTAAGCAGAAATCCAGCAATCATGCATTTTTTTAAAGGGGGGGGGGGGGTAAATTCTCCCTTGAGTACGTGAAGAATTTATATAATCTCGGACCCTGTTGAATTATTGTATTATGATTCCCGATTTGAAAATGTGTTTCATTTACAAAATAGATTTATTGTTTTGAAATATATTTCATTACAACATGTTTTGTTCAAGTAGAGTTTTAAAACCCCCAGCACTGATTGACAGCCAACCTATGTGAAACAAATGAGGTTTTAAATGAAGCAAGGATCTACCACCATTTTGTCTCCATAGCCGCTTTTACAAGATCAGAATTATTTTCTACAATGTTACAAAAACTAATGATTCAGTCGCCAATATTGTCTATAGACGTTCAAAAAATATTATCAATCCCTGGGATTTACTTAGAGGATAATCCTTTGTTTCAGTGTAAGATCGGTTTATATTTCATCGAGTGAAAAAAAAACCAACAAACTATGTTTTCACGAGGGGCCGAGCCACGAGTGAAAATAGCTTCTGTCGTTCGTGAGATGAAACATGAATCGATCTTACTCTGAAAACAATCGATTATCTTATTTTTTATATAAAAATGAATGATGCGACATGTGAAAAGTTTAGAACAAATTTACGTAAAGCGCGTCATTTTGCACGTGATGGCTAAGCAACATTCATAGTGACGTCATTTTTTGGACTCGGCTAAGATGACATCATATAGGGTAAAATGAACGAAAGCGGGGTATATTTTTGTGATAATTTCACTGGTTAGGCGGTGGGTTTATCGTGTGAAAATCTACCGATATATCTCGAAAATCCACCGAAATACATTAATAAAACTATCATGGATCGTTTACGGAAACAATTGATCAATTCATCGATTCAAAATTATTGTGAAAAATATTGATCGTCAAATGTGCCGCGGAATTAAAGGGCATATGCCTATATGTGGCATTTAATTTAAATCCCTATGTACGCGAAACATAGCCGATACGAACTTGTGCATGTGTGATTTTGCAGGAAGTGTCACAAAAATGTTGAATAGCTCCAATTACACTACTAATAATTCTAAATATTCGGACACAATGTCACTGATTTTGTTTGTGAGTATTGTTTGTTATCAGGGTCTGTTAATTTCAACCGGTCTAAAATGATTTTGCATGATATAAATAAAGATTACACTTTTGATGCATGATATTGATTAATGTATGCGTTAAACTTCTCCGATAATGGGTAAATACTGTATCTACTTTTTTGTAAACTATTTTTAAAACTATTGAGAATATTAATTTTTGTGTGAATGTGTTACCTAGAATGAATGAATATGCAAATGATTTTACAACTGCATTACGCATCTTAATTCAGGTTTTGTGCTAGCTTTTCAATTTCAGGAGTCATCGACCCCTTGACCGTACAATTTAGGGGGTCAAACCTATTTTAAAAGCATGCAAAGTTATATATTTATCAGTTACAGTTAAAAATGATCTACATAAATGATTCAACATAATCAATAAAGTGTCCTGGGACACTTTATTGGTTGCTTTGACTCATTTTTATATAGATTCCGTATTTGAAGAAAACACATTGCTGGAAACTCAGTAGGCCAAAATGACCACATACGGCAAATTTTTGAGGTTCAAAATGGAATAATCGGGGGTCAAGACCCTGGTTTAAGGGTCAAACACGAGCCCTGTAAATTGTTATCATCGCAGAAACGACTTGATATCATTCAACGTTTCCAAAATGGTCAATACATAACATGCACTACAGATTTCCTTTTCTACTCCGCATTGATTATATACCTGAATGATATCATATTTTTTATGAATATAATTTGATATCAATCCACTTTCATACATCTCACAATTCTTTAGCTCTCCCGTTGGTGCACCGATGTAAGCTTTTATGATTCCATATGCCCGTCGCTCGACGCGTGTATATTCTCCAGGGGCTTCAGGTTTGGCTCCATGTGTGTAAGAAAGTTTGCAAGCCCAAAATTGGTTTAGTTTAAACGATAAAAAGATATTTAAAATAAAATAGTCATGTAGGAAGCACGTCGCAAAAGATGCCGTTATGAAAAGTTATTAACGTAACAGTATCAAACCCATAATTTTGGTTCATTATTCTGGAATTTGTTCAGAATACTTTTTTTGACATCATTTTGGTTAATCTGAAAGCGTACCAAGATTCAAGCCATTGCATAGTTTTCGTTGAAACCAACAGCGTTCAGTACAATCCTTTTGGAATCAAATGATCATGTGCATGTCATTTCAAATAATTTGACATGTGAGCGTGTTACAAAGGTTTAGCCACATAGCGCAATAAGAAGATTACCTGTATGTATATAGATACTTTGAGACCTTATCTATCTACAAATCACATGGTGAAGACTCTGGATAGACTGCGTGGATGCACAGACTGGCCAGTATTTGCTTGGCTCACATTTGAAATTGTTGTAAATGCCATGAACATGCTCAAATTGCATTATTTTGAATAATGCATACGCGTTTTGACACACAAAAAAGTCAAAATGGCGCAAAGCATTTATAAAATGAGCCTGTGCGTGACATTTCCAACAATTTCGTATGTGCGCATAGCAAGCTTCTGGCCAGCCTGTGCAGTCGCACAGTCTGATCAGAGTCTTCACTATGCACTCTATAAGAGATAAGGTCTTAATTCTCTTCTGGCAGTCAGCATATTTTGTTATTGCACTGTGTCGTTGTCTACGTTGCTTAGCGATTGTACCTCGCAAACGAGTGAAATAGTTGGAAATGCCACGCACTGGCTCAAATGGAAGTTCATACAGAAAGTTCTCATTCATGTAACAATTTTCATCAATATATTGCATATTTGTTCTATTCATGTATAAAATGTACATATACATACAAAAGTTATATAAGAGTAGGTGAGTTTGTCATATACTTTGTTTATATGTCATTATTTCATATACATGTATATGTGTGTCTGTCTGTGAATAGTTTGACTTATTTAATGAATTGTTTGGCTCATATGACACCGATGCTGTAAGGATAAATGAACCATCGAAGTTTAATTCGATTTATTATTTTAAACACATCTTTATTTTCAATACTGGTAATAATCTATTTATTTAGAAACACACATATTAATATTGATCTTAATATTGAACATGTTGAATATGAATTTGACGATTTACAAGTACAGTTAATAACGTCGTGAAATTGACGAGGTGAATGATTTTGGAATGATTTAGGAATAAAATTGAATGGGTGTTTGGAGCGAGTTTTGAATGAATTTAATGGGAGGTAATCCAATGTCGCAAATTTTGTTCAAGATGAACAAAATTAGCGATATTAATTACCCCCCTTTAATAAAAAATGGATATTCGTTTTTTGAAAAAAGCTTCCTAGTCCTTCAATAACGTAATAGACGCTTACGATTTGAATTATGTCAGTGAAATCGCGATTTTTCTCTTTTCAAATTTATTTTGAATGACGTTTTAGATTCTATATTTTTCAATGGGTTTGAACGTTTTTGAATAGTTTGAATGAGTGTTTGCAATGAATGAAAGGAGCGCTGAGTGAGCGATTTAGAATGGTTCAGAATGAGATGAATGTCATTTTCAGGATGTAACTTACTGTACTATAAAATCGTTGAACAGTTAAAAACATCGTGACATTGACTCTCATTCCGATCAAAACCATTCAAAATCGCTTACAAAGCGCTCCATTCAATATACAATCGAAAACTATATTCAAAATAGAAATAGTAAGAAAAAAAATCACGATTCCGCACAATTAATTTAAATTGTAAGAGTCGGATAGGTTCTTGGAGAAATAGGAAGCCATTTATAGACTTTGTATGCATATTTTATTAAAGGGAGGTAATACATATTGCCAATTTGTCAAGTTATTTTGACTCAAAAGTCGATCTTCCTTCAATTCCATTCAATGATTCAATCCCAAATATGGGCGTGGCAGGGTAGGCATTTTTTCACTTTAAAATCTTAAAAAATCTTCTCTCCAAACATTGAGCCATTTTCAATGAAACAAGGATGATCCTTTTGTGACACTTTACTTAGATATAAATCCAAAAATCATTCAAAAATCATTCACCTTGTCAATTTCTCGATGTTTTCAACTGCATTAACTTTACTGTTTATAAAGAAACAACTACAAATGTCTAGGTTCTTTATTGACCAGATCTAATGAAATAACATAATATAGATTTCCTTTATATTTGCTGTTTGTATGAATAAGCTCACATCGAAATCCTTTGAATTTATGAACGAATTACTGAAGTAACACGATGAACAAGTTAGAACCACAGCGACTAGCCTTTCGTTCATCAAAACATTCGTGAAACTTTACAAAAAAACGGTGCTCCTCTGAGCACATGTACAAACGTGCATAATGGGGCACCATTTATTATCCTAACAAGCTTTTGCAAACGCATTTTCAAATCTTAACTACAGACGAAACAAGTTACATTCATTCAATTACTGATGCACGTCATATATATAAGTTTTAATGAGACTGAGTATAAGTTTTATAAGATCTCATTTCTATATTGCATAATATTTTGTCATAATGTTTAACTCGGCCGTTTTCGGTGAATAGCTGAGGAATTGCTCTAGCGTACACGTCGTCGTAGTGGTTGTAGTTGTCGAATGATATTCGTCGTCATCGTGCGTTACATTTGGTGATATATCTTGATATACTCAAAGCAAACTTGGAATGTATGTTCATTATCAAAATAATAGCATATGGTATTAAGGGGAATAAGGTATATTTATTTACGAATTATTGTCCTTACATGACTTATTTGTTTGTCAAATATCCGGCTCTCGATAGTCGAGCGTATGCACCCACGGGTGGTGCTCTTATTTTATTCTTATTTTTTAAAGTACGTGCATTATGTGTATCACCACAGTTGTTTTTTTGTACAATCTTTATTATGTCTCGATAGAATTATCAATCTACCTTTCTTAGACTTTTTTAAAACGTGACCGAAGGTCGATTTCTACTGGAAAAAATCTCTTTTTCTAACATTGAATTTAAATTTTCGAAGTTCCAGGATGGCGACGTCTCATTTTTCTTAATGAATTGAAAAAATATATAAATTCAATAACTGATTGACAATTATCCTCAATTAATCCAAGATAGTGACAGCAGAATTAATTAAAAAAATAAAGTGAATAAACGAAACCCTACAGAGCAGTTTGTTGTAAACATCTGACGAATTATGTGTGTTTTTTTTAAAAAAAAAAAAAAAAAAAAAACACTAGTCGGTGATTCCCCAAGGAAAAATTAAATCCGCCGTTGATGAGCTACCTAAACGTCGTAACTGAATGACGACTAGCGGACCCACTAATATGTATATTAGAGATACACATAGTAGCCCCGAGATGACTGCAAGAAAATATTTCAAAGGCTTATTGCAAAAAATTGTATATGCCTATACAAAGTAAAGATACATACTATATTTTTGCTCTACCTTTTGATTTTTTATTTTCAAATTATATTCATTTTTTTTTTATTTTTTTGAAATGCGAAAAAGAATACGTTGAAGAAAGATAACTTTTGAAAAAATGAGTTTTGTTGAGTATGTGTTTCCATGTATGAACTATTTTGTCAGTCATACCAATTGTAATTGTTGCAAATGCTTCATTTGTGTTTAGTCATTTTTACATAGTCTATTTTTGTCGGGCTATATGACAAGTGGAGATAAATGCATCATTCATATTTGACGGTCTTTCAAATTTTGCTACAATAAGTATTAAATGGTCAAATATCATAGTTTAAAGTTGAGTGTACTGCGACTTGGTAGTTTATACGCTCGTCGGTATAAAAACACCGACGTTGCAGGAGCTTGATATGTTGTGTACTAACACAAGTCCATGTTACACTCTGATGACGTCAATATTGAAAATTATCTAACTTTAATTCCAAATACCAAATAGAAAGAAATGTGGCTTTAAAATTTCCACCTCCAAAGGTATGTCGTTTTGTGAAACTAAAATCTTCAGAAACTAATAGTGTTTTAACTCGTAAACTACGAATGCGTTGATTCCACTTGTCACACGGCACGGTTCATTTGTTTTTGTGTACCTTTGATCACGTGGTACCAAGTACCAAACCCCCATTGTTACACATTGTATGTTTTGACATTTCTACAAAAAACGAGAATTTACGCAATAAAAAAGTCAAAATAATACAATACTTTATTTTCAATCATTACCCCCATACTCTATTTTCAATCATTACCCCCATATAAATATACTTAAATGTCTTAGTGACTCAGTCAAATTCCCATTGGAAAAAAATTGAGATTGGCATGACTTGTGATTGATTGATTGAATGGAGATTAACGCCACTTTCAACATTATTTTCAGTTATATCGCGGTTGCTGGAGCACCTAACAATTGATTACTGGTATTTCTCTCTAGTACAACAATCATATCCTTTCCTAGCCTCTAGCTACTATCTCACACAGGTCTACGATTATCAACCCATTGGTGAGAGACAAAAAGTCGGAAAGATTGAGTGCCGCCGTCGGGGATCGAACCCGGGACCTTTAGATTGACAGTCCGCGCTACTAACTGCGCTATGACGGCGGCTGGCAAGACCTGTGTTTTCTCGGATAATACACTATTCCTTCTTTATTGCTAGTGGAAGATAATGACAGAAAAAATCGTCATTCTTGGCGTAAAAGTTCTTAAATGTCGTGCAATTTTATTGCATAGGTACTACAGTTAATAACATTGTGAAATTGACAAGTTGAATGATTGTGGAATTGAATGGGTGTGTGGGGCGAGTTTGAGTAAATTTAATGGGAGTTAAACCGAGGATGAATAAAATTAGCGATATTTGTTACCTCCTTTTAATAAAACAAACAACGTAGTTTTCTGTTTGTGTGTCTTCGTAGACCAATCAGATACTTTAAAATCTACGCAAGCCAATAAAATCTTAGAATAATTTGATCGATTTGAATTAAAGTAGAGTTGACGTCATGACGTCATTGAGGGGACGACCCTTTTTTAGGGTCCAAAATCAGTAATTGTCCATTATTTTCGGAAATAATAAACCAATTTTTATCCCGACAACGCAGTTTGCTTCGTATTAGGACGCCCAATGTTATGTTTTTATTGATATGAAGATATAAGTGTAAGAAATACAATAAAGTTTAACGTATTAAATATTAACGCCCTCTGCATTGCTGTTTTCGAGTACAGTTACCGAAAATATTGCCTTTTTTCTCGAAAATTTGTTCGGTGACCTATGCCGAAATTTAGTTATGTTGCTGCCAAACCATTCCGCTGAAGATTTTTGAAATAAAAATCATGTGTCTTCGTGTTATATTTTATGTAAAATTCGATTCCACGAAGATATCGCAAATCAAAGGATATTTCAACGTCGCGTCAAATGTTCATAAAAAGCTGTCTTTTTAAATGGATGAAATATATTAAGTGAATTTTTGTATTTTTTAAAATCACATTTCGATTTGATTCTTCTGAATACTACATTTTACAATAACCCTTAATTTCAAATATTTTGGAAAGCGTTATTACACGGATATTGGATCCAAATAAGCATAGTACCGATGGTTTTGGTGCGACGTCAAAGTCGGCGAAAAATGTTGAAACAACTTCGGAAAATCGAATTTAATGAAAAATCTAACCCGAAAACATATCATTTTCATATCGTAAATGCAAAGCATATTCTTTTCCCTACAAAATAACAAAAAATCAGCATAGGTCACCGGGCAAAATTTTGAGAAATTTCTATTTATTTACAAAAAAAATGAAATGAAAAAAGGAACGTCAAATCTTAAAAACCGCGAAAAAGATAGCGTTTCAGGCCTATTTTTCTATTTAAATGTGTACGGAAGTTAAACGGCTAGCTCAGGCGGTCTTGGACTTTCTAAATGAAACTTTTTTCGTTAAAATCGGCCGATTAATTAAAAAAATATTTGAAAATAATGATTTTTGCGGGTCGAAAAGGGGTTGGCCCCTTTATGACGTCACGACGTAAATGAATGAGCTTCAGACCCTTTTCATTGTGTGTAAGCTAATTTCCGCACTCCAAATATAAATCTCAGCAATTATTGTGAGATTTTAAGAAAAATTCGACCATTTTATCTGTCCGCAGTTACCTTAAAGGATAATCGTTTTGAACGAATCAAAATGTTTTCTTGGGATTTTGGATCGTTTTTATCGATTTGAGGGAGTGTTCAAAATGAATGAATTGAACGCTGAGTAAATGCTTTAGAATGATGTTGATCGGAATGAGTTTAAATTTCAAGATTTTTTTTAAAATGTAATGGCCCTTTCACACCTCAACGTTTTAGCCAGCGTGTGCCTAACGCGTTTGAGAAAACGACTAAGTCCGCAAAACGTCGGCATACGCTGACCTACATTTTCTTTTTGTCTATTCACGACGCGCTTGTAGCGTGTTCATAGCGAGTTTGAACGTGTGAGTAACGCACGAGAAACGTGTCTAGAACGTGTTGATAGCGTATGACAGCGTATACCAACGTTCTTTAGCGTGTGTCCAACGTTCTCGTAACGTCCTCAGAACGTGCTTAGCGTGTTTGTAACGCGTTTCTAGCGTGTTATAACGTGTTCGCAGCGTGTTTTGGATGTAAATATAAATTCTGCAAGAAGTTACCACTTTAAATTCTTTCTTTTAATATATAAACAGGCCACCGGCCACTACACATATTCAAATTCAAGTATGTTGGTTCATGTAAAAGAAAAATAGGAAAAGACGATAAAAAATACACTGGCACCTGTATGAAAACATACATATAACAAACTTATAAGATTACAGGCTGATTAAAGCTTCTAGTACTTTTCACTCGAAAAATATTGCGAAAGGGTAAGGAACTACTTGTCATAATGCACTCCTTTCTTCCTCCATATGCTCTACCATGTAGGATGACTTTCTACAACCTCTCTTAATCTTGAACAACTAGTCCTATATCAAGGGGGGAAAAGTGTACCAAATATCAAACTACATACATATAGTACATATAATAGAATCAAATATTCTGAACAGAACAGAATAGAGTAAAACACGTCTTGTATTATGTCCACTAGGTACAACGATGTACTTTACTTGTCTTTTTGGTATATTGATAATGATCAAATGATACGAATGAATGTTTGTATTTTCGCGAACGTATTGTTATTCTAACCAAAGAGTAGACGCACTTGTAAAGCTATTTACGTAATGTTTAATACACATTTAGGCTACATTTTCCACCTGGAAAATATAAGGAATTAAGAAAATCCGTAGAGAATTTATATGGAAGAAAAGACAAGCAGCTTATAACATAACATAACGTAGGTTTTATTTATATGACTTGAACGAAATCGTTTATCGTCAAATATAGAGAATGCTACTTATAATCGAGTTTCAAGTCATTCTTAGACTGGTCATGAGGAAACATGCAGAGATGAACATGTCAAAAGGGCCATACACACGTATAATCACAAATTTATTTATTTACGAGAAGCTGATGGTAGAAATTCAAGACAAACATGCAG
This sequence comes from Fragum whitleyi, assembly GCA_948146395.1. NCBI lineage: Eukaryota > Metazoa > Mollusca > Bivalvia > Cardiida > Cardiidae > Fragum > Fragum whitleyi. The sequence goes on from OX411547.1 coordinate 49,612,470, forward strand.
CGGAACTTTTATATTTTCATTGAAAACTGAAACGCTGTCATACGCCAGAAACACGCTCCGAACTCGCTGGCAACGCGCTGGACACACGTTCAGTACGCTGAAGACACGCTATGCACACGTTCCCAGTACGCTGGAGACATGCTAGAAGCACGTTAAACTTTTTGCGAACGTGTTTCTGGCGTGTCCGTAGCGTAAGTGAACGAGCTCCTAGCGTGTCTCTAGCGTGCTGAGCGTGTCCGGAACGTGTTCGGAGCGTGTTCCAACACGTTCGGCACACGCTGAGAAATTTTAAGCATGCACAAAATTTTATGAGATACTCAGCGTATCGCAACGTGTTACAGCGTGCCGATAGCGTGTGCGGAACGTGTCCATAGCGTACCCGACGTGTTCGCAGCGTGTTATAAAAAATCCAACACGTTCCGGACACGCTGGCTAAGACGTTAAGGTGTGACAGCCCTATAACAACATTTCAGTACTTCTACGACGATTGCAGCTAAACGAAAATGTAAAGTCAAAGTTAAAGTTAGGTTTATAGACTGTTTCTATGCCAGGCATATTCAACTGACTTCACACTTTAACCCCTGATCATCGAATTGCAAGTCGGCTGTTAACAAACGGCGCTCATCGGCAGCCACAGCACTTTGACTTACATTCTCACAGGTACCCATTTATACACCTGGGTGGAGAGGAGCAACGTGGAGTTAATTTTATGCTCAGAAAAATTCCCGTGATCAGGCCGGGATTCGATCCCGGGACCTTTCGATACCAAAGCCTACGTCCTAACCACTAGACCACGGACTCCACGTGTAAAGTAAACAATATACATGTACATATTTTGATGCCTTCCTAAACATTCCGCCTTAGAGTCAATTTCAACATTTTTAGCTCCACTGGCCGAAGGTCAGCAAACCAACTGGCAAGGCGATGTGTCCGTTGTGCGTGCGCCAGTCGGTCCTTCCGACCATGCATATTTTTTTTCTTTAAACGCCTTCTCCTCCTTAACCAATAAGCGGATATTTACGAATCCTTGTAGAAATGTTCCTTGGGTGACCCTCTTCCTAAATTGTTAGAGCAATTTTTATTCAATCTCAAATATGGGCGTGGCAGGGCGGGCCTTTTTCCACTTTTAAATCTTGAAAATATCTTTTCTTGAACCATTGAGCCTATTTCAATGAAACTTGGCAAGGACGTTCCTTTTGTGACACTTAACTTAGATGGTTAAATTAATTTTGATTGACCCTTAAATACGGGCATTGCAGAGCGAAGCTTATTTTCAGTTCAAAATCTTTAAAAAAAATCCTCCTTCCCAACCATTGGGTCGATTTCAATAAAACTTGGCATGGATGTTCCTTGGGTGACCTGTTACCTAAATCGTTGAGGAAATTTGAATGGCTCCCGAATACGGACATGGCAGGACGGAGCTTATTTTTGCTATAAATTGAAAAAAAATCTTCCAAACCATTGGGCTTATTTCAATGAAACTTGGCATGGATGTTCCATAGGTGACCCTTTTCTTGAACTGATTATGAAAGTTTCATTGACTCCCGAATATGGGTGTTATATTGCAATCACCTTTATGTTGATAATAAAATGGATAAAGGGTATGCAGGTTAATGGTGCTTAAGTATTTTGATTGAATGTGGACCAGACCAAGCAAAACATTAAAAAAAGGTTCCAAAGAAACGTCAAAGGTTTCTTTTCAGTCCATTAAGATTTGTTTAATGAAAATCTTAAGATGTTAAAGCCAGTGGAGCGATACAGGTCTTCTTGAGCCAATTGATTCATTCGGTTTTGGGCTGCCTTTAACAGGGTCTAAGACAGACAGTCCTAAGGACTCAAAAGTTAGGATTTTAGAAATTCTTTCTCAGGGTGAGGGAGGTCGTTCTTTAGTTATTTTTTTCACAAAAGGAGTGGTTTTTTAGCTTCAGTTGGACGCACTAGTTTTGCACAGAAATACTGAATCATTTCATTGTAAAATTGCCGGAGTTATGACTCTTGATCTCTGTTTCCACTCTACCTTGAGCTGTGCCTTTATAATATAGAAAAAGAGGCATCTAAGGCGACTAAATTTGGACCATTATATCGATAATTCAACATTTTTAGCATGTGCCTGTCATATAAGTATCACCTGTCGTTGCAAAGCTGTATTAACCGATAACATATAAACGTTAACTGTCAACAACTGAAACAAACCTTTTTATTTTGAGCTAATGCAAGAGGAGTAATGTAAAGCTTTAAGGTTTGGGTATTGCCCGTCCGTCTATTCATACTGCATATTGACATGTGTATTTTCCATCACAGGAGCATTTCTTACTGTTACGGGGGGTAACTGTAGATGTACTTCTGTAAGAATTATCCCCTATTTTGACTTAATTAAATATTCATAATTTATGCTCACTTTAATAGGAAGCCTGGTCAATTCGGAAATGAAACCATCAATGTATCAATATGTGACCTTACTTAAAGTTAATATTCGGTGTTTCGGTTCTGACTATCGTATTGACGTGAAAATAATCACGTCTAAGTACTAAAATGTCTATGGCGTGATACTAGAATTCTTTAACATGTGAAGAAATTTAAGCCCTCGCTATTGCAACTTGCAGTAATTTTCCGGAAATACGTGTTTTTAGGTCGTCGTGACCTCCTTAACTTGTTTATACCGAACATCCTTTACACGTAGTTATCATTAGAAATGGTAACCAGTCTTATGACATCTGTGGTTTATGCAATCGGGTTTTACATAACTTTTCAAAATGCGATAGTCAGTCTCGAGACGGGTTTAAGTATTATTAGACACGTGTCGAATGTACATTTTTTCTTGCGCCTTTTGTTTAAAAAAGGGTGAACGCCGCTACAAACAATTTCTCTGTAAAGTTTCGAGGGATGAAGCACATGCGATTTTTTTTTCTTAATCCGAGTTTTGCCATGTATGTTAATATGTAATAACCTATAAGATGAAATTTACATTGTGAATTAATCGCACGTGGACTGGAGAACCCAAACATGGATTTCTGGTATTTCTCACACTAGATCTATTCTTAGCCTACATCTGTGCATAGTCTTCGCCTTGAATCTTATTACTTTTACGATTATCCACTAATTGGTAGGAGGAACAGAAGTTAAGCTACGATTATATTCGGACAATCCATAAGCTTTACAAAATACCTACCAACAAAAATCTTATTTTTTTTCTTTTATTCCTTTTACACAATGGCATCAGATAATCATTCGGGGCATATAACAATTTAAAAAAACACAAATATTCAGCAAATAATATCAAATTCCGTTTGTATTATGAACCGAAACGTAGATTAAACAACATCAAAACCCAAATAATATCACTTTTTGTGGTCTTACATGTTTTTTTTCATTGTAATATTTGAGAACAAATTCGACATGCAAAACAAACTTGAATTTACAGTGAGAATTGCCGAAATTTTGTCGAGATACTTTCCCTGAATCATTTTTTACGTATATTATTTCTCTTTTCTTAACGTATTCAATATATCACTCTCGAACGCCATCAGGACCGTTTACCGTCAGTATTTTCAGTGCTTTGATTAGTTTTACCACACTACGCAAAAAGCTGCATTCTTTTGATAACGGGCTGGTCGATCCTAGTTGTCCAATGGCCATAACGCGGAGTTTCGAATCTGTGCAGTGCATGTCTTAAACTAGGAATGTTGGTAGCTTGTCATAGACGCATGCCACAATGCTTGAGATCGTGAACATAAAGGTGTGTTTGTAGATTTATCAATTCAGCCTAAGAAATAATAATAAGAATTAAGGTAGCATGAGAAAGTGTGTTTATTCCAGCGTGATATTCATGGCAATCTGGCATCTATTTCTCGAAAAAGACAATTTCCTTCAAAACATAATCAAAACGCAAATATTTCTGCTTTTAGTCACACATCTAGACATGTGCTACGCCATGAAGCGTCTTTGTCGTCTATGACCTCTTGACATGGTATCGAGGCCAGCTAGCTTGGTGGTAACAACATTGGGCTGCCAATCCTGGGTCGTGAGGTCGAACCCAGAATCGGCAAACTTTCACCCGATATTTGACATAAGTATATGTGACTTTAGTCATTTGAGTCTGTGCGTGACATTTCCAACAATTTGAAATATTCGTGAGATGCAAACATTGAGTAGCGTTGACAACCACATACTGTAAATATAAAGTTACCTGATGGCCTACAGATACTTGAGACCTTATTTATCTACACAACGCGTAGTTAAGGCTCTGGTAAGACTGTACGGATGCACAGGCTGGTCAGAGTCTTAACTTTGCGCATATTTGAAATTGTTGGAAATCTCATGCACAGGCTCATTTGTCTCTCAAACGTGGACGAATGATACTTCACCTACGTGGGATGAGCAGCTAGTGGCTCGGGTGAAATGTTGTTTTTATACAGTTTGAAAGACAACATGAAACCATTGGTAGGTGCACCAGTTGACGCGATATAACTTAAATAATGAAACAGAAATCATGATATGATTAATGATTACAAAAGATAATGGGCTACATGTACGTAATTTTTCAATTGCATCAATTTATCTAGATAAGACTAGTCTTCATAAAATTTCAGTTAACTTCCCTTTTTCCTCAGTGCTTCCAACTTAATACCTTAAGTGTATAAAAAATCCGGTTTTATGGAAAACTTGTGGCATTAACAGGTACAAATCATCTTATGATATTAAAAAAAATATTTTGTTTTATTTACACAACTATTGCCTTTTTTTATTATTTCTGTATATTCACATTTTTGCAGGGCGTTTATGCATCTTGAGTTTTGATTTTCAACAACATCACTAGTCGTTTAATATTGGGACCACAACCAACTGAGAATCACTAAGTTCGACAGAAGCCCTGTGTACTTCTGGTTTGTTGCATGAGCTTGCATTATAAGGTAGCATAATTTTAAATAAATGTGGGGAAAATAAGTGTTTGAGATGTACACATAAGAAATCGCTGAAAGTTCTGCTCAACTTAAGTCGGAATGTTCATCATTCCATATGCCATGTTAAAATCGTCACGCTTCCCCGTCATTTTAAATGCTGTTTGCAGTCCATATTTAGCACAATATTGAATAACATGCGACCCAACATTCCATTCCATACTCATATT